>JBBGZY010002135.1:0-383695 GCA_037952925.1 Lithobates clamitans | reverse complement strand
GGAGAGAGAAAAGAGAGAAAAGAGGGAAAAGAGGGAGAGAGGGAGAGGGAGAGAAAAAAAAAAAAAAAGAACAAGAAGGAAAAAAGAAAAAGAAAAAGAAAGAAAGAATTTTTTACTACCGCTTCAAAAACGGCTAATGTGTTTTTCAGTTGCCACTTCGCACAAATCGCCCTACGTCAGTACTTTGACGCTAAATACCGTTGCTATGGAAGCAGCAGGTAGCTGCCATAACCCCGGTATTTTCAGGAACAGCGTGCGTTTCTCTTTAAGATAAAAGTGGTCTCTGCAGCGGATTCCCAGCAAGATCACTTTTAAAATCAGTGGTGGGAGAGGGGGGGACCCCCCTCCCTCTGTGCTCCAGTCCCGCCGCACTCCGGTCATCTCCGCTGTAGCACTTGGCGGCCCCCTCCTTTAATCAGCCAGGAGTGCCTGTCCCCGCAGGGTGCGTTTTTAACGGTTTCCATTGTGAGAGTCATGGAGGGAGACGTAACATTCCAAAAAGGGCCATTTCTGGAAACGACGAGGTTAATGACTCAACGTGGAGCCCCCCCCCCCCCCCTGAAACCAAGAAGGGGGCCTTCACCTCTTCCACAGCGCCGGTACCGTCCAATTAGCGGAGCGCGGCTGACAGCTCTCAATACACAGAGCGCACTTCTACAACAAGCGACGGGCAAAAGAGAGAAAAAAAAAAAAGTCACATCCGCCGGGGTGATAAACATAATGACCCGAGTGGGAGGGCAGGAATGTTGATGACTCTTTTCTCCGGTCTAATGAGGTGACACAAACCTTCAGCACACCAATTATGAGAACATTCCGAGAATTCACCAAAATATCTCCCTTAAAGCTGAACTCTACGATGATATACACTCACCGGCCACTTTATTAGGTACACCTGTTTAGAATTTGGTGTAAACAACATGAAAGCATAAATGTCTGCTTTTGGGTTTAATACCGCCTTAAGTGCCTGCAAGAATCGGACTTGGTACCGGCATCCTGCAATCCCTGTACAGCAGAGCTCAGACGAGAGGGTGAAGCAGTACAAGGAGTCAGCTATGCCACAGTGCAAATCGTCTAACAAGGGGCAGGAGAAAAAGAAGAGAAAAAAAGAGAAATGGACATTGTAGATTCTTTAGAGATAGCCCCATAAAGAGCAGACTCACTCCGTCAAGCCCCGCCCCCACAGAAGGATGGTTCAGCCCATGCAGAGCAGTGGTGTCCACTTTAAATATTGGAGGTCCTCAGACACTTCCAGGGGGCTGCACAACAGCAGCGCGTTTTCCTGCCATTATGTGCATTGCCTCAAGTTAGGGAAAGGGCTGCACCTCAACTCAACACCCAAAGATTCTCGCAGGCTGGATTTTTTTGCAATTGAACCTTGATTGGTGTCCGAGGTCACAATGATAACCCCCAGCACTGGGCTCAGTGTCCACAATCCTAACCCCCCCCCCATCGGGATCAGTGTCCACAATCCTAACCCCCCCAATCGGGATCAGTGTCCACAATCCTAACCCCCCCCATCGGGATCAGTGTCCACAATCCTAACCCCCCCAATCGGGATCAGTGTCCACAATCCTAACCCCCCCAGCACTGGTGTCAGCGGTGGAAATAATAGCCCCCAGCACTGGTATCAGTGTCCACAATCCTAACCCCCCCATCATCGGGGTCAGTGGTCACAATAGCCACACCATTATTGATTTTAGTGGTCACAATAGCCCCCACCCAGCATTGGTGTCAGTGGTGGAAATAATAGCCCCCGGCATTGGAGTCAGTGGTGGAAATAATAGCCCCCGGCCTTGGTGTCAGTGGTGGAAATAATAGCCCCCAGCACTGGTGTCAGTGGTAGAAATAATAGCCCCCACCCAGCATTGGTGTCAGTGGTGGAAATAATAGCCCCCAGTATTGGTGTCAGTGGTGGAAGTAATAGCCCCCGGCATTGGTGTCAGTGGTGGAAATAATAGCCCCCGGCATTGGAGTCAGTGGTGGAAATAATAGCCCCCGGCCTTGGTGTCAGTGGTTGAAATAATAGCCCCCAGCACTGGTGTCAGTGGTAGAAATAATAGCCCCCACCCAGCATTGGTGTCAGTGGTGGAAATAATAGCCCCCAGTATTGGTGTCAGTGGTGGAAATAATAGCCCCCGGCATTGGTGTCAGTGGTGGAAATAATAGTCCCCGGCATTGGTGTCAGTGGCATCACTGTTACTTGAGGACCCAAGCACTAGACTAGCAATGGTGAATCGCATGCAGACGGTTAGTAGGCCACGTGTTGGATACACTTGATGTACAGAATTGGGTGGAGGGTGCAAGCCTCCATCTACATTATTAGACCAAATCTTATCCTACAATAACTCCATGTGTGTGCGACGCATTCCATCTCCACTTCACAATCATCCGGCACAGAGCCATCTGTTTCTGCATTCTGCGGCTCCGCAAAAAATTGGCTTCAAGAATGTTTGTCCCATGCACACCGGATGCTTCATAACTAATGTGTAAGTGTAACACTTCCCGATATTACTCCTCCTGACGATACCTTCCATCTGCATTACACTTCAGAAAGACGGCACCTTATTTGTTCAGGTATCATCTAAGATCAGCATCTACTTCCCGGACTGAGACGCTAACATAGAGATGACACGGGATTTGATGGTGTTCACAAATGTCTAACAAAGATCAGCCCCAATCAACTGGAAGGCGGCAGAGGCCACCTCTACGATAAACCAGTGGGAGTCCGAAACGCATCAGAGGGGCATCAGAGGGGCATCAGAGGGGCATCAGAGGGGCATCAGAGGGGCAAGGTACGCTCCAAGCTGAAGCCGTTTTTCACATGCAGATCTTCATGCAGCTGACAGTTTAAAGCGGAGTTCCACTAAAAAGTGGAATTCTGTCTTATCCGTCCCCCCCCCCCCCCCCCCCCTTCAGTGCCACATTTGACACCTTTCAGGGGAGGAAGAGGGTGAAACATGTACCTGTTTTATGACAGGTACCATTCCCCACTTCCAGGAGACGGGGGCCGCTGCTCCGATCTCCCGGAAGTTCATTCCCCTCCTCCTTTCTCCGCCCCGGGACCAATTAGAAAGTGCAGCGTGAAATGCCAGGTAGGGAACCAGCTGTGAGGCTGAAAGGCCTTACCAGGAATGGCGGTGGCAGCACCCGACACCCGATCCGAAGATCGACTGCAGTGCCGACATCCCGGGATCCCTGGACAGGTAAGTGTCCTAATATTAATGCGGTAGTTGTAGCTACTGACTTCATTATTTTTGGGGGGGGCCCTCCTCTAAGTGCAGAGAGGAAAAAGAGAAAGGAGGAAAGGAGAGGAAAAGAGAAAAGGAGGAAAGGAGAGAAAAAGAGAAAGGAGGAAAGGATCAAAAGGAGGAAAGGAGAGAAAAGAGAAAAGGATGAAAGGAGAGAAAAAGAGAAAGGAGAAAGGAGAGAAAAAGAAAAAAGGAGGAAAGGAGAGAAAAAGAAAAAAGGAGGAAAGGAGAGAAAAAGAGAAAGGAGGAAAGGAGAAGAGAAAGGAGGAGGAGAGAAAAAGAGAAAGGAGGAAAGGAGAAAAAGGAGGAAAGGGGGAAAGGAGAGAAAAAGAGAAAGGAGGAAAGGAGAGGAAAAGAGAAAGTAGGAAAGGAGAGGAAAAGAGAAAGTAGGAAAGGAGAGGATAAGAGAAAGGAGGAAAGGAGAGAAAAAGAGAAAGGAGCAAAGTATCAAATGAGGAAAGGAGAGAAAAAGAGAAAGGAGGAAAGGAGAGAAAAAGAGAAAGGAGAAAAGGAGAAAAAGGAGGAAAGGAGAGAAAAGGAGAGAAAAAAGAGAAAGGAGGAAAGGAGAGGAAAGGGGAGGAAAGGAGAGAAAAAGAAAAAGGAGCAAAAGGAGAGAAAAAGAAAAAGGAGCAAAAAGGAGAGAAAAAGAGAAAAGGGAGAGAAAAAGAGAAAAAGGAGGAAAGGAGAGGATAAGAGAAAGGAGGAAAGGAGAGAAAAAGAGAAAGGAGCAAAGTATCAAATGAGGAAAGGAGAGGAAAAGAGAAAGGAGGAAAGGAGAGAAAAAGAGAAAGGAGGAAAGAAGAGGAAAGGGGAGGAAAGGAGAGAAAAAGAAAGGAGCAAAAAAGGAGAGAAAAAGAAAGAAGCAAAAAGGAGAGAAAAAGAAAGAAGCAAAAAGGAGAGAAAAGGAAAGGAGGAAGAAGGAAGGAGAGAAAAGAGAAAAAAGAAGGAAGGATAGAAAAGAAAGAAGAAGGATTCCCTCTCTCTAGTCCTTACCTTATCCTTTCACTTGATTTAATGTGAAAAATGCTTTATCCTGGGCATTCATGGTGGGAGCAACAACCTGATCCAAGAGAGGTGACCCCCCCCCCCCCCCACTATAGGGGCTCCGTTCACATCTAGATGTTTTTCTGCTCTTGGCCTCAGCTCTAAAAAAAACACCCAACAAGACAAATCCCATTCATTTCAATGGCCGCTGTTCACATCTGAGCGTTCTGTCACCTAAAGCACTACGCCCGTCGCTCAAAAACGTACATGAGCTTTTTTTTTTTTTACAGGCGTGTTAATTCTTTTACATTGGTGACCTTTTGAACTTTAAAACGCCTGTACAAAAACGCCCAAAAAACAGCAATGGCTAGAAGTGAACGGAGTCGCTTTTGTTATTGCAGGGTGTTCCGGAGAGGTGCACTTGTGCACTTGTTATTTCCGATTAGTTCAGGACCTCTCTGGGGTCACTTGATGCATGTATCTGTCCAATGTGATTTATTGCTCTGTATGCCGGATACCCAAAAAAAAAGAATTTGGAAAAAAAGAAAGATAGAAAGACCCAATCATCCAGCAAGAGGTAAATGAAGAAGCCCATGGGCGGGTAAAACGCGTTAGTAGGGTGTAGTACGCCCCTAGCTGAAGCCTTTTTCCCCACACGTAGCAGCAGACAGTTTGAGCGCGGCTCCATTCATTCTTGCCGGATAATATGGATTATTGATCCGGATGAGCTCAGCTGGAGTATAGACACCTTGTTACAGTCTGGGAGTTGCCGGGTGCTGCATGCGCAGCGCTGCCTTGTTCTAGGATCACAGATCTACCCCTGCTGTAGCCTCTCACCTTGTGACTTCTTACAAAGTACACACTGATCTCTGGAGGGGGGGGGCTTGGGGAGACTGGGGAAATGCTTCCTACTGCCTGTAGCAGACTGATGACATCATCTCAGCCCAAGTGAAGTCACTGACTGGAGCTCAGGGACGGCTTTTGAATAAAATGGCCTTTCAAGCTGTATAAATGTGACAAGTCAGGCAAACTGTGCAAAAGGTAAAGCAGATTCTTAAAGCTCAACTGAAGGGTGGGGGGGGTGGGGGGGGGGTGGGGGGGGAACAACTGGTCCATCAAGGAAGGAAGGACAGTGGAATGTTCAAAATTTTGTGTTTTTACCTACAATTTCCTACATTGGTGACTGGGATTTAAAACAGAAAGTGTATGTTATGCTCACTGCAATGTAAAAATGGCGAAAGTTCTAGTGACCCGGTTAAATAATGGGCGAATGCGACATCAGGTGAACACAAGCTTCCATCCAATCAGGGAGGGAGAGAGAGCTCCACTATATTACCAAAAAGTATTGGGACGCATAATATATAGAGATAGAGATGATAGAGATGATAGAGATAGAGATGATAGAGATGATAGAGATGATAGAGATAGAGATGATAGAGATGATAGAGATGATAGAGATAGAGATGATAGAGATGATAGAGATGATAGAGATAGAGATGATAGAGATGATAGAGATGATAGAGATAGAGATGATAGAGATAGAGATGATAGAGATAGAGATAGAGATGATAGAGATAGAGATGATAGAGATGATAGAGATGATAGAGATAGAGATGATAGAGATGATAGAGATGATAGAGATAGAGATAGAGATGATAGAGATAGAGATGATAGAGATGATAGAGATAGAGATAGAGATGATAGAGATAGAGATAGAGATGATAAAGATAGAGATAGAGATGATAGAGATAGAGATAGAGATGATAGAGATAGAGATGATAGAGATAGAGATAGAGATGATAGAGATAGAGATAGAGATGATAGAGATGATAGAGATGATAGAGATAGAGATAGAGATGATAGAGATAGAGATAGAGATGATAGAGATAGAGATAGAGATGATAGAGATGATAGAGATGATAGAGATAGAGATGATAGAGATAGAGATGATAGAGATAGAGATGATAGAGATAGAGATAGAGATAGAGATGATAGAGATAGAGATGATAGAGATAGAGATGATAGAGATAGAGATGATAGAGATAGAGATGATAGAGATAGAGATAGAGATGATAAAGATAGAGATAGAGATGATAGAGATAGAGATAGAGATGATAGAGATAGAGATGATAGAGATGATAGAGATAGAGATGATAAAGATAGAGATAGAGATGATAAAGATAGAGATAGGGATAGAGATGATAGAGATAGAGATAGAGATGATAGAGATAGAGATGATAGAGATGATAGAGATATATATATCTATATCTATTTTTATATCTATATATAATGGCGTCTTAGTCCGTGGGGTTCAATATTGGGTTGGCCCACCCTTTGCAGCTATAACAGCTTTAACTCTTCTGGGAAGGTTGTCCACAAGGTTTAGAAGTGTGCCTATGGCAATGTTTGACCATTCTTCCAGAAGTGTATTTGTGGGATAAGGCACTGATGTTGGATGAGAAGGCGCCTGGCTCGTAGTTTGCACTCTAATTCATCCCAAAAGGTGTTCTGTCGGGCTGAGGTCAGGACTCTGTGCAAGCCAGTCAAGTTCCTCTACCCCAAACTCGCTCATCCATGTCTTTATGGACCTTGCTTTGTGCACTGGTCCAAATTATTTGGTGGAGCGGGGGGGGGGGGGTTACGGTGTGGTTGGGCTTGGCCCTTTAGTTCCAGTGAAAGGAACTCTTAAGGCGTCAGCATACCAAGATATTCTGGACAATTTCATGCTCCCAACTTTGTGGGAACAGTTTGGGGATGGCTCCTTCCTGTTCCAACATGACTGTGCACCAGTGCACAAAGCAAGGTCCATAAATACATGGATGAGCGAGTTTGGGGTGGAGGAACTTGACTGACCTCAACCTGATAAAACATGTAGAACTAACCTAGACTAATTAAAAAGGAAGTCATCAAGATTGATAGAGTTGGTAGACTCTTCCTATACTAATTCTATTCAAAAGGCCAACGGTTTCCAAAGTGAATGACCTTAGTGACATGGAGGACCTCACTGCTACGTGACACCTGGAGACCGTGGCAACGTTTTGTGTACACGGATGTTTATCTTCAAGAGGTCTGGCAACCTGGCTGACCTCCTGAACTCAGTCCTCTTCCCCGGAGCGAGAGGCTATAGCTTTCTCTTTTTAAATACCTGTTCTTCTCCTCCTGTACAAAAGGACGTTTGATCCTCTATTTGTACCCTTCATGACTACCTCCTATTCTTCTCCCTCCTTCTCCCTCTCCCTTCTACTTCCCACCCCATTTACCTGTCTCAGTTCGGGGTGCTATTTTTCCTACAGATATGTGAACATCTTGGTATGCATGAGCTCAATCCCTTTGCCCCCATTCTGGGTCCAATAGGCCACCGGGAGGCGCACTTCCCAGTACAAACGTATCATTTTGTTGAATTATAGTTGCATAGCTTCAAGCACACAAGTCTATGGTATTGGTTTCTCTTACTATTGCGCTATCTGCCAAATGGGCTGTATACATTGCGACCATTTTCATATTCAATTTGCTTTATTTGACCATTTATACTATGTTATGTTAGGCCGGTCGGCATGTGTACTTTGCATTGTTATTTGACTGTGCTGCATTTCTTCATTTCTCCATTGTTTGACTGTGAAAAGCAACTTTTGGAAAACTTCCGTAAAAGAATTACAAAAAAAAAAAATTATATATATATATATATATATATATATATATATATATATATATATATATATATATATATATATATTTTTTTTTTTTTTTTTTTTTAATAATAATATTAATCGGTCAAATAGGCAAATGTTTACGGTCCTAAGCAACAAGGAGGCGTGTAAACACTGTAATGGCCTTAAATGGTATTTTCCAGTAAACTGCAAGTAGAATCTTTTCATGTTAAGATCAAGTGTTTGGTCGTCCAATCAGAAACTCCTCCAGTTTTACTTACTGGTAGTAATATATGTGTACAAAGGAAAGTTTTTTTGCTGCCAAGTAGAAAGTTATTATGAAGGGACAGGTCAAGAAGATCGTACGCATGCATGGAGATCATCTACAGTGCCTTGCAAAAGTATTCACCCCCCACCCCCCTTGGCTTTTTACCTATTTTGTTACATTACAGCCTTTAGTTCAATTTTTTTTTTAATCTGAATTATATGTGATGGATCAGAACACAATAGTCTAAGTTGGTGAAGTAAAATTAGAAAAATATATACATAAAACTATTTTTCAGAAATAAACTGATAATTAGCATGTGCGTATGTATTCACCCCCTTTGTTATGAAGCCCATAAAAAGCTCTGGTGCAACCAATTACCTTCAGAAGTCACATAATTAGTGAAATGATGTCCACCTGTGTGCAATCTAAGTGTCACATGATCTGTCATTACATATACACACCTTTCTGAAAGGCCCCAGAGGCTGCAACACCTAAACAAGAGGCACCACTAACCAAACACTGCCATGAAGACCAAGGAACTCTCCAATCAAGTAAGGGACAATGTTGTTGAGAAGTCAGGGTTAGGTTATAAAAAAAATATTCTTATCATCCCTGTGCCGAGTTCCCAGGTCTGTATACCTGCTGTGCCCATTATGAGGGGTTCTCACCATCCCTGCTGGATTTTATATTTTGAAATATTTAACAGGAGTAGCTAAAAAAAAAAAAAAAAAAAAACACACACAAAAGTGGTCGGAGACACTAAAGAAAACCCCAGGTGGACAAGAGCAGGGTCAGGAACAATGGTCAGAAGATCTCACTTTGGCACCATCAGGACATACAAGAACCGGGGCTGACATGCCAGGTTGCAGTTATAAGTAAACTCTCCGTTCTGGGTGGACTGACCCCGACCTGTCATGTTTTCCACCCCTTATTACTGCTGAACTCCACCAGCCCTGTGACTCAGGTATAGAGTGCGGCATGAATGATCTGTAATGAGGCGGCGGCTGCGGGCGGACAGAATGAAACGAGGGTGGAGGCGCTCCACAATGCCGCCCAATTCTTAGGCTGTCCACTACAAGGAGGGAACTCTGCACCCAAAACAAAACTCATCAACAAGAAACGTTACCTCACAGACATCCACGCAACGACACCGCTGCATATTTTCTTCTAAGCCAAAAAAATGCGTTCCTGTAGCTCAGAGCAAATTAACTTAAATCAGCATACTCTGAGTGCCTGCCATAGCTGACATACCTTTTCAAAACGCTAAAAGTTCCCGGCTCCATCTCAGAGTATCAGATGTCGCCTAGACCAGGGGTTTCCAAACTTTCTAATCAGGGGGCCAGTTGACTGTCCTTCAGACTTTAGGAGGACCAGACTGTTGCCAATGGGAGTAGAAAAGGTCCCCACGTCAGCGGGAGGAAGTGTGCCCTATTGGAGGTCAGTTGGAGGAATTGTGCTCCATCATTGGTCCCAATTGTTGGTGTCTGTGGGAGGATTTGTGGCCCCATTGCTGAGGTCATGGGGGGGGGGGGGTTGGGAGTCATGCCCTATCATTGGTAGGAGTTGTGCCCCATCGTTGGTGTCATTGGGAAGAATTGTGCCCCACTGTTGATGTCATGGGGGGGGTTGTGAAAGATGGAAAGGCCCAATCATCCAGCAAGAGGTAAATGAATAAGCCAATGGGCGGGTAAAACACGTTAGTAGGGTGTAGTACACCCCTTGCTGAAGCCTTTTTTTCACACGTAGCAGCAGACAGTTTGAGCGCGGCTCCATCCATTTTTGCCGGATAATATGGATTATTGATCCGGATGAGCTCGGCTGGAGGATAGACACCTCTCACCTTGTGACTTCTTACAAAGTACACACTGATCTCTGGGGAGGAGGAGAGACTGGGGAAATGCTTCCTCCTGCCTGTAGCAGACTAATGACATCATCTCAGCCCAGGCGAAGTCACTGACTGGAGCTCAGGGACGGCTTTTGAATAAAATGCCCTTTAAAGCTGCATAAAGTCATGCAAACTGCGCAAAGGTAAAGCAGATTCTTAAAGCTCAACTGAAGGGTGGGGAACAACTGGTCCACCAAGGAAGGAAGGACGGCGGAATGTTCAAAATTTTGTGTTTTTACCTACAATTTCCTACATTGGTGACTGGGATTTAAAACAGAAAGTGTATGTTATGCTCACTGCAATGTAAAAATGGCGAATGTTCTAGTGACCCGGTTAAATAATGGGCGAATGTGACATCAGGTGAACATAAGCTTCCAATCAGGGAGGAAGAGAGAGAGAGCTCCACTATATTACCAAAAAGTATTGGGATGCAGATAGAGAGAGAGAGAGAGAGAGAGAGAGAGAGAGAGAGAGAGAGAGACAGAGAGAGAGAGAGACAGAGAGAGACAGAGAGAGACAGAGAGAGACAGAGACAGAGAGAGACAGAGAGATTGATAGAGATATACACACACACTTTAATGGCGTCTTAGTCTGTAGGGTTCAATATTGAGTTGGCCCACCCTTTGCAGCTATAACAGCTTCAACATCTGGGAAGGCTGTCCACAAGGTTTAGAAGTGTGCCTATGGCAATGTTTGACCATTCTTCCAGAAGTACATTTGTGGGATAAGGCACTGATGTTGGATGAGAAGGCGTCTGGCTCACAGTCTCCACTCAAATTCATCCTAAAAGGTGTTCTGTTGGGCTGAGGTCAAGACTCTGTGCAGGCCAGTCAAGTTCCTCTACTCCAAAATCGCTCATCCATGTCTTTATGGACCTTGCTGTGTGCACTGGTCCAAATTATTTGGAATTATTTGGTGGAGGGGGGGATTATGGTGTGGGGTTGTTTTTCAGGGGTCGGGCTTGGCCCCTTAGTTCCAGTGAAGGGAACTCTTAAGGTGTCAGCATACCAAGATATTTTGGACAATTTCATGCTCTCAACTTTGTGGGAACAGTTTGGGGATGACCTCTTCTGTTCCAACATGACTGCGGACCAGTGCACAAAGCAAGGTCCATAAATACATGGATGAGAGAGTTTGGGGTGGAGGAACTTGACTGTCCTGACCTCAACCCGATAAAACATGTAGAACTAACCTAGACTAATTAAAAAGGAAGTCATCAAGATTGATAGAGTTGGTAGACTCTTCCTATACTAATTCTATTCAAAAGGCCAACGGTTTCCAAAGTGAATGACCTTAGGGACATGGAGGACCTCACTGCTACGTGACACCTGGAGACCGTGGCAACGTTTTGTGTACACGGATGTTTATCTTCAAGAGGTCTGGCAACCTGGCTGACCTCCTGAACTCAGTCCTCTTCCCCGGAGCGAGAGGCTATAGCTTTCTCTTTTTAAATACCTGTTCTCCTCCTGTACAAAAGGACGTTTGATCCACTATTTGTACCCTTCATGACTACCTCCTATTCTTCTCCCTCCTTCTCCCTCTCCCTCTCCCTTCTACTTCCCACACCATTTACCTCTCAGTTCGGGGCGCTATATTTCCTACAGATATGTGAATATCTTGGTGTGCATGAGCTCAATCCCTTTGCCCTCATTCTGGGTCCAATTGGCCACCGGGAGGCGCACTTCCCAGTACAAACGTATCATTTTGTTGAATTATAGTTGCAAAGCTTCAAGCACACGAGTCTATGGTATTGGTTTCTCTTACTATTGCGCTATCTGCCAAACGGGCTGTATACATTGCGACCATTTTCATATTCAATTTGCTTTATTTGACCATTTATACTATGTTATGTTAGGCCGGTCGGCATGTGTACTTTGCATTGTTATTTGACTGTGCTGCGTTTCTTCATTTCTCCATTGTTTGACTGTGAAAAGCAACTTTTGGTTCTACTTCCAAAAAAGAATTACAAAAAAAAAAAAATTATATATATATATATATATATATATATATATATATATAGTGCCTTGCAAAAGTATTCTCCCCCCCCCTTTGGCTGTTTACCTATTTTGTTACATTACAGTCTTTAGTTCAATGTTTTTTTTTTAAATCTGAATTATATGTGATGGATCAGAACACAATAGTCTAAGTTGGTGAAGTAAAATTAGAAGAATATATACATAAAACTATTTTTCAGAAATAAAAAAATTGATAATTGGCATGTGTGTATGTATTCACCCCCTTTATTATGAAGCCCATAAAAAGCTCTGGTGCAACCAATTACCTTCAGAAGTCACATAATTAGTGAAATGATGTCCACCTGTGTGCAATCTAAGTGTCACATGATCTGTCATTACATATACACACCTTTCTGAAAGGCCCCAGAGGCTGCAACACCTAAGCAAGAGGCACCAATAACCAAACACTGCCATGAAGACCAAGGAACTCTCCAAACAAGTAAGGGACAATGTTGTTGAGAAGTCAGGGTTAGGTTATAAAAAAAATATTCTTATCATCCCTGTGCCGAGTTTCCAGGTCTGTATACCTGCTGTGCCCATTATGAGGGGTTAATTTTGTTTA
Source organism: Lithobates clamitans (assembly GCA_037952925.1). Lineage (NCBI taxonomy): Eukaryota > Metazoa > Chordata > Amphibia > Anura > Ranidae > Lithobates > Lithobates clamitans. The sequence continues at coordinate 371,086 of JBBGZY010002135.1, read as the reverse complement.
TTGAAAAATCTTACAAACAACAACTTATATACAATAAAACCATAATAAATAGATAAAACATATTTACAAAATAATTGAATTTGATAATACAAAAACAAGAACATTATAAATGGTACAAACCAAATTGCGCACTACATAATCCCTATGGGAGAGCCAGACTGAGGAACATCACCGTCACCATGCATGTAGCCTTTTATCAAAAATATATTTCATCTTGAAAATCTAGGGGAGTGAATCAAGAATACAAAGAAAAGCCGCACACCCCGAGATCAACAGGCAGCAGCTACAGAGTCCTGATATTCCTCCACGCCCTTATCCAGGCCTCCTGCTGCCACCTGCCTTTCTCAAGACCCCGAATCTTCCCAACCTTACCCAGAATGTCCTGCACCACCACTTCGACAGGGAGGATTTTACTCCGTAAGGATACCTGACACCGTGCACTCCACGTGAAATAACGGACTACTAGACTAACTAAAAAACTAACTAACTTATGAGGGGTTCTCACCATCCCTGCTGGATTTTATATTTTGAAATATTTAACAGGAGTAGCAAAAAAAAAAAAAAAAAAAAAAACACACACACACAAAAGTGGTCGGAGACACTAAAGAAAACCCCAGGTGGACAAGAGCAGGGTCAGGAACAATGGTCAGAAGCTCTCACTTTGGGACCATCAGGACATATAAGAACCGGGGCTGACATGCCAGGTTGCAGTTATAAGTAAACTCTCCGTTCTGGGTGGACTGACCCTGACCTGTCATGTTTTCCACCCCTTATTACTGCTGAACTCCACCAGCCCTGTGACTCAGGTATTGAGTGCGGCATGAATGATCTGTAATGAGGCGGCGGCTGCGGGCGGACAGAATGAAACGAGGGTGGAGGCGCTCCACAATGCCGCCCAATTCTTAGGCTGTCCACTACAAGTAGGGAACTCTGCACCCAAAACAAAACTCATCAACAAGAAACGTTACCTCACAGACATCCACGCAATGACACCGCTGCATATTTTCTTCTAAGCCAAAAAAATTAGATCCTGTAGCTCAGAGCAAATTAACTTAAATCAGCATACTCTGAGTGCCTGCCATAGCTGACGTTCCTTTTCAAAACGCTAAAAGTTCCCGGCTCCATCTCAGAGCATCAGATGTCGCCTAGACCAGGGGTTTCCAAACTTTCTAATCAGGGGGCCAGTTGACTGTCCTTCAGACTTTAGGAGGACCAGACTGTTGCCAATGGGAGTAGAAAAGGTCTCCACGTCAGCGGGAGGAAGTGTGCCCTATTGGAGGTCAGTGGGAGGAATTGTGCTCCATCATTGGTCCCAATTGTTGGTGTCTGTGGGAGGATTTGTGGCCCCATTGCTGAGGTCATGGGGGGGGGGGGGGTTGGGAGTCATGCCCTATCATTGGTAGGAGTTGTGCCCCATCGTTGGTGTCATTGGGAAGAATTGTGCCCCACTGTTGATGTCATGGGGGGGGTTGTGAAAGATGGAAAGGCCCAATCATCCAGCAAGAGGTAAATGAATAAGCCAATGGGCGGGTAAAACACGTTAGTAGGGTGTAGTACACCCCTTGCTGAAGCCTTTTTTTCACACGTAGCAGCAGACAGTTTGAGCGCGGCTCCATCCATTTTTGACGGATAATATGGATTATTGATCCGGATGAGCTCGGCTGGAGGATAGACACCTCTCACCTTGTGACTTCTTACAAAGTACACACTGATCTCTGGGGAGGAGGAGAGACTGGGGAAATGCTTCCTCCTGCCTGTAGCAGACTAATGACATCATCTCAGCCCAGGCGAAGTCACTGACTGGAGCTCAGGGACGGCTTTTGAATAAAATGGCCTTTCAAGCTGCATAAAGTCATGCAAACTGCGCAAAGGTAAAGCAGATTCTTAAAGCTCAACTGAAGGGTGGGGAACAACTGTTCCACCAAGGAAGGAAGGACGGAGAATGTTCAAAATTTTGTGTTTTTACCTACAATTTCCTACATTGGTGACTGGGATTTAAAACAGAAAGTGTATGTTATGCTCACTGCAATGTAAAAATGGCGAATGTTCTAGTGACCCGGTTAAATAATGGGCGAATGTGACATCAGGTGAACATAAGCTTCCAATCAGGGAGGAAGAGAGAGAGAGCTCCACTATATTACCAAAAAGTATTGGGATGCAGATAGATAGATAGATAGAGAGAGAGAGAGAGAGAGAGAGAGAGAGAGAGAGAGAGAGAGAGACAGACAGACAGACAGACAGAGAGAGACAGAGACAGAGAGAGACAGAGAGAGAGAGAGAGACAGAGAGAGAGAGAGAGAGACAGAGACAGAGACAGAGAGAGACAGAGAGAGACAGAGAGATTGATAGAGATATACACACACACACTTTAATGGCGTCTTAGTCTGTAGGGTTCAATATTGAGTTGGCCCACCCTTTGCAGCTATAACAGCTTCAACATCTGGGAAGGCTGTCCACAAGGTTTAGAAGTGTGCCTATGGCAATGTTTGACCATTCTTCCAGAAGTACATTTGTGGGATAAGGCACTGATGTTGGATGAGAAGGCGTCTGGCTCACAGTCTCCACTCAAATTCATCCCAAAAGGTGTTCTGTTGGGCTGAGGTCAAGACTCTGTGCAGGTCAGTCAAGTTCCTCTACTCCAAAATCGCTCATCCATGTCTTTATGGACCTTGCTGTGTGCACTGGTCCAAATTATTTGGAATTATTTGGTGGAGAGGGGGATTATGGTGTGGGGTTGTTTTTCAGGGGTCGGGCTTGGCCCCTTAGTTCCAGTGAAGGGAACTCTTAAGGTGTCAGCATACCAAGATATTTTGGACAATTTCATGCTCTCAACTTTGTGGGAACAGTTTGGGGATGACCTCTTCTGTTCCAACATGACTGCGGACCAGTGCACAAAGCAAGGTCCATAAATACATGGATGAGAGAGTTTGGGGTGGAGGAACTTGACTGTCCTGACCTCAACCCGATAAAACATGTAGAACTAATTAAAAAGGAAGTCATCAAGATTGATAGAGTTGGTAGACTCTTCCTATACTAATTCTATTCAAAAGGCCAACGGTTTCCAAAGTGAATGACTTTAGGGACATGGAGGACCTCACTACTACGTGACACCTGGAAACTGTGGCAACACTTTGTGTACACGGATGTTTATCTTCAAGAGGTCTGGCAACCTGGCTGACCTCCTGAACTCAGTCCTCTTCCCCGGGGCGAGAGGCTATAGCTTTCTCTTTTTAAATACCTGTTCTTCTCCTCCTGTACAAAAGGATGTTTGATCCTCTATTTGTACCCTTCATGACTACCTTCTATTCTTCTCCCTCCTTCTCCCTCTCCCTTCTACTTCCCACCCCATTTACCTGTCTCAGTTCGGGGTGCTATTTTTCCTACAGATATGTGAACATCTTGGTACTAAGCAAAAAGGAGGCGTGTAAACACTGTAATGGCCTTAAATGGTATTTCCAGTAATCTGCAAGTAGAATCTTTTCATGTTAAGATCAAGTGTTTGGTCGGCCAATCAGAAACTCCTCCAGTTTTACTAACAGGTAGCAATATGTGTACAAAGGAAAGTTTTTTTGCTGCCAAGTAGAAAGTTATTATGAAGGGACAGGTCTAGAAGATCGTACGCATGCATGGAGATCATCTACAGTGCCTTGCAAAAGTATTCACCCCCCACCCTTGGCTTTTTACCTATTTTGTTACATTACAGCCTTTAGTTCAATGTTTTTTTTTAATCTGAATTATATGTGATGGATCAGAACACAATAGTCTAAGTTGGTGAAGTAAAATTAGAAAAATATATACATAAAACTATTTTTCAGAAATAAAAAACTGATATTTGGCATGTGCGTATGTATTCACCCCCTTTGTTATGAAGCCCATAAAAAGCTCTGGTGCAACCAATTACCTTCAGAAGTCACATAATTAGTGAAATGATGTCCACCTGTGTGCAATCTAAGTGTCACATGATCAGTCATTACATAGACACACCTTTCTGAAAGGCCCCAGAGGCTGCAACACCTAAACAAGAGGCACCACTAACCAAACACTGCCATGAAGACCAAGGAACTCTCCAATCAAGTAAGGGACAATGTTGTTGAGAAGTCAGGGTTAGGTTATAAAAAAAAAAATATTCTTATCATCCCTGTGCCGAGTTCCCAGGTCTGTATACCTGCTGTGCCCATTATGAGGGGTTCTCACCATCCCTGCTGGATTTTATATTTTGAAATATTTAACAGGAGTAGCTAAAAAAAAAAAAAAAAACACACACACACACAAAATTGGTCGGAGACACTAAAGAAAACCCCAGGTGGACAAGAACAGGGTCAGGAACAATGGTCAGAAGATCTCACTTTGGGACCATCAGGACATACAAGAACCGGGGCTGACATGCCAGGTTGCAGTTATAAGTAAACTATCTGTTCTGGGTGGACTGACCCCGACCTGTCATGTATTCCATCCCTTATTACTGCTGAACTCCACCAGCCCTGTGACTCACGTATAGAGTGCAGCATGAATGATCTGTAATGAGCCGGCGGCTGCGGGCGGACAGAATGAAAGGAGGGTGGAGGCGCTCCACAATGCCGCCCAATTCTTAGGCTGTCCACTACAAGTAGGGAACTCTGCACCCAAAACAAAACTCATCAACAAGAAACGTTACCTCACATTCATCCACGCAACAACACCGCTGCATATTTTCTTCTAAGCCAAAAAAATGCGGTCCTGTAGCTCAGAGCAAATTAACTTAAATCAGCATACTCTGAGTGCCTGCCATAGCTGACGTTCCTTTTCAAAACGCTAAAAGTTCCCGGCTCCATCTCAGAGTATCAGATGTCGCCTAGACCAGGGGTTTCCAAACTTTCTAATCAGGGGGCCAGTTTACTGTCCTTCAGACTTTAGGAGGACCAGACTGTTGTCAATGGGAGTAGAAAAGGTCCCCACGTCAGCGGGAGGAATTGTGCCCTATTGGAGGTCAGTGGGAGGAATTGTGCTCCATCATTGGTCCCAATTGTTGGCGTCTGTGGGAGGATTTGTGCCCCCATTGCTGAGGTCATTGGGGGGGGGGGAGTTGTGCCCTATCATTGGTAGGAGTTGTGCCCCATCGTTGAGGTCATTGGGAGGAATTGTGGCCCTATCTTTGGTGTCAGTGGCAGGAGTTGTGCCCCATCGTTGGGGTCATTGGGAGGAATTCTGCCCTATTGTTGATGTCATTGGGGGGGGGGGGGAGTTGTGTCCCATCATTGGTAATTGTGCCCCATCGTTGATGCCGTTGGGAGGAATTGTGGCCCCATCTTTGGTGTCATTTGGGGGGGGGGGGGGGTTGTGTCCCATCATTGGTAGTTGTGCCCCATCGTTGATGCCGTTGGGAGGAATTGTGGCTCCATCTTTGGTGTCAGTGGTAGTTGTGCCCCAATCAATGGTGTCATTGGGCCCAATTGTACCCCATTGTTGATGTCATTGAGGGGAGGGGGGGAGTTGTGTCCCATCATTGATGTCATTGGGAGGAATTGTGCCCCCATCTTTTTTGTCATGGGAGGGGGGGTTGTGCCCCATCGTTGATGTCATTGGGAGGAATTGTGGCCCCATCTTTGGTGTTAGTGGTAGGAGTTGTGCCCCATCGTTGATGTCATTGGGCCCAATTGTTGGTGTCATTGGGAGGAACTGTGCCCCATCTTTGGTGTTACAGGGAGAGGAATTATGCCCCAAGGGCTGGATAAAAGCAAGCAAAGAGCTGCAGTATGGAGACCACTGGCCTAAACAATGCATTCACCTGCTTTTCTCTGTACAGGTTTATGGGGGGGGGGGACACAATGCATTCACCTGCTTTTCTCTGTATAGGTTTATGGGGGGGGGACACAATGCATTCACCTGCTTTTCTCTGTACAGGTTTATGGGGGGGGGACACAATGCATTCACCTGCTTTTCTCTGTACAGGTTTATGGGGGGGACACAATGCATTCACCTGCTTTTCTCTGTATAGGTTTATGGGGGGGGGGGGACACAATGCATTCACCTGCTTTTCTCTGTACAGGTTTATGGGGGGGGGGACACAATGCATTCACCTGCTTTTCTCTGTACAGGTTTATGGGGGGGACACAATGCATTCACCTGCTTTTCTCTGTACAGGTTTATGGGGGGGACACAATGCATTCACCTGCTTTTCTCTGTACAGGTTTATGTGGGGGGGACACAATGCATTCACCTGCTTTTCTCTGTACAGGTTTATGTGGGGGGGACACAATGCATTCACCTGCTTTTCTCTGTACAGGTTTATGGGGGGGACACAATGCATTCACCTGCTTTTCTCTGTACAGGTTTATGGGGGGGGACACAATGCATTCACCTGCTTTTCTCTGTACAGGTTTATGGGGGGGGACACAATGCATTCACCTGCTTTTCTCTGTACAGGTTTATGGGGGGGGTATTATAGAACCTATTTGGAGAGCAACACTGACTGCCAAAGCTGACTTCTGCTTCTGGAAATGCCATTCAATTCACTGCCACGATCGAGCAAATGTTTTAGGTCAGCCACTAAAATGATACAATCCAGAGACAGCATTTTGAAAAGCGTGTCAGAAAACTACATTTCATAGAAAATTCCATAAAAAGCATCACTGTGACCCTCCTCAGCAAACTGTAAAAAAAAAAAAAAAAAAAAAGCCAAGGCTGGGCAAAGATTAATTACAATAAACCGGAGCACAGGAAGTTCTTCCTACTAAAAAGAAGGAAGACGCCAATATTACGGGGGTGTGATGGGTGTAAAGTGGGGCACTCACCTCGAACACACAGAAGAGACATGGCCTCCGTCTGGGGGGAGTCACTCGGTGGGAGGGCATGAGGCGAATAGGGCAGTCCTGAGGAAGAATACATTGGGGTTAATAGCTGGAAGTGACCTCCAAGTCACCTGGCAAAAGCAAAGCACTAGGAGAAGAATTACACAAAACAGAAGACGGGGAGAGCAGGAAGGAGGAGAGAAGAAACACAAAACACGGGAGAGGAATAAAAACAGAGTGGGGAGAATAGAGAGGTGGAGAACCAAGGTGGTGGTGGGCGGGGGGGGGCCATAGAGGAGAGCAGAGGGGGAACAACAACTAAGCGGGGAGAGCAGAGGGGGGGTGGGGGGAGACGACAACTGAGCGGGGAGAGCAAGGGGAGGGACGAAGACAACTGAGCGGGGAGAGCAAGGGGGGGGACCAAGACAACTGAGCGGGGAGAGCAAGGGGGGGACCAAGACAACTGAGCGGGGAGAGCAGGGGGGGGACCAAGACAACTGAGCGGGGAGAGCGGGGGGGGGGGGGGGGCGAAGACAACTGAGCGGGGAGAGCAGAAGGGAACGACAACTGAGCGGGGAGAGCAGGGGCGGGGGGCGAAGACAACTGAGCGGGGAGAGCAGAAGGGAACGACAACTGAGCGGGGAGAGCAGAGGGGGGGGGGGGACGACAACTGAGCGGGGAAAGCAGAGAAAAGAGGGTGAGGAAAAGTGGACAGACTACAGGATGATCAGCTCTCAGAATAACAGAGACAAGTGACGGGTAACAGAAGTACACACAGGGGGAACAACTTAAAAAGTATTAATAAGAGTAAAAAGGACAGCAAGTGCCATGAAGAGTGACGGGGTAGAGGGGTGGTGGGGTAGAGGGGTAGAGGGGTAGAGGGGTGGAGGGGTGGAGGGGTGGAGGGGTAGAGGGGTGGAGGGGTAGAGGGGTAGAGGGGTGGAGGGGTGGAGGGGTGGAGGGGTGGGGGGGGTAGAGGGGTGGGGGGGGTAGAGGGGTAGAGGGGTGGAGGGGTAGAGGGGTGGAGGGGTAGAGGGGTGGAGGGTTAGGGGGGTGGAGGGGTGGAGGGGTGGAGGGGTGGAGGGGTAGAGGGGTAGAGGGGTGGAGGGTTAGGGGGGTGGAGGGGTGGAGGGGTAGAGGGGTGGAGGGTTAGGGGGGTGGAGGGGTGGAGGGGTGGAGGGGTGGAGGGGTGGAGGGGTGGAGGGGTGGAGGGGTGGGGGGGTAGAGGGGTAGAGGGGTAGAGGGGTAGAGGAGTAGAGGGGTAGAGGGGTAGAGGGGTAGAGGGGTGGAGGGGTGGAGGGGTAGAGGGGTAGAGGGGTAGAGGAGTAGAGGAGTAGAGGGGTAGAGGGGTAGAGGGGTAGAGGGGTGGGGGGGTAGAGGGGTGGAGGGGTGGGGGGGTAGAGGGGTGGAGGGGTGGAGGGGTAGAGGGGTAGAGGGGTGGAGGGGTGGAGGGGTGGAGGGGTGGAGGGGTGGAGGGGTGGAGGGGTAGAGGGGTAGAGGGGTGGAGGGGTGGGGGGGTAGAGGGGTAGAGGGGTGGAGGGGTAGAGGGGTGGAGGGGTAGGGGTGGAGGGGTAGAGGGGTGGGGGGTAGAGGGGTGGGGGGGTAGAGGGGTAGAGGGGTGGGGGGGGGGGGGGGTAGAGGGAGGGGTGGAGGTGAGGGGGTGGGGGGTGGGGGGGTAGAGGGGTGGGGGGGTGGGGGGGTAGAGGGTGGGGGGGTGGGGGGGTAGAGGCGGACAAGGGAAGATGATCTCCCAATAAAAGGAGGAGATCGGAATGGGGAAGGAACATGATGAATGGCTGTGATCAGCAGCATTGTGTGTTGTGAACCAGCAGAGAATAGTAGAGTACCCACAGAAAGCAAGGAAAGGGTTAATAAAAGCCAGGTGAAGTAGGAGAGGAGAGGAGAGGAGAGGAGTATGGAGGAAATAGAGAGCGGGAATAATAACTGAATAATGGGATGTGCATGAAGAAGTTTCCGGTGCAGATGGGACACGGAGAGAAGGATGGAAGGGGGACATGTCATAGGGGTAACAGATTATGAGGAGGAAGTACAGGGGCCATACAGGAGGAAGGACACAGGGTATTAGTAAAGGTAGCGGGGGGGGGTCCATACAGAGGAAGGACACAGGGGTATTAGTAAAGGTAGCGGGGGGGGGGGGGGGGTCCATACAGAGGAAGTACACAGGGGTATTAGTAGAGGCAGCAGGAGGTCCAGTATAGAGACAGGTCTTGCATAACCAAGGTGAAAGCTGATGAACATTGGTAGGATCAGTAGGGGGGTACGATGACGTGAAGTGGGGGGGTACGATGACGTGAAGCGGGGGATACGATGACGTGAAGCGGGGGATACGATGACGTGAAGCGGGGGGTACGATGACGTGAAGCGGGGGGTACGATGATGTGAAGTGGGGGGTACGATGACGTGAAGTGGGGGGAGGAAGTGTATGGAGTGCAGGATCTGGAGGGGGCAGAGGGGAAGAAGATATGGGGGAAGATATGGGGGAGGGAGATGGGAGTGCAGGAAAGTAGAGAGCAGTTCAGGTCGGGGGGAGGAGATTTAGCAGAGCCTGTCCATGTACAAAGTGAGGGAAAGGAGGGGGGAAAGAGGAGTGCAGCACAGGTGATGGGAGTGCAGGATTTGGGGGGGGGGTTGCAGGATTTGGGGGGGGGAGTGCAGGACAGACAGACAACGGATGGATGTAAAACTAGGTGATGGGAGTGCAGGATTTGGGGGGGGGGTGCAGGACAGGTGATGGGAGTGCAGGATTTGGTGAGGGGGGTGCAGGACAGGTGATGGGAGTGCAGGATTTGGGGGGGGGGTGCAGGACAGGTGATGGGAGTGCAGGATTTGGTAGGAGGGGGGGGTGCAGGACAGGTGATGGGAGTGCAGGATTTGGTGAAGCGGGGGGTACGATGACGTGAAGCGGGGGTACGGTGACGTGAAGCGGGGGGGTACGGTGACATGAAGTGGGGGTAAACAAGTGTCATCAGACAATTACGGGGGTCTGCACAGAGGTAGGACACCATAAATAATAAGTAGAAGAATGAACAAAGGAAGTCGAAAAGAAAAAAAAAAAAAAGGGGACGACTTTTGTAACCAAAATGACAGCTGATGTATGATAGAGCAAAGCCAATGGGGGGGGATAAAGGGGTGTAATGACATAATAAGGATGACAGGTGATGGATATCAGTAGAGAACAGTAAGGGGTCTATACAGGGGGGGGGGCACAGGACAACAGGGGTATCAGGCGAACCATATTAGAGGGGGGGGGGGGGGGTGTCAGTATAGAGACTGAACTTATGTAACCAGGATGACGGCTGATGGGCACTAGAGGAGGAGGTGGTGAGAGGCGATGGCTATCAGTGAGGGGGGGGGTATACAGAATGAATGGAGGGGTGACAGGTGACAGGTCAGGACTGATGTGAAGGTACAATATGTAAAGCGCAGTGTAAATTGTCGCCTCTATATAAATCCCAGTGATAAATCGATAACATGGGGGGGGGGGTGAAGTAGCCAGCACTCACCGGGGAGAGGAGAAGAGGAGGGGGGGAGAGGGGGAGAGGGAGAAGAGGAGGGGGAGAGGAGAAGAGGAGGGGGAGAGGAGGAAGAGGAGGGGGAGGAAGTGTATGGAGTGCAGGATCTGGAGGGGGCAGAGGGGAAGAAGATATGGGGGAGGGGAGATGGGAGTGCAGGAAAGTAGAGAGCAGTTCAGGTCGGGGGGAGGAGATTTAGCAGAGCCTGTCCATGTACAAAGTGAGGGAGAGGAGGGGGAAAGAGGAGTGCAGCACAGGTGATGGGAGTGCAGGATTTGGGGGGGGGGTGCAGGACAGGTGATGGGAGTGCAGGATTTGGTGGGGGGGGGTGCAGGACAGGTGATGGGAGTGCAGGATTTGGTAGGAGGGGGGGTGCAGGACAGGTGATGGGAGTGCAGGATTTGGTGGGGGGGGGGGGGGGGGGTTGCAGGACAGGTGAGAGGGAGAACACAACAGACAGACAACGGATGGATGTAAAACTAGGTGATGGGAGTGCCGGATTTGGTAGGGATCAGGTGGTGAATTATCAGAGCCGGTCAATAGAAGGAGTCAGGGAAGGGAGGAGGAGAGGAGTGCAGGACAGGTATGGGGGGGGTGAAGGACAGGTATGAGGGGGGGGGTGAAGGACAGGTATGAGGGGGGGGGTGAAGGACAGGTATGAGGGGGGGGTGAAGGACAGGTATGAGGGGGGGGGTGAAGGACAGGTATGAGGGGGGGGTGAAGGACAGGTATGAAGGGGGGGGGGTGAAGGACAGGTATGAGGGGGGGGGGTGAAGGACAGGTATGAGGGGGGGGGGTGAAGGACAGGTATGAGGGGGGGGGGTGAAGGACAGGTATGAGGGGGGGGGTGAAGGACAGGTATGAGGGGGGGGGTGAAGGACAGGTATGAGGGGGGGGGGGTGAAGGACAGGTATGAGGGGGGGGGGTGAAGGACAGGTATGAGGGGGGGGGGTGAAGGACAGGTATGAGGGGGGGGGGTGAAGGACAGGTATGAGGGGGGGGGTGAAGGACAGGTATGAGGGGGGGGGTGAAGGACAGGTATGAGGGGGGAGTGCAGGACAGGTATGTGAGGGGGGGGGTGAAGGACAGGTATGAGGGGGGGGGTGAAGGACAGGTATGAGGGGGGGAGTGCAGGACAGGTATGGGGGGGGGTGAAGGACAGGTATGAGGGGGGGGTGAAGGACAGGTATGAGGGGGGGGGGTGAAGGACAGGTATGAGGGGGGGGGGGTGAAGGACAGGTATGAGGGGGGGGGTGAAGGACAGGTATGAGGGGGGGGGGTGAAGGACAGGTATGAGGGGGGGGGTGAAGGACAGGTATGAGGGGGGGGTGAAGGACAGGTATGAGGGGGGGGGGGTGAAGGACAGGTATGAGGGGGGGGGGGTGAAGGACAGGTATGAGGGGGGTGGGGTGAAGGACAGGTATGAGGGGGGGTGGGGTTAGACAGGTATGAGGGGGGGTGGGGTGAAGGACAGGTATGAGGGGGGGGGGTGAAGGACAGGTATGAGGGGGGGTGGGGTGAAGGACAGGTATGAGGGGGGTGGGGTGAAGGACAGGTATGAGGGGGGGGTGAAGGACAGGTATGAGGGGGGGGGTGGAAGGACAGGTATGAGGGGGGGTGGGGTGAAGGACAGGTATGAGGGGGGTGGGTGAAGGACAGGATGAAGGACAGGTATGAGGGGGGTGGGGTGAAGGACAGGTATGAGGGGGGGTGGGGGTGAAGGACAGGTATGAGGGGGGGTGGGGTGAAGGACAGGTATGAGGGGGGTGGGGTGAAGGACAGGTATGAGGGGGGGTGGGGTGAAGGACAGGTATGAGGGGGGGTGGGGTGAAGGACAGGTATGAGGGGGGGTGGGGTGAAGGACAGGTATGAGGGGGGGTGGGGGAAGGACAGGTATGAGGGGGGGTGGGGTGAAGGACAGGTATGAGGGGGGGTGGGGTGAAGGACAGGTATGAGGGGGGGCGCTGAAGGACAGGTATGAGGGGGGCTGAAGGACAGGTATGGGGGGGTGAAGGACAGGTATGGGGGTGGGTGGAGGACAGGTATGAGGGGGGGGGGTGAAGACAGGTATGAGGGGGGGGGTGAAGGACAGGTATGAGGGGGGGTGAAGGACAGGTATGAAAGGGGGGGGTTGAAGGACAGGTATGAGGGGGGGGTGAAGGACAGGTATGAGGGGAAGCATAACAGACAATGCAAGACCAGGTTATTGGGGTGTTGCAGGACAAGTGACTTGGTGTAGGACAGGTGACAGCAGAGGGGGGCAGATACGGGACAGGTGGCGGGGGGGATATAGAGGACAGGTGACAGCGGCAGGCGGGGGATATAGAGGACAGGTGACAGCAGGGGAATACAGGACAGGTGACAGCGGCAGGCGGGGATACAGGACAGGTGACAGCGGGGGGGATACAGGACAGGTGACAGCGGGGGGATACAGGACAGGTGACAGCGGGGGATACAGGACAGGTGACAGCGGGGGATACAGGACAGGTGACAGCGGGGGATACAGGACAGGTGACAGCGGCAGGGGGGATATAGAGGACAGGTGACAGCAGCGGTGGGGGATACAGGACAGGCGACAGCAGGGGGGGGTATAGGACAGGTGACAGAGGGGGAGAGGACAGGTGACAACAGGGGGGGGATACAGGACAGGCGAGAGCAGCAGGGGAGGCGGGAATACAGGACAGGTGACAGTGGGGGGGGGGATACAGGACAGGTGACAGCAGCAGGGGGGATACAGGACATGTGACAACGGGGGGGGTGCGGGAATACAGGACAGGTGACAGCGGCAGACGGGGGATACAGGACAGGTGACAGCAGCGGGGGGGGGGGGATACAGGACAGGTGGGGGAGAGATCCAGGACAGGTGACAGCAGGGGGGGGGGAATACAGGGCAGGTGACAGCAGGGGGGGGGAATACAGGACAGGTGACAGCAGGGGGGGGGGGGAATACAGGGCAGGTGACAGCAGGGGGGGGGGGAATACAGGGCAGGTGACAGCAGGGGGGGGGGATACAGGACAGGTGACAGCAGCAGGGGATACAGGACAGGTGACAGCAGGGGGGAATACAGGACAGGTGACAGCAGGGGGGAATACAGGACAGGTGACAGCAGGGGGGAATACAGGACAGGTGACAGCAGGGGGGATACAGGACAGGTGACAGCAGGGGGATACAGGACAGGTGACAGCGGGGGGGGATACAGGACAGGTGACAGCGGGGGGGGATACAGGACAGGTGACAGCGGGGGGGGGATACAGGACAGGTGACAGCGGGGGGGGATACAGGACAGGTGACAGCGGGGGGGGGGGATACAGGACAGGTGACAGCGGGGGGGGGGATACAGGACAGGTGACAGCGGGGGGGGGGATACAGGACAGGTGACAGCGGGGGGGATACAGGCAGGTGACAGCGGGGGGGGGGATACAGGACAGGTGACAGCGGCGGGGATACAGGACAGGTGACAGCGGCGGGGAATACAGGACAGGTGACAGCGGGGGGGGATACAGGACAGGTGACAGCGGCGGGGGATACAGGACAGGTGACAGCGGCGGGGGATACAGGACAGGTGACAGCGGCGGGGGATACAGGACAGGTGACAGCGGGGGGGGGGATACAGGACAGGTGACAGCGGCGGGGATAAAGGGACAGGTGACAGCGGGGGATACAGGACAGGTGACAGCGGGGGATACAGGACAGGTGACAGCGGCAGGGGGGGATATAGAGGACAGGTGACAGCAGCGGTGGGGATACAGGACAGGCGACAGCAGGGGGGGGGGGTATAGGACAGGTGACAGAGGGGAGAGGACAGGTGACAACAGGGGGGGGATACAGGACAGGCGAGAGCAGCAGGGGAGGCGGGAATACAGGACAGGTGACAGTGGGGGGGGGGATACAGGACAGGTGACAGCAGCAGGGGGATACAGGACATGTGACAACGGGGGGGGGTGCGGGAATACAGGACAGGTGACAGCGGCAGACGGGGGATACAGGACAGGTGACAGCAGCGGGGGGGGGGATACAGGACAGGTGGGGGAGAGATCCAGGACAGGTGACAGCAGGGGGGGGGGGAATACAGGACAGGTGACAGCAGGGGGGGGGGAATACAGGACAGGTGACAGCAGGGGGGGGGGGAATACAGGGCAGGTGACAGCAGGGGGGGGGGGGGAATACAGGGCAGGTGACAGCAGGGGGGGGATACAGGACAGGTGACAGCAGCAGGGGATACAGGACAGGTGACAGCGGGGGGGGGATACAGGACAGGTGACAGCGGGGGGGGGGGGATACAGGACAGGTGACAGCGGGGGGGGATACAGGACAGGTGACAGCGGGGGGGGGGGATACAGGACAGGTGACAGCGGGGGGGGGGGATACAGACAGGTGACAGCGGGGGGGGATACAGGACAGGTGACAGCGGGGGGGGGATACAGGACAGGTGACAGCGGGGGGGATACAGGACAGGTGACAGCGGGGGGGGGATACAGGACAGGTGACAGCGGCGGGGGATACAGGACAGGTGACAGCGGCGGGGAATACAGGACAGGTGACAGCGGCGGGGGATAAAGGACAGGTGACAGCGGGGGATACAGGACAGGTGACAGCGGGGGGGGGGGATACAGGACAGGTGACAGCGGCGGGGGATACAGGACAGGTGACAGCGGGGGATACAGGACAGGTGACAGCGGGGGATACAGGACAGGTGACAGCGGCAGGGGGGGATATAGAGGACAGGTGACAGCAGCGGTGGGGGATACAGGACAGGCGACAGCAGGGGGGGGGGTATAGGACAGGTGACAGAGGGGGAGAGGACAGGTGACAACAGGGGGGGGATACAGGGACAGGCGAGAGCAGCAGGGGAGGCGGGAATACAGGACAGGTGACAGTGGGGGGGGGGATACAGGACAGGTGACAGCAGCAGGGGGGATACAGGACATGTGACAACGGGGGGGGGTGCGGGAATACAGGACAGGTGACAGCGGCAGACGGGGGATACAGGACAGGTGACAGCAGCGGGGGGGGGGATACAGGACAGGTGGGGAGAGATCCAGGACAGGTGACAGCAGGGGGGGGGAATACAGGACAGGTGACAGCAGGGGGGGGGGAATACAGGACAGGTGACAGCAGGGGGGGGGGGAATACAGGGCAGGTGACAGCAGGGGGGGGGGGGGAATACAGGGCAGGTGACAGCAGGGGGGGGGATACAGGACAGGTGACAGCAGCAGGGGATACAGGACAGGTGACAGCGGGGGGGATACAGGACAGGTGACAGCGGGGGGGGATACAGACAGGTGACAGCGGGGGGGGGATACAGGACAGGTGACAGCGGCGGGGGATACAGGACAGGTGACAGCGGCGGGGAATACAGGACAGGTGACAGCGGCGGGGAATACAGGACAGGTGACAGCGGCGGGGAATACAGGACAGGTGACAGCGGCGGGGGATAAAGGACAGGTGACAGCGGGGGATACAGGACAGGTGACAGCGGGGGGGGGATACAGGACAGGTGACAGCGGCGGGGGATACAGGACAGGTGACAGCGGGGGATACAGGACAGGTGACAGCCGGGGGATACAGGACAGGTGACAGCAGGGGATACAGGACAAGTGACGGGGGGCTGGGGAAGTACCTGGAGTGGTGCAGGATTTGGAGGGGGTGCTCAATCCATAGATTGTTGAGGTTTTGAAGGGGTGCTCGGTCCAGAACAGTACAAGATTAGTGGGGGTGTCTGGTTCAAAAGCAGTACAAGATACAGAGGGGTGCTCGGTCTGGATGAGTTGTGGATTTAGAGGGGTGCTCCGTCCAGAGAGATGAAGATTTAGAGGGGTGCTCGGTCCGGAGAGATGAAGATTTAGAGGGGTGCTCGTCCGGAGAGATGAAGATATAGAGGGGTGCTCGGTCCAGAGAGATGAAGATTTAGAGGGGTGCTCGGTTCCGGAGAGATGAAGATTTAGAGGGGTGCTCGGTTCCGGAGAGATGAAGATTTAGAGGGGTGCTCGGTTCCGGAGAGATGAAGATTTAGAGGGTGCTCGGTCCGGAGAGATGAAGATTTAGAGGGGTGCTCGGTCCGGAGAGATGAAGATTTAGAGGGGTGCTCGGTCCAGAGAGATGAAGATTTAGAGGGGTGCTCGGTCCGGAGAGATGAAGATTTAGAGGGGTGCTCGGTCCGGAGAGATGAAGATTTAGAGGGGTGCTCGGTCCGGAGAGATGAAGATTTAGAGGGTGCTCGGTCCTGAGAGATGAAGATTTAGAGGGGTGCTCGGTCCGGAGAGATGAAGATTTAGAGGGGTGCTCGGTTCCGGAGAGATGAAGATTTAGAGGGGTGCTCGGTCCGGAGAGATGAAGATTTAGAGGGGTGCTCGGTCCTGAGAGATGAAGATTTAGAGGGGTGCTCGGTCCGGAGAGATGAAGATTTAGAGGGGTGCTCGGTTCCGGAGAGATGAAGATTTAGAGGGGTGCTCGGTCCGGAGAGATGAAGATTTAGAGGGGTGCTCGGTCCGGATGAGTTGTGGATTTAGAGGGGTGCTCGGTCCGGAGAGATGAAGATTTAGAGGGGTGCTCGGTCCGGAGAGATGAAGATTTAGAGGGGTGCTCGGTCCAGAGAGATGAAGATTTAGAGGGGTGCTCGGTTCCGGAGAGATGAAGATTAGAGGGGTGCTCGGTCCGGAGAGATGAAGATTTAGAGGGGTGCTCGGTCCGGAGAGATGAAGATTTAGAGGGGTGCTCGGTCCGGAGAGATGAAGATTTAGAGGGGTGCTCGGTCCTGAGAGATGAAGATTTAGAGGGGTGCTCGGTCCGGAGAGATGAAGATTTAGAGGGGTGCTCGGTTCCGGAGAGATGAAGATTTAGAGGGGTGCTCGGTCCGGAGAGATGAAGATTTAGAGGGGTGCTCGGTCCTGAGAGATGAAGATTTAGAGGGGTGCTCGGTCCGGAGAGATGAAGATTTAGAGGGGTGCTCGGTCCGGAGAGATGAAGATTTAGAGGGGTGCTCGGTCCGGAGAGATGAAGATTTAGAGGGGTGCTCGGTCCGGATGAGTTGTGGATTTAGAGGGGTGCTCGGTCCGGAGAGATGAAGATTTAGAGGGGTGCTCGGTCCGGATGAGTTGTGGATTTAGAGGGTGCTCGGTCCGGATGAGTTGTGGATTTAGAGGGGTGCTCGGTCCGGATGAGTTGTGGATTTAGAGGGTTGATGGAGCAGTGTAGGGTTTGGGGGGGTTCTTGTGTCAGCAGAGCAGGATTTAGGGGTTCTCAGTCTAGAAGAGGATTAGAGGGGTGCTGAGCCCATAGTAGTCCGGAATTAGAGGGTGCTGAGCCCATAGTAGTCCGGAATTAGAGGGGTGCTGAGTCCGGGATGTGGAGGGTGCTCAGTCCATAGCAGATCAGGAGGCGGTCCCGGTCCGGAGAAGGGATTAGAGGCGGTCCCCGGTCCGGAGAAGGTCAGGGAGTCCCCAGTAAAGTATCCCGGAGAAGTTCCCTCCTCTCCCGGCGCTGTCAGCAGGTGCACACTGCACAGAACAACCAGACTGGAGAGTGAGCGGAGCGCCCGGCTCCTCCCACCGCTCTCCCCCATCCTCACACTCCCCCCCCCTCCTCCCCGCATGGTTCAGCTCACCTCCAGTAGCCCCAGGGGACGGCCCGACCCATCCCACAGCGGCAGAGGGGGGAGGCCGGACCCGTGCCAGGGGCTGGAGGGGCGGACACCGCACAGGTGACAGGGATGATTGACGTGGAGCTGGGACATCAGCCAGTAGGAAAGAAAGGGGCGTGGTTATCTGGCAAAATGGGCGGGGCTTCGGAGCTGAGTCGTGAGCGGCTTCAGCGGACACACCTCGTATCCCTGCGCGGGGCGGAGCACACCTGTGAGGTATTAGGTGGGATGAGTCCGCCGCTCACCTGAGGAGGGACTACTTTACCTCAGATGTCTGCGCTCCCCGCCTCACACTCCGGTCTGAAGTCACTGAAGGGGTGTAATGCTGTAATCAGCACATACAGTCACTGTACACATTGGGGTATGAAGATAACGGTACAGGAGTTCATAGTTTCATACACAAATGGTTACCAAGGGTAACAGAGGTTTCTCTAGCAGGCTGCCGTTAGGCCATATAGCCTCTTGCAAGTGATCCGTCTCCCATAGCAACAGGTGCAGATCTGCACCACCAGGGCCCTCACCCTGTACACAGGTACAGAGGAGAAAGAGATAGCATTCCGGGTCGCAGGCGAAATCACAGCAATTCTGTCTGCAATTCCGAATGGCTGCAGGACACGATTGCGATCCCGTTACTTCCAAAAATCGTGTGATTCCTGACGCCCAAAAGAAGTTCCTGACCACTCCATCACCCTATCTCCCCTTCCAAAGAGGTGGGAAACATGGAGGACGTAACCATCACCCCTACCTCTCCTTACAATTTTGGCATCCAACGAGGAGGGAAGAATGGAGGACGTGACGACCACTCCATCACCCTATCTCCCCTTACAATTTTGGAACCTAACAAGGGGGGAAGCATGGAGGATGTGATGACAACCATTCACCCTATCTCCCCTTTCAATTTCTGTGCCCAACGAGGAGGGAAACATGGAGGATTTGATGACCACCCCATCACCCTACCTCCCCTTACAATTTTGTCACCCAACGAGGAGGGAAGCATGGAGGACGTGACAATCACCCCTACCTCTCCTTACAAATTTGGCACCCAACGCGGAGGGAAGAATGGAGGACGTGACGATCACTCCATCACCCTATCTCCCCTTACAATTTTGGTGCCCAACGAGGAGGGAAACATGAAGGATGTGACAACCATCCCATCTCCCTACCTCCCCTTACAATTTTGGTGCCCAACAAGGAGGGAAACATGAAGGACGTGACAACCATCCCATCTCCCTACCTCCCCTTACAATTTTGGTGCCCAACAAGGAGGGAAACATGAAGGACGTGACAACCATCCCATCTCCCTACCTCCCCTTACAATTTTGGCACCCAACGAGGAGGGAAGCATGAAGGACGTGACAACCATCCCATCTCCCTACCTCCCCTTACAATTTTGGTGCCCAACAAGGAGGGAAGCATGAAGGACGTGACAACCATCCCATCTCCCTACCTCCCCTTACAATTTTGGTGCCCAACGAGGAGGGAAACATGAAGGACGTGACAACCATCCCATCTCCCTACCTCCCCTTACAATTTTGTTGCCAAACGAGGAGGGAAACATGAAGGACGTGACAACCATCCCATCTCCCTATCTCCCCTTACAATTTTGTCACCCAACAAGGAGGGAAGCATGTAGGACGTGACAATCACCCCTACCTCCCCTTACAATTTTGGCACCCAACGCGGAAGGAAGAATGGAGGACGTGATGATCACTCTATCTCCCCTTACAATTTTGTTGCCCAACGAGGAGGGAAACATGAAGGACGTGACAACCATCCCATCTCCCTACCTCCCCTTACAATTTTGGCACCCAACAAGGGGGGAAACATGAAGGATGTGATGACGACCGGTCACCCTATCCCCCCCTTTCAATTTTGGCGCCCAACGAGGAGGGAAACATGGAGGATTTGACGACCACCCCATGACCCTACCTCCCCCTACAATTTTGGCACCCAACGAGGAGGGAAGCATGTAGGACAAGACAATCACCCTACCTCCCCTTATAATTTTGGCACCCAACAAGGAGAGTGTCAGAAACCATGAAATCTGACCGAGACAGAAGTTCAGTTAAATCACACTTGTTTAATAATAAAAGTAAATAGAAAAAAACACAGGCAAAACATAGCCAGAGTTCAGGAACCGGAACAGATAGTCAGACAAGCCAAACGTCAGGGAGCCGGAGATGAGCGTAGTAAACCAGCAAGCAGGATCTGGAGCCAGAAGGGATGTCAGCCAAGCAAGTCTTTTAACAGGAATCCAGGAGAGCGTCTCTGTGATGTTGACTAAGGCAAATTCAGAGATCCACTGGGCTGAACGGCTTAAGTAGGCAGGACTGACAAGCAGGATATCATCAACAGCTGAGTAACTGTGGAGAGATAGGAGCTGGCAATTAGGCGACAGCTGAGCGGCCAGCTCTGAGAAGGAAGGGCTGAGCCCAGCCCTGACAGAGAGATGTGATGAAGACCAGTCACCCTACCTCCCCTTTCAATTTTGGTGCCCAACGAGGAGGGAGGAATGGAGGATTTGATGATCGCCCTACCTCTCCTTACAATTTTGGCACCCAAGGAGGAGGGAAGAATGGAGGACGTGACGACCACTTCATCACCCTATCTCCCCTTACAATTTTGGAACCTAACAAGGGGGGAAGCATGGAGGATGTGATGACAACCATTCACCCTATCTCCCCTTTCAATTTCTGTGCCCAACGAGGAGGGAAACATGGAGGATTTGATGACCACCCCATCACCCTACCTCCCCTTACAATTTTGTCACCCAACGAGGAGGGAAGCATGGAGGACGTGACAATCACCCCTACCTCTCCTTACAAATTTGGCACCCAACGCGGAGGGAAGAATGGAGGACGTGACGATCACTCCATCACCCTATCTCCCCTTACAATTTTGGTGCCCAACGAGGAGGGAAACATGAAGGATGTGACAACCATCCCATCTCCCTACCTCCCCTTACAATTTTGGTGCCCAACAAGGAGGGAAACATGAAGGACGTGACAACCATCCCATCTCCCTACCTCCCCTTACAATTTTGGTGCCCAACAAGGAGGGAAACATGAAGGACGTGACAACCATCCCATCTCCCTACCTCCCCTTACAATTTTGGCACCCAACGAGGAGGGAAGCATGAAGGACGTGACAACCATCCCATCTCCCTACCTCCCCTTACAATTTTGGTGCCCAACAAGGAGGGAAGCATGAAGGACGTGACAACCATCCCATCTCCCTACCTCCCCTTACAATTTTGGTGCCCAACGAGGAGGGAAACATGAAGGACGTGACAACCATCCCATCTCCCTACCTCCCCTTACAATTTTGTTGCCAAACGAGGAGGGAAACATGAAGGACGTGACAACCATCCCATCTCCCTATCTCCCCTTACAATTTTGTCACCCAACAAGGAGGGAAGCATGTAGGACGTGACAATCACCCCTACCTCCCCTTACAATTTTGGCACCCAACGCGGAAGGAAGAATGGAGGACGTGATGATCACTCTATCTCCCCTTACAATTTTGTTGCCCAACGAGGAGGGAAACATGAAGGACGTGACAACCATCCCATCTCCCTACCTCCCCTTACAATTTTGGCACCCAACAAGGGGGGAAACATGAAGGATGTGATGACGACCGGTCACCCTATCCCCCCCTTTCAATTTTGGCGCCCAACGAGGAGGGAAACATGGAGGATTTGACGACCACCCCATGACCCTACCTCCCCCTACAATTTTGGCACCCAACGAGGAGGGAAGCATGTAGGACAAGACAATCACCCTACCTCCCCTTATAATTTTGGCACCCAACAAGGAGAGTGTCAGAAACCATGAAATCTGACCGAGACAGAAGTTCAGTTAAATCACACTTGTTTAATAATAAAAGTAAATAGAAAAAAACACAGGCAAAACATAGCCAGAGTTCAGGAACCGGAACAGATAGTCAGACAAGCCAAACGTCAGGGAGCCGGAGATGAGCGTAGTAAACCAGCAAGCAGGATCTGGAGCCAGAAGGGATGTCAGCCAAGCAAGTCTTTTAACAGGAATCCAGGAGAGCGTCTCTGTGATGTTGACTAAGGCAAATTCAGAGATCCACTGGGCTGAACGGCTTAAGTAGGCAGGACTGACAAGCAGGATATCATCAACAGCTGAGTAACTGTGGAGAGATAGGAGCTGGCAATTAGGCGACAGCTGAGCGGCCAGCTCTGAGAAGGAAGGGCTGAGCCCAGCCCTGACAGAGAGATGTGATGAAGACCAGTCACCCTACCTCCCCTTTCAATTTTGGTGCCCAACGAGGAGGGAGGAATGGAGGATTTGATGATCGCCCTACCTCTCCTTACAATTTTGGCACCCAAGGAGGAGGGAAGAATGGAGGACGTGACGACCACTTCATCACCCTATCTCCCCTTACAATTTTGGAACCTAACAAGGGGGGAAGCATGGAGGATGTGATGACAACCATTCACCCTATCTCCCCTTTCAATTTCTGTGCCCAACGAGGAGGGAAACATGGAGGATTTGATGACCACCCCATCACCCTACCTCCCCTTACAATTTTGTCACCCAACGAGGAGGGAAGCATGGAGGACGTGACAATCACCCCTACCTCTCCTTACAAATTTGGCACCCAACGCGGAGGGAAGAATGGAGGACGTGACGATCACTCCATCACCCTATCTCCCCTTACAATTTTGGTGCCCAACGAGGAGGGAAACATGAAGGATGTGACAACCATCCCATCTCCCTACCTCCCCTTACAATTTTGGTGCCCAACAAGGAGGGAAACATGAAGGACGTGACAACCATCCCATCTCCCTACCTCCCCTTACAATTTTGGTGCCCAACAAGGAGGGAAACATGAAGGACGTGACAACCATCCCATCTCCCTACCTCCCCTTACAATTTTGGCACCCAACGAGGAGGGAAGCATGAAGGACGTGACAACCATCCCATCTCCCTACCTCCCCTTACAATTTTGGTGCCCAACAAGGAGGGAAGCATGAAGGTCGTGACAACCATCCCATCTCCCTACCTCCCCTTACAATTTTGGTGCCCAACGAGGAGGGAAACATGAAGGACGTGACAACCATCCCATCTCCCTACCTCCCCTTACAATTTTGTTGCCAAACGAGGAGGGAAACATGAAGGACGTGACAACCATCCCATCTCCCTATCTCCCCTTACAATTTTGTCACCCAACAAGGAGGGAAGCATGTAGGACGTGACAATCACCCCTACCTCCCCTTACAATTTTGGCACCCAACGCGGAAGGAAGAATGGAGGACGTGATGATCACTCTATCTCCCCTTACAATTTTGTTGCCCAACGAGGAGGGAAACATGAAGGACGTGACAACCATCCCATCTCCCTACCTCCCCTTACAATTTTGGCACCCAACAAGGGGGGAAACATGAAGGATGTGATGACGACCGGTCACCCTATCCCCCCCTTTCAATTTTGGCGCCCAACGAGGAGGGAAACATGGAGGATTTGACGACCACCCCATGACCCTACCTCCCCCTACAATTTTGGCACCCAACGAGGAGGGAAGCATGTAGGACAAGACAATCACCCTACCTCCCCTTATAATTTTGGCACCCAACAAGGAGAGTGTCAGAAACCATGAAATCTGACCGAGACAGAAGTTCAGTTAAATCACACTTGTTTAATAATAAAAGTAAATAGAAAAAAACACAGGCAAAACATAGCCAGAGTTCAGGAACCGGAACAGATAGTCAGACAAGCCAAACGTCAGGGAGCCGGAGATGAGCGTAGTAAACCAGCAAGCAGGATCTGGAGCCAGAAGGGATGTCAGCCAAGCAAGTCTTTTAACAGGAATCCAGGAGAGCGTCTCTGTGATGTTGACTAAGGCAAATTCAGAGATCCACTGGGCTGAACGGCTTAAGTAGGCAGGACTGACAAGCAGGATATCATCAACAGCTGAGTAACTGTGGAGAGATAGGAGCTGGCAATTAGGCGACAGCTGAGCGGCCAGCTCTGAGAAGGAAGGGCTGAGCCCAGCCCTGACAGAGAGATGTGATGAAGACCAGTCACCCTACCTCCCCTTTCAATTTTGGTGCCCAACGAGGAGGGAGGAATGGAGGATTTGATGATCGCCCTACCTCTCCTTACAATTTTGGCACCCAAGGAGGAGGGAAGAATTGAGGACGTGACAACCACTCCATCGCCCTATCTCCCCTTACAATTTTGGTGCCCAACGAGGAGGGAAACATGGAGGATGTGATGACAGCCACCCCGTCACCCTACCTCCCCTTACAATTTTGGTACCCAACGAGGAGGGAAACATGAAGGACAGGACAACCATCCAATCTCCCTACCTCCCCTTACAATTTTGGCACCCAACAAGGAAGGAAACATGGAGGATGTGATGACGACCGGCCACCCTACCTCCCGTTACAATTTTGGCACCCAATGAGGAAGGAAAATGGGGGATGTGACGACCACCCCATCACCCTGCCTCCCCTTACAATTTTGGCACTCAACCAGGAGGGAAACATGGAAGATGTGATGACGATCCCATCACCCTATATACCCTTTCAATTTTGGTGCCCAACGAGGAGGGAATCTTGGAGGATGTGATGACAACCCCATCACCCTACATCCCCTTACAATTTTGGCACCCAATGAGGAGGGAAGCATGGAGGACGTGACAATCACCCTACCTCCCCTTACAATTTTGGCACCTAACGAGGAGGGAAACATGGACAACGTGATGACCACCCCATCACCCTACATCCGCTTACAATTTTGGCATCCAACAAGGAGGGAAGCATGAAGGACGTGACGATCACCCCATCACCATACCTCCCCTTACAATTTTGGCACCCAACGAGGAGGGAAACATGGAAAATGTGACGACCGCCCTGTCACCTTACCTCCCCTTACCATTTTGGTGCCCAAAGAGTAGGGGAAACACTGCTTGGGTGCCCCCAGAGCTAGCTGCTTTCTGTGGGGCACCCGGCAGGAAGGAGGAACCAGGAGGATCGGGGCTGCTCTGTGCAAAACCACTACACAGAGCAGATAAATATAACATGTTTGTTATTTAAAAAAAAGAAAAAACAAGGCTTTAATATCACTTTAATGCATTTTATGAATTGAGCTAAAAAACCTTCTGTGCTGCAGGATCCCCCCCAGTCCCCCCCCCCTCCCGCTGTCTCGCTCCACATTAGGCAGATTGATCAAATTCTGTGGCAGGAGGTGGGGCCGAGTGGTCTGGTCTGTGTCATTAGAAAGCAGCTTTCCATGGGGCACTTGCCGCAGAGGAGGGGCCTGGAGCATTGGTGGGGGGACCCCAGAAGAAGAGGATCGGGCTGCTCTGTGCAAAACCAAAAGTTTACCGTGTTTATTATTTTAATAAAAACAAAGGTTTAGACCCCTTTCACACTGGAGCGGTTTTCAGGCGGTATTGCGCTAAAAATACCGCCTGAAAACCGCCCCTAAACAGCCTCCGCTGTTTGTTCCGTGTGAGAGCCCGAAGGCTTTTACACTGAAGCGGTGCGCAGGCAGGGCGGTGAAAAAAGTCCTGCAAACCGCTTTTTTGGAGCGGGGAAGGAGCGGTGTATTCACCGCTCCTTCCCCGCTCCTGCCCATTGAAATCAATGGGACAGCGCGGCTATACCGCGGCTATAGCCGCGCTGTACGAGGGATTTTAACCCTTTTTAGGCCGCCAGCGGGGGGTAAAACCGCACCGCTAGCGGCCGAATACCGCTGCAAGAACGACGGTAGCGCTGTTGTACCGCCGACGCCCCCACCGCCCCAGTGTGAAAGGGGCCTTAATGTTACTTTAATTGTGCTTCCTGGGTCTTCTAGGTTTCCTTGCTGTTCTGCTGGTTTGGTTCCAGCCGGTTCGGTTTGGTCGGACCCGTTCCCTGCCGTTACCAGAGTCTGGAATTCCAGTGATTTGCCAAAGTCGGAGTTCCCACTGCCTAGAAAGGGGTTGCTGAGCAGTCCCTCCTGAATACATCAACTATGGACTCAGACAAAGATGCCCCCCTATCCTGTGCAGGTATGCTGGGGCAGCCACAAGTCATAGAGGGTCTTGGGGGCAACAAACACTGGGGCCATAGAGGTTCTTGTGGTCGGTGTCACAGGGGTTGTAGAGGTTCTTGTAGTGGGCATCAATGGGTTCATAGAGGTTCTTGTGGGCAAAACTGGGATCATAGAGGTTTTTGTAGTGGGTGTCACTGGGGTTGTAGAGGTTCTTGTAGTGGGCATCAATGGGTTCATAGAGGTTCTTGTGGGCAAAACTGGGATCATAGAGGTTTTTGTAGTGGGTGTCACTGGGGTTGTAGAGGTTCTTGTAGTGGGCATTAATGGGTTCATAGAGGTTCTTGTGGACATTACAGGGGTCATAGCGGTTCTTGTACTGTGCGTCACTGTGGTCTTAGAGGTTCCTGTGGGTGTCAATGGGGTCATAGAGGTTCTTGTGGGCAACACTGGGGTCATAGAGGTTTTTGTAGTGGGTATCACTGGAGTGGTGGATATTCTTGTAGTGGGCATCACTGGTGTCATAGAGGTTTTTATGTGAGTCACTAGGATCATAGAGGCTCTTGTAGTGGGTGTCGCTGGGGTTTTATAGGTTCTTGTGGGCATCACTGGGGTCATAGAGATTCTTGTGTGTGCCCCTGGGGTCATGGAGGTTCTCATAGTGGGCATCACTGCGGTTGTAGAGGTTCCTGTGTGTGTCACTAGGGTCATAGGGGTTCCTGTGGGAGTCACTGGAGTCATACAGGTTCTTCTGGGCAACACTGGGGTCGTAGAGGCTCTTGTGGGCGTCATTGAGGTCGTAGGTTTTTTTTTGGGTGTCACTACGGTCATAAAGGTTCTTGTGGGCGTCAGTGGGGTTGTGGAGGTTCTTGTGGGCATCACTGGCATTGTAGTTTTTTTAAGTGGGCATCACTGGGGTCTTTCTGGGTGGGAGCAATCACAAAGAAGCGTTCATCATCAGTAAAGGGCTCATTCTCAGCCCTGTGCAGCGATTAAAGCCATTTGTTTACTTTTTTTACTACGGCTGAACTGCGTGCAGGCAGCCCATAAAAAGTGAATGGGTAGTTTTCGGCTCTACAAAGTTAACTTTGTTTTTTATAACTTACCTGCTATATGCAATGGTTTTGGACAGAGGATCCCCGATCCTCCTCTTTTCGGATTCCAGTTCCGGCGCTCCTGGCTCCTTCCCCGAAAATAAGACAGGGTACCATAGGAAACCGCTTCCTATGGTGGTGCACGTGCGGGCTCAACCCTGAGCCGAGCTGTGTGCGTCTATTGACACACATAGTGTAACTCAGCCCCACCCCCTCTCTCTCTTCATTGGATTTCATTGACAGCAGCAGGAGCCAATGGTTCCCACTGCTGCCTCCCTGTCCAGTGAGGCGAGAGATCAGGGTATCCCGATCAGGGACTGCGCTGGATCACGATAGGGATCAGTTAAGTATTTGGGAGGGGGGGGGCTGAACATAGAAGTTTTTTTACCGTAATGCAGAAAATGCATTACGGTAAAAAACCTTGAAACGGTTGTATACCTATTTTTTAAACTTTTACCTACAGGTAAGCCTATAATAAGGCTTACCTGTCGGTAAAAAAAATATCTCCTAAACCTGTACGGTTTAGGAGATATTCCCCTCGCAATGAGCAGCTGACTGCAGCGGCGCATGCGCACAGGGGATTCTCAGCTGAAAGCCCGGCAGCCGCCGGACCTTGCCAGAAAAAAAGTCTCCCACACGCACGCGGGGAGTGGCGACATCGCGGCTCCGGCCACTCACAGCGCCGGAACCGCGATACCCGGAAGACACGCCGAGGGGAAATGTCAGCTCCCTCGGCGTGGACTGGGTGAGATGCCGGCGCCTCGTTCTAAGGTAAGTATCTCATAATGAGCTAGTATGCGGTGCATACTAGCTCATTATGCCTTTTCCCTTACAGGTGTAGGGGAAAAAAAAAGTCAGCGGGTATACAACCGCTTTAAGCCTCTACATCCACTGTAAAAATAGTTCATGTCGATTGAGGGAGTTTAGTTCTGCTTTTATTTCTATCCTATTATTATCAACCACTTCAGCTCTGGAAGATTTTACCCTGTCATGACCAGGACATTTTTTGCTAAAAAAACAATATTTTTTACTTTCTGCTATAAAACATATTCGATTAAAAAAAAATAATCAAATTTCTTTATACATTTTGGCCAAAATGTATTCTGCTACATGTCTTTGATAAAATGAAATCCCAATAAGTGTTTATTGATTGGTTTGTGTGAAAGTTCTAGCGTCTACAAACTATGATATACAGTGCATCCGGAAAGTATTCACAGCGCTTATCTTTTTCCACATTTTGTTATGTTACAGCCTTATTCCAAAATGGATTAATTTAATTATTTTCCTCAAAATTCTACAAACGATACCCCATAATGACAACGTGAAAGAAGTTTGTTTGAAATCTTTGAAAATGTATTAAAAATAAAAAATGAAAAAAAATCCCATGTACATAAGTATTCACAGCCTTTGCCATGACACTCAAAATTGAACTCCGGAGCATCCTGTTTCCACTGATATCCTTGAGATGTTTCTACAACTTGATTGGAGCCCACCTGTGGTAAATTCATTTGGTTGGACAGGATTTGGAAAGGCACACCTGTCTATATAAAGTCCCACAGTTAACAGTGCATGTCAGAGCACAAACCAAGGCGTGAAGTCCAAGGAATTGTCTGTAGATCTCTGGGACAGGATTGTACGGAGCACAGTTCTGGGGAAGGGTACAAAAAAATGTCTGCAGTATTGAAGGTCCCAATGATCACAGTGGCCTCCATCATCCATAAATGGAAGAAGTTTGGAACCACCAGGGCTCTTCCTAGAACGAGCCGACCAAACTAACCGATCGGGGGAAAGGGGCCTTAGTCAGGAAGGTGACCAAGAACCCGATGGTCACTCTGACGGAGCTCCAGCATTTCTCTGTGGAGAGAGGAGAACCTTCCAGAAGAATAACCATCTCTGCAGCACTCCACCTATCAAGCATGTATGGTAGAGTGGCCAGACGGAAGCCACTCCTCAGTAAAAGACACATGACAGCCCACCTGGAGCTTGCCAGAAGGCACCTGAAGGACTCTCAGACCATGAGAAACAAAATTCTCTGGTCTGATGAAACAAAGATTGAACTCAATGGCCTGAATGGCAAGCGTCATGTCTGGAGGAAACCAGCCATTGCTCATCACCTGGCCAATACCACCCCTACAGTGAAGCATGGTGGTGGCAGCATCATGCTGTGGGGATGTTTTTTAGCGGCAGGAACTGGGAGACTAGTCAGGATGGAGGGAAAGATGAATGCAGCAATGTACAGAAACATCCTTGATGAAAACCTGCTCCAGAGCGAATGTTCATCTTCCAACAGGACAACGACCCTAAGTACACATCCAAGATAACAAAAGAGGTGGCTACGGGACAACTCGGTGAATGTCCTTGAGTGGCCCAGCCAGAGCCCAGACTTGAACCTGATTGAACATCTCTGCAGAGATCTGAAAATGGCTGTGCACCGACACTCCCCATCCAACCTGATGGAGCTCGAGAGGTCCTGCAAAGAAGAATGGGAAAAACTGCCCAAAAATAGGTGTGCCAGGCTTGTAGCATCATACTCCAAAATGCTTGAGGCTGTAATTGGTGCCAAAGGAGCTTCAATATTGAATTTAATCCATTTTGGAATAAGGCTGTAACATAACAAAATGTGGAAAAAATGAAGCGCTGTGATTACTTTACGGGTGCACTGTATATAATAGGATTTTTAATTATTTTTATTTTTTATATTACTAATGGTGTTGATCAGCGACTTGTAAGAACTGCAAAAATGCGCGGGGGGGGGGGCAATCTGCCACAGACGCTGGGGAAACTGACTAACTGCCACTGACATCATCAGTGACACTAATACAGTCATCAGTGATAATACTACACACTGTCACTGTACTACGGACCCTGGCTGGGAAGGGGTTAAACATCTAGGGCGATCAAGGGGTTAAATGTGTGCCTATGTGTAATGTGTGTTGCTTTTACTAATAGAGCTCTTAGGTTGGGTTCACACTATTGCGAATTGCATGTGCTTTTCCCCGCATCCAATTTGCATGACAAAAGACTGTGACCGGCTCTCAATGGAGACGGTTCACACACCTCCGGGGCGGCCGCGATCCAAATTGTAGAAGGGTCCTGTGTGTCTTCTGGGTCCTGTGTGTCTTCTGGGTCCTGCGTGTCTTCTGGGTCCTGCGTGTCTTCTGGGTCCTGCGTGTCTTCTGGGTCCTGCGTGTCTTCTGGGTCCTGCGTGTCTTCTGGTCCGTTTCAGGTGCAAATTCAGACAAAAAAAAAGCAGGTCCCAGGCGAGAATCATTGGTCTGGACTTGTTGACAGGCTCCTGTTGTGTACAATCACAGCAGGTTCCCGTGTTGGGGGGGGGTCTAAACCCGGAAGCAGGCTGCAACGTATAGGTACATCTCTTGTTTGTAAACTTCATTTGTGAAGATTCCCACACATTTACTTTCTTCAATTCTGTGACTCCAATTAACTATACATGTGCACTGCCGAAAAATGTGTTTGTTTTCTTTTTATTTGTTTTTGGGGGTTTTTTTCAATTCATTATTTAGAATAAATTTGTAACTTCGGAAAATTTTGAATTTGTTACGTTCGTACGTTAGATGCAGTATTTGTTATTTCGATAATTCGTAAAAATCCAAAATTTGAAAATCTAAAAATTCGAAAATATGAAAATAAGGATGAAAATATGAACCATCGAAAATCCAAAAAAATTAACTAATAATAAGTAACTATTAAATTACAGGTATTGGAATTTTCTTTCAAATTTGGCTGTTAGTGAACGTAACGAATACGAATGTATCCGAAGTTACGAATTATCCGAAATAACGAATGCCGCATCTAAACGAATGGAACATAATGAATTAATAATAATAAAAAAAATAATAATAATAAAATAATAATAAATAAGTTCCATTTGTTTAGATGTGGCATTCGTTATTTCAGATAATTTGTAGCTTCAGATAAATTCATGTTCATTACGTTCACTAACAGCTAAATTTGAAAGGAAATTCCAATGCCTATCATTTAAAAGTTAATTATTGTTAGTTAGTTATTATTTTGGATTTTCAATTTAGGGTTTTTGAATTTTTGGATTTTCATTCTTATTTTTGCATTTTCATTTATGTGTGTATTGTGAGGTGCTTCTACTAAGGGATGTGCCCGTTTTTATTCCTTGATGACAGGATGGAGCTCTGCAATGTTTACATAGGATAATCCTCCCCGCCAATCAGCGGGTGCCGGCGGACATCCATTGGCTGGCACCCGCTGATCGGCTTGTGTTGTGTCAAATCACAGGACTGCTGGCACGTGCGCATGCCCTCTACTCAGAACAACAGAATCACGTGTATATATATATATATATATATATATATATATATATATATATATATATATATATATACGTGATTCTGCACAGAGCGTCCACCCTGTAGCAATAAAGCTACATGGGACAGTCGGTAAGTGGATACAATAAGGCTGGATTCACATCTATGCAGTTTTAGTGCTTTTTGCATTTTGCAGATTTGCACTACAGTCCATTTGCCATGGTTTCCTATGAAACACGTTCTGTAGTGCAAATCTGCAAAAAATTTTACTGACAAAACATGGAAAATTTACTGGCAGAGCGCATTTTTTTTTCTGGCAACCTGAGAAATTACAGGACTCCTATTGAAAACTAACAGTATAAACATGATATGGAAACACTGACAATACAATGACTTAAAAAGTGAACACATCATCAAATTATCAGACCCTGATATTTACTGTCAGTTGTAAAAAAAAAAATCACTGATTTTTTTACAACCTGTCAGTAAATTTACTGGCGGTTGGCAACCCTGGTCTCTCCTGATATGTTTTATCCCTCAGACCTCCCTTCTACATTTTTGTTGCCCGTCTCTGGACTTGTTCTAGCTAATCAATATCTTTTTTGTAAGTAACATCTCCATAACTGAACACAGTATTCAATTTCTAAATAAAGTCTAACTAAAGATCTATATAGAGGAATCAGGACCTCCTTCCTCCTGCCGGTGATCCCTCTACTGATATAAAGATCTTTATAGAAGAATCAGGACCTCCTTCCTCCTGCTGGTAAAACCTCCAGTGATATAAAGATCTATATAGAGGAATCAGGACCTCCTTCCTCCTGCTGGTGATCCCTCTAGTGATATAAAGATCTATATAGAGGAATCAGGACCTCCTTCCTCCTGCTGGTGATCCCTCTAGTGATATAAAGATCTATATAGAGAGGAATCAGGACCTCCTTCCTCCTGCTGGTGATCCCTCTAGTGATATAAAGATCTATATAGATGAATCAGGACCTCCTTCCTCCTGCTGGTGATCCCTCTAGTGATATAAAGATCTATATAGAGGAATCAGGACCTCCTTCCTCCTGCTGGTGATCCCTCTAGTGATATAAAGATCTATATAGAGGAATCAGGACCTCCTTCCTCCTGCTGATGATGAACTCCAGAGTTCTACTCTCTTTCCAGGCTCCCATAATGCATATTTGCTCTTTATGCAATAATTTGAAAAGTTTTGGCCTTAGATACACTTGAATATAATTTCCATAAGTGTGTAGACTCAATCCCAGCTTCTGCAATGACTTATTTTCACATCATAAGCACAGGACGTCAGGACATGCTCTGGGGTCACAGCTTGCTCAGCGGGTCTCCGAATACAGGGAACGGTTCATGGTGCTGAGTGACAGGCGAAGTGACAGTAAGAGCACCTGTCACATCAACTGTCACTGGAGCGGATGCCCAACATTGTTAGTGAAAGAGGAAATTACTGAAAACCTCTCCATCACTGTCATAGAAATGCAAATGGTGATGTCACATTCCAGGCCCTTTTTTTTATTATTAAAGGTGCAGTCACCAGTGCAATTACACTCAAACTACAGTAAAGAGTCAGTTACAAGAAGAACTGTCTCTGCTGACTACCAGAGCCCATTCATAATGATCATCCTAATACTAACTTTACATTTAGTTCGCTACAGCCCCGGGTATCATAAAGAACTGCCATTTTTTTCTTACAAATTTTTTTTTTTTGTTCACATTGTTTTTAGCAGCCTAGTGCTGCCGATCTCCTCCAGTCCCTTTCAACCACTTCCTGTCTTCCTGCACACCAGTGTTAGCTGCTGTGGTCCGGCTTCCTGATAGTGACAACGTTAGACTAAGTATTATGTGTTGGGACAGCCGCTTGTAACCTCCATCAGGGGAGCCTGTGACAGGGTGACAACACAGGTGCACAATCGGGAGATAGGGACAGAACATTGTCACCCTATAACCTAGCAGCATTTTCACCCTTACCGAGGGGTCCATTTATAGGGTATACAGTCTATCACACCGCTCTCTCCTCCAATCCACACGCTCCTTGCACTGCAGTCCCATGCAGAAAAAATGCAGCATGTTCTACTTTTGTTGACTGCACTGGAGTGCACTGCACTGGTGTGAACTAGGGCCATTGGAATGTGTGTAAAACGCTGTGCACGCATTTTTGATGCTGAATAAAAACGCACTGGATTTTCATCTGGTGCGCACCAAAATGCATGCGTTAACCACTTCCCCGACCGTGCTGTCGCCAAAAGACGGCTACAGCGCGGTTGTCCAGTTTTGGGAGGGTGTCCGTGGACGTCCTCCCAGAACCGCGCCCCCGTGCACTCCCTGGGACGCACATCCGTGCGCTCTGCGACTGCTGTGTCCTTCAGCCATAGCTTAAAAACCCTTTCATGACTAAGCCTATTTTTGAAATTTGGTGTTTACAAGTTGAAATCCATATTTTTTGCTAGAAAATTACTTCGAACCCCCCAAACATTATATATATATATATATATATATATATATATTGTTAGCAGAGAATCTAGAGAATAAAATGGCGATTGTTGCAATATTTTATATCACACGGTATTTGTGCAGCGGTGTTTTAAACGCAAATTTTTGGGAAAAGGGACACTTTCATGAATTTTAAAAAAAACAAACAGTAAAGTTACCCCAATTTTTTTGTATAATGTGAAATATGATGCTACGCCGAGTAAATAGATACCAAACATGTCACGCTTTATAATTGCACGCACTCGTGGAATGGCGACAAACTACGGTACCTAAGAATTTCCATAGGCGATGCTTTAAATTATTTTTTTTTTACGGTTACCAGGTTAGAGCTACAGAGGAGGTCTAGTGCTAGAATTATTGCTCTCGCTCTGACGATCGCGGCGATACCTCACATGTGTGATTTGAACACCGTTTACATATGCGGGCGCGACTTCCGTATGCGTTTTCTTTGCTGCGCGAGCTCGCGGGGAGGGGGGGGGGCGCTTTAAATTTTTTTTCTTATTTATTTTTATATTTATAAATTGTGTTTAAAAAAAAAAAAAATTTTGATGACTTTTATTGCTGTCACAAGGAATGTAAACATCCTTTGTGACAGTAATAGGTGGTGACAGGTACTCTTTATGGAGGGATCGGGGGTCTAAAAGACCCCCCATCCCTCCTTTGCACTTCAAAGTATTCAGATCGCCGAAAACGGCGATTCTGAATACTGTGTATTTTTTTAAAAACCGGCGCCATTGGCAGCCGAGTAAACGGGAAGTGACGTCATGACTTCGCTTCCGTGTTTACGATTAGGAGGCTGGAATTGAGCCGCCCACGGCTTCTTTCCAGCCCGCCCCCAGCCGCCGATGGAACGGGAGGCCCGGTAAGGGCGGCCCGCTCCTCTGGTATAACAGCCGAGCGGCTTTTAGCAGCTTACCATCAGTGACCATCAGTGCAGCTTATCAGTGCAGCCTAGTGGTACAACCTATCAGTGCAGCCTATCAGTGACCATCAGTGCAGCCTCATAAGCGCACATCAGTGAAGGAGAATTTTTGTTTTGTTTTTTTAATTGTGGTCTTTTTTAGTTTGTTTAGCAAAAAATTAAAAAAAAAAACATAGTGGTAATTAAATACCACCAAAAGAAAGCTCTATCTGTCTCAAAAAAATGATAAAAATGCCATATGGGTAAAGTGTTGCATGACCGCGCTATTGTCATTCAGAGCTGAAATTTGGCCTGGGCAGGAAGGCGGTGAAAGTGCCCAGTACTGAGGTGGTTAAAGCATGTAGCGCATTGCGTGTTTTGTAATAAGTTGTAATGCAATGGCATGCGTTTTGCATGCATTGCGCTTGGGGATTTTTGTTTGCCGTGACTTGCCTTGCAGTGCGTTGCGTTTATGCAGTGTTGTGCACGTTTGCATGCATTTGCATGTTGCGTTGTGCTGCACTGAAAAACAGTAGTGCATACTGTACTTTTTTTTTTCCCGTGCTGGGCGAACGCTACGTGCTGGTATGAACTGCATTCAAAGGGGAAATCATTATTTTTTTGGTTTCCATTCTTTGGGAATGTGCTCACAAACGCACCCCAGCGCGTCTGGTGTGAATGAACCCTAATGCCCCGTACACACCGTCGGATTTTCCGATGGAAAATGTGTGATAGGACCTTGTTGTCGCAAATTCCGACCGTGTGTGGGCTCCATCACACATTTTCCATCGGAATTTCCGACACACATAGTTTGAGAGCAGGATATAAAATTTTCCGACAACAAAATCCGTTGTCGGAAATTCCGATCGTGTGTACACAAATCCGACGCACAAAGTGCCACGCATGCTCAGAATAAATTAAGAGACGAAAGCTATTGGCTACTGTCCCGTTTATAGTCCCGACGTACGTGTTTTACGTCACCGCGTTCAGAACGATCGGATTTTCCGACAACTTTGTGTGACCGTGTGTATGCAAGACAAGATTGAGCCAACATCCGTCGGAAAAAATCCATGGATTTTGTTGTCGGAATGTCCGATCAATGTCCGACCGTGTGTACGGGGCATTAGACATTACTTGGTTATGAGATAAGGGGATATCACTATTGATGGCATTATTTATATAGGGCCAACAATTACACAGCGCTTTACATGCCGTATATTCACATCAGTCTCTGCCCTCAAGGAGCTAACAATCTAAGGTTCCCACCCCACCTACATACTAGAACCGATTCACACCTGAGCCAATCAACCTACCAGCATGCCTTGGAAGGAAGCCCACACAACATGCAAACTCCATGCAAGTGTCCTAGTTGGGATTTGAGCCAAGGATCGCGATGCATTAGTGCTAACCACTAATCCAACTTGCTACTCTTTATAAAAATTATAACTTCCGTCCCAAACCCAACGTGGACATTTCCAGTTGGTCTGGCCTGCCAGGTTTGAGCCAAATTTCCAGGAACGTATTTTGGAAACTTCCTGGTGGAAATGTCAGTGCCCGCGCCGAGCGTGACTCCAAGTCTCACCGCTGTGGGTTTGCGATTGTGTTTGCTTGGATTATGTGACAAGCTGTAAATCAGGCGTGTCAGCTTTGCTGGTGCCCACCTCTCCAGATGTTCCCACCAGCCCTGTACAGCTGGCAGCAGATCACAGGCCTGTCCTATTAATACTCGCTGTATTAATACCTCCATTCTCTAGGGCACAGCTTTCCTCCACTGACTCCTGTCCACATTAATTACAGCAGCAGTACAGCCTGTCACATCAATTCTCAGCTCTCTGAATTAAACGCTATCCGCACCGGCTGAGCTGCCAAATGAACCAATGTTCAGCGTATGGGAAACCGGGGAGCCAGGTGTTACTCATCCGCAACTTTCAGGAGCCACTGATGGATGTCATATGCAGATTTATATCATTAATGCGGCTTAAACTGGACCCAGTGGCTGGTAGATTCTTTGTGTTAAGTACATGCATTGCTAAGGATCATTGGTGGACTGACAACTCTTGGGGCCCCCGGGCAATAGATGATCATGGGGCACCATGTGTCCCCGCCCACACCCATACAAAGCAATACCTACATATTGTAGGTCAGCTGCATGGAGGGGCCATTTAAATATCTACTGCATAGCTCCCAACTGTCCCTGATTTCGAGGGACTTTCCCTGATTTGGAGAAATGTCCCTCTGTCCCTCTTTCCTCCTCATTTGTCCCTCATTTTGGTCTGATCTATATAATTGTATAGAAAATGCACTTTTTATCTTTCAGAAAGTGTTTCCCAGTGCTAAACCTTTCATCCAATTTCCAAATTTCTGCATTTGTAAATTCCAAAAGATAGTATGAAGGAATAATAGTGGTAAAAAAAGTACTTGTGGGTTTAACCTTCTTTTTTTTGTAAAATTCTGCTTTAAGGGGGCGTGGCAAGGGGGTGTGTCCTATGCCTGCATGCTTTTGCTAATAGGTGTCCCTCATTCCCATCTCAAAAAGTTGGGAGGTATGCTACTGCGACATAGCCTGCATGGAAGTTCCTGACTTCTTTTTGTAGATGCCATAGTCTGCTGAGCAGCAGCCATCTTTATGACACAACCAGGGGCAATTTATCAAAGCAGGGGGCCTATGTTCAAGATCATAATTTGGACCCCAATGCTGGAGAATGAAGTGGTGAGGTTTTTGGGGGCTGTATGTAGCGCCTGCTGGTTACATAGCACAGTAAAGATGCCCGATGAATGAGGGGTTAATTGCCATGTGCAGTTGTTCAGCTCCCACTCAGCTCCTTCCTGACAGGGTTGCCGACCCCCCATGGCTTTTTTACTACTAGAAGGAACACTTTTTTTTTTTTTACTGAGAATCGGAAATATGACAGAAACGAATTTTCTAAACTGAGAGGGGGTGGAGGGGTTGAGGGATGGGAATAGGAGGGAGCGAGGGGGGTGAGAGAGGGGGGTGAGAGAAAGATATGGGAGCTGAGAGGGGTGTGAGAGGGAGAGAGAGAGAGAGTGAGAGAGAGAGAGAGGTGAAAGAAAGGAGGGTGAAAGAGAGAGAGAGAGAGAGAGAGAGAGAGAGAGAGAGAGAGAGAGAGAGGTGAAAAAGAGGAAGGGAGAGAGAAGGTGAAAAAATGAGGGGGTGAGAGAGAGAGAGCAAGAGAGAGGAAGGGTGTGAAAGAAAGAGGGGGGATGAGAAAGAGGGGGAGGGGGTGAAAGAGGAGGGTCAGAGAGAAGGAAGGTGAGAGAGAGGGTTGAGAGAGAGGGGGTTGAGACAGAGAGGGGGTGAGAGAGAGAGGGGGGAGTGAAAGAAAGGAGGGAGAGAGGGAGAGAGAGAGAGAGAGAGAGAAGGAGGGAGGGGGAGAGAGGGGGTGGAAGAAAGGAGGGTGAGAGAGAGAGAGGTGGGGGGGGAGAGAGAGAGAGAAAGAGAAAGAAAGAAGGGTGGGAGAGAGAGAGAGGTGGGGGGAGAGAGAGAAAGAAAGAAGGGTGAGAGAGAGAGGGGCGTGAAAAGAGAGAGAGGGGGTGCGAGAGAGAAGGAAGGTGAGAGAGAGAGAGGGGGTGTGAAAGTAAGAAGGGTGAGAGAGAGAGGAGGGTGTGTGTGTGAGAGAGAGGGGTGAGAGAGAGAGGGAAGGTGAAAGAAAGGAGGAGGGTGAGAGAGAAGGAGGGAGAGAGAGAGGAGGGAGGGGGAGAGAGGGGGGTGAAAGAAAGAAGGAAGGTGAGAGAGAGAAAAAGAAAGAAAGGAGGGTGGGAGAGAGAGAGAGAGAGAGGTGGGGGGAGAGAGAGAAAGAAAGGAGGGTGAGAGAGAGAGGGTGTAAGCAACCATAAACCTGGCAGAGACAGAAAATGCAGTTAAAAATCACACCTTTAATGTAATAACAAAAATAACAACAGTTCAGGAACGTACTCAAAAACAAAAGCCAGGTTTTGGAAACCAGAGCGGGTAGTCAGACGAGCCGGGAGCAGGGAACCAGAAGTCAGCGTTGTCAGGAGCCAAAAATCAGGAGCAGGAAGCAGAAGAGAAGTCAGCCAGCCCAAGTCATACACAGGAACACACTGGAAATGTTGACCACGGGATAGCCCAAGGTAATGAGAAAAGCTGTTTAAATAGCCAAAAGGGGCTGCCCCCCCTGGATAGAGGGGGGTTGGGAGGTGAGGGTGTAAGAGAGGGGGTGAAAGAGAGAGGGGGAATGAAAAAAAGGGGGGTGAGAGAGAGAGAGAGGGGGCGAGAGAGAGGGGGGAAGGGGGGGTATAAAAAAGATAGGGGGTGAAAGAGAGAGGGGTGAGAGAGGGGTGAAAAATAGAGAGAGAGGGGGGAAGGTGGGGGTGAAAAAGACAGAGGGGGTGAAAGAGAGAGGGGTGAGAGAGAGGGGGTGAAAGAGAAAGAGGGGGGGTGGAAAAGAGAGGGAGTGAAAGAGAAAGAGGGGGGGTGGAAAAGAGAGGGAGTGAAAGAGAGAGGGATGAGAGAGAGGGGGGGTGAAAGAGAGAGGGGTGAGAGAGAAGGAGCGGAGCCGTCCCCGGACACAACATAGGACAATGGGCAGGCTCCCCCCTCATCATGGGACCCCTCACCTGTGGAGGAGCCATGCACTCTGACTGTGTACACTTCCCCAGCCGTACATGCTATGCCCTCCATGTACGCCCCACCCCCATCACATGTCACCTCAACCCTCCTCCTCACTTTGACCCCTTCTGTACAAAATAGGAGTGAAGTCCAGGACAGGAGCCTCTCATGGGGCCCCCTACTGGCCCCGGGCCCTTGGGCAGTGACCGAATGATGAGTCCGCCCCTGCTAAGGCCTTGTGCACACAGGGTCAGCCCCCCTGAACCCCCTTTCTCCCAGAAGGAAAAAAGCTTCTTAAAAAATGTGCCTAACGCCGCGTTTGGGCATTCATTCATTCTATTGGCCAGAATATTCTATTTCTTCTGGCCATCAAACTTAATAAATGCTCAAGAGCTAAATACGCCGAGCGTTTAAGGGCACCCAAATGTGTTTACAGGTGTTTAGGCGTGTTCAGCATTTCTTCTGACCAAACGCTCCTCTCCTGATCGCAGAAAGATTCTTTTTTAATAAAATAAAATAATAAAATACATTTTTTATGTTTATTTTTTAGCTTCTAAACGTTCCTCTTTTAATATGCCTGTACATACTTACTGTATGTGTGCATGGATACATAGGCTAACATGCAGGCAGAAAAAAATGCCAAAAGCCTGAGTGCATGAGACCTAAGAAATGTGTAATGCAAGACTCCCCTTGAAAATGCCTATATTTGTTTTTCTCCGGAGCCATCTTTGCTCAGGCATAAGCCAGGGTCACCATCCTGGACTGAGATGCCAGCTTAGAGATGAAGCGTCATGTAAACCCTAGTGCCTGCCCAGTTCTTGGCTGTGTTCGCAGATGTTTGACACAGATCAGCCCCTGCTGTAGGCTCCTAGCTTGTGACTTGGATTTGTCAATACCACCCCTATTATTTTGAAAAGGATTTAAAACTGGCCACAGCAGCCGTTTATTTAACCTATTACCAACCACTGTGATTGGCTGTCACAGTTAACAGATGATCAGGAGCTGGTCCCCTCAGGTTCGTGATCATTAGCACAGACTGAGAGTTGCCTTTGATAGCTCAGTCATTGTGCTGGAAGCATTCAGTGAGCATGCTCTCAACACAGAAAGCTCTTCCACCCATGGATGCATACTGCATGTGCAGTGTGTGGGCGCTGAAGCCCACCCTCTTTGTCGCCACAACAACAAACCTATTCATCTCTGTATGGCCATAAGCCTATTGTATGGAAGAAAATCATTAAAGTATATTAAAGCCTAATTTACACTTGTGGCTGGGGGGCAGTAAAGTAGGCGCCTGAGCCATGGTTTTGCAATCCTTTGGTCACCCACCTACAACAGCGGCTAGAAAGGGCAGTAAAAAATTATACTCTTTGCTGTGTTCAGCAGGCAGTTCCACTGCCAAATGCTACGCATTTAAGTCAAAACTGCAACCGCATGTATTGCACATGGTTGCGTTGGTGAGTGCTTATCAGGGTTAAAACAGACAGTGAGTAGGCCTCCCAGCTGCCTGTCAACTGCCAATCACTTTTCAGGTGTGCGGCAAGGGCTGCTTCACCCAAAAGGGGAAGCTCCGCTTGTTTACACCCTCCTCACCCCCTCTGCCACATTTGACACTTTTTGGGGGAGCAGGTACCTGGTTTTGACAGGTACCCACACCCAATTCTGGGTAAGATTACCGCTGCAATCTCGAAGCATTTCCGGCCCCTCCTCCTCCCCCCGCTGCTTTCTGGGACACACTCAGGTCCCAGAAAATGGCGGGACCTTTCAGAAAGCGCAGCATGACTCGCGCATAGGAAACCAGCTTTGAAGCCTGAAGGCTTCACTGCCGGGTTCCCTTACTTGCAATGCCGGCACCTGCACCTGAAGCCGATTGACGAATTGGCTTAGGGTGCCGACATCGCGAGATCCCTGGACAGGTAAGTGTCCTTATATTAACCCCTAACCGCTTGCAAATGTGACCAAATGTGAGCCGCATATTTGCATGCATTAGCGCCGATAAAGCTGTGCCCAGAGGGCGTGCCCTGCCTGCTCCCAGCACAGTCACTGGCGGCTCACAAAAAGTGATCGGGAGTTTTCGGGAGCCAATCACGGCGGTCACATGGTCACAAGCCCCGCCCCACCTCCTGGAATGCCAAACCTCTTAAAGGGCCAGTGGGAGCTGGCGCAAAGGGGTTAAAAGTCAGCAGCTACAGTATTTGTAGCTGCTGACGTTTAATTTTTTTTTTCCAGACTGGAGCTCCTCTTTAAGGAAGAAAAATCCCCAACCCATACAGCAAATATATCATCTATAAATCAAAGCCATAGACTGCAACATTCTTTAAACAAGGGATGGTCATAAATTCATGTAATCTCCACCATGTTCATAAATGTATTAACATAAGGTGGAACCATATGGCTCCCCATGGCAGCTCCTCATAATTGCAAAAAATATTTGTCACCAAACATCAAATATTTACTCTCTAATATTAATCTCAACAGTTCGATCACAAAGATAACCCAATTGTTAGAATATTTACCCGATTTCTGTCAAAGTTTCTGGCTTGCCATGATCCCCCCCCACATCGTAGTTTATAGAGGGATATAAACTAGCATTGTCCTATTTACCAGGATTGGATCTGAGGATGTAACAACCGTATACAGTTTCTGTAGGAAAGCAGCTGTATCTGTCACATATGATTCTGTATCCGCATTCAAAGGTGATAAAGTCCTACCGACATAGATAACGGAGCACACACAGATCCCATCATA
The DNA here is from genome assembly GCA_037952925.1 of Lithobates clamitans. NCBI lineage: Eukaryota > Metazoa > Chordata > Amphibia > Anura > Ranidae > Lithobates > Lithobates clamitans. The sequence goes on along the minus strand of JBBGZY010002135.1, from coordinate 329,006 downwards.
GGAGCAATGGGATGACCATGGGGTTCAGGGCAATACTTAAAACAATGAAGTCTGTGGATGTTTCTCAGAAAGTCTTTAGAGCCCCTGTTAATAATATCTCTCAAGTGTCCTTCAATAACCACTTTCTCCACCTTCTTCATAATAGAGAAGGTTGGGTCAGATCTCAGTTCTTTAAGTGGATGAATCACTCAGTTAACACAACCTTACTGTCTTGTATTTCAACGTGTCCATAATTATTATAGATCCTTCCTTGTCTGCAGATTTGCTTGTTAACTCTTTATTTTAAAAGGTGCTTCTAGGGCTCATTTTTCTTTAACACCAAAATATTCTGTATACAGACAATCAATGCATTATCCGAATGTAGCACCCTCCTAGGTAGGTGCTAGGATAGTTAGGTAAGTGTTTGTTTTTGTTAGGTAAATTTAGTGTCCACATTGTAGTCAGTGTGGCTGTAATGCTGGTCAAGGTTAAACCATAGTTTGGCTCACTGTACTACTCAGTGAGATGCAATTGTTTAGTTAGGCCTAATCTGTGTGCTCTGCTGCTGCTAGTCTGCTGGATATCTCCCTCTGTATCCAGGTAACTTGAGAAGTTTCTGAATGATAGGTGTGAAGCTATGCAGATGGTAGCATGAATATTGATACAACCCCGGCCTATCCCAGAGGAGCAGGCTCAGAGACAGTCTCTTGGTTGACTGTATTTAGTACACAGGGCTCTGGGTCTGGTCCCAGAGTGGAGGAGGGCACATTGTCCTCTCAGGCACAGGCTGCCATGTGAAGGCCTCGGGTGGGTTACCTGAGGCAGAGATGCAGAGACCCAAGTGCTTAGAAGAAGCTGACTGAGGGGGGCTATCTGCCACAGATCTGTCTGGTATCAATGGAAGGCATCGCTTGGATGATTGGAAGGAGGCATTGATCTACCTTTGGGCCTTGTGAGTCCAGACATTGGAAAGATCTTGGGAAACTTGTGCTCTAGCAACCCCTCTGGTGCCTAGTCATAGTCAGCTTTGGTTCTGTTAAAAGGGGACACTTCTACTACTACTACTACTTACTACTACGCTACAGGAAGATTAAGTCCTTATTTGTACACATATCTTATTCTTGGAGTATCCCATCACCACCTTCATCCCTACCCAAGTTCTCCAAAAATAAAAACAACATCCCCTAGACTGGTCTTTGGAATAAGAGTGAATGAGCCTGTTGTGTGCCTGGCAACGGGGCAGAAGTTGGGAAGACCTGGACAAGTGATTCTTGCAGCTCCTACAGGAGTAGCGCTACATGCGAACATACGTTGTAGATGACCAATTTGAACTTTTTAAACAGGGCTATTAGTCACATTCAACTGGGCTTACTCTGTATAGTTGAAGACTTGTCATAGCTTCTCCAAGCTACTTCTTCAGTTCTGAGTGTCAAGAATGTACCCCAACATTTATACCCACACAGGTATCACCATAATGCAATCACCATGGAATGTGCAGATACTTAAGAAGATACCCCAACATTTATACCTACACAGATATCCCCATAATCCAATCACCATGGAATGTGCAGATGTTCAGGAAGACACCCCAACATTTATACTCACACAGGTATTGCCATAATCCAATCACCATGGAATGTGCAGATGTTCAAAAAGATAACCCAACATTTATACCCTCAAAGGTATCACAATAATCCAATCACCATGGAACGTGCAGATGTTTAGGAACATACGCCAACATTTATACCCTCACAGGCATCACCATAATCCAATCACCATGGAATGTGCAGATGTTCAGCAAGATACCCCAACATTTACAGTATAACCGCACAGGTATCACCATAATCCAATTACCATGGAATGTGCAGATGTTTACTGGATGGGAGTTAGGGATGTACCCTCCTTCTAGTTACAGAATTCCATCCTTGGTATCAGGAAGTCTGCAAAGGTGTTAATCCCAAGATTTACATGACTCAAGATGAGAATCGTCAAATTGCCAGGGTAGAGATGTTAAAATGGCATAATAAAATGGCATAGATGGCACCCACCCCTGTTCGAGATGGTTGCTCCAGCATGACATAGATTTCACACCTCCTGCAAACCAGTTCTTATCTATTTTTTGGGCAATCAGCATCTTCCATAGTGATTGAACCAAGGTTTCTGTGCTACCCATGTGCCTATAAATGTTTCCCGACACTCATTAGAATTGAAGAAGTTGCTCAGAGAAGCTACAAAATGTTTTCAACATTACAGAACCAGTCCAGCTGAATGTGACCAACTGCTACTAGATATACCATGACCTGAATATATTAGAATCTTCACAGACTTTTTTACAGAAGGGAATCCCTTGGGAGCGGGGGAGTTAAACAGCCCATAGATTATGCAATTTTCTATCCCTCCCCCAGTGCTTTTGTGATCAGCCGGTGGGGAGGCTTCCCTTCCAGCAAAACACAATGATCACTACTGGCACTGCTGTATGGCACATATCCCAGGAGGCAAAGTTCTTTATTGAGAAAGGAGGAGGGGGTGGGGTTAGATGGCGCGTCGTCGGGAAGTCACCGGCTGAACCGAGAAGAGCAGGGCAGAAAAGAAACAGATCTCAGCAGGTCAATGATGGATCTCATGTGTGGGTGAGTACCTTGAATGTGCAGGACTCATAACAATATAAGCAGGGGGAGTTGGTGAAGGGCCTTTATTAGTAGATGAGACAGTAAATGTGTCTGACGTATGAGCAAAACAATGTCCAACATATGCAAATCTTGCTTCCCAAAAAACAATATTAGACCAATAATACACTGTTATGTTGGAAATCATCCTTACAGTATCTCTTTCAGATTTGTTTCTCTTGCGTGTCTCAATCAATTCATCATATATGACCACGGCAAAATTGAATTTAGCTCCATTTGAATTTAACAGTGCATGCTCTAGTTCCTCAATCATTTTTTTAAGGTAACTCTTTGTCAGATCAAAGGAGCACTTATTAAGAATTTGTGTAAATCTTTACTGGAAGTCCTTTTTGTTAGCAAAGAGAATATGCACAGTCCATGCTCCTAAATCAGCCATTTTTGACTAGGGTTCTTCCAAAGGTTGCTAGGGTTTCCTTGAGCTGTGGCTGATTGACCTTCCTTCTGATGGTGCCTATGCAGTTTTTGGTCCAGAGCCACTTGGCAAAACCAAAGGCATTTCACCATTGAATTTTTTTGGTTTTTTTTGGCTGTCTTTAAAGGTGGCATTATGGCCACCACTGTAAAGAGAGCATCCTTTCCACTGACCCTCGATTCATTCATTTTAGCAGGGGTTCCTTGAGACATAAACTTTTTTTTTAAAGGTTTCCCCAGGTTAAAAAATTTGAGAAATGCTGTCCTAAAGCCTCTAGAGATCTCTTGTAAGTGGCGGTACTTTGCTAGTTTCAACTCATATAATTCACAAGCAATCAATTTCTTAGAAAGTCCACTGAATTTTTGTGCAATTTGCACAGATGAAGTGGAGATGAGAAAATTTCAAGAATCTGGTACTCCAGTGAAGATTTTCTGAGTTTTACCTTCAAAGTATGCAAACAATCCTGCTCTAGTTTCATCAATTTTGGTTGCCTTATAGTGAGTGCTTGTACATTTGAGTTATAGTTGTACGCTCAGCAGACCCACTACACAATGGCAGTGCATTAGTTGCCAGACATTTTTATTGGACAAATACATTCTCTTTCACCTCTATGTTATGTAATTATTGATCATGTGCCAAGACCGAAGAGTGGGGGAGAGAAAAGAAAACTCAAGAAAAGAGGTGGAATGGATTCATAGGCTTGATACAATACAGCTGAGGGGTCTTAATACAGATTAGGGTTAATTTTTGTTTATGTAAAAATCACTTTTTTTCGAGATATTGAGATATTGTATGATATAGTGAATCCTGGTTTACATTGTTATCATGATGTGACAACCTGAATACTGCTGATACAAATTATGTTGCTTTTGTTTCTCTTGTTAATTGATTGACTGTTTGAAATTTAGACACTCCCATTTTTCTACTTTAGGAGTTACACTGTCAATTATTTTGCCCAATGTCTCGTGGCTTGATATAGGGCATGTTGCCAAAACTGTTGCACCATTTGTTCCATGTGAACTTTTATATAAAAAAACAAACAAACATTGGTGCCACAATACCTGCTTCCTTTCTATACTGTATGTACCGCACCTTGGGCTGATCCACAATAACAAGCACTGACCTGCCTTGTGCAATACCCCTACTATATTAATGGTACATATACAGCATGTGTGTATATATATATATATATATATATATATATATATATATATATATATATATATATATATATAATATGTAAATACATTGATCAGTCATAACATTATGACCGCCCCCCATGACATGACCACCCCCTAATATTGAGCAGGTCCTCCTTCCTGACAAAACAGCCCTGACCCGTCAAGGCATGGACTCCACTGGTCCTCTTTGGTATCTGTCACCAAGCTGTCAGTAGCAGATGTCTTAGTTCCATCTTATTTTATTGAAAGAAACATATAAGGAAATGTATTCCACATAAACATCATAACAGTAGTAGGTGATGACAATAAATCCAGTGTATACGAAGGATACATAATGTAGTATCGTACCAGGTTCGTTATGTGCGTAGATAACAAGGAAAAAAAACATTATTTTAAACAACATGTTGAGACATAGCAAGGATAATCAAAGGGCCCTCTCCCTGTACGGGAGGGGATTACATGTAAACTTCATGTGTTACTACGATCAAACTTATTCCAGAAACCTGTTATGTTGTAGAAGATTTGCTTGTGGGGGTTGTATTTTGCATCTGGATTCTGAGGAGTACATTTATACGAAGAGGAGAAGGATTAGGGGGAAAGTAGGGAAAGCAGAAAGGTTAGGAACAGGAGTCGATCCAACATGGTCATGAGGTGGTACTGTCTAGGTTGCCCTCTGCCCAGGAGATAAAGTCCGTTGAGTAGCGGAACATGGACCACGAAGTCCAAGTAAGAGAGAACTGATTGTCTTTATTAGATTCCTCAGCCAACAGACGTTCAAGGTCTCTAATACGGTCCACCTCAATAACCCACTCCCCCAGGGAAGGTACAGTTCTTGACTTCCAATATCTTGGAATCACCATTCTAGCAGCGGCCAAGAAGAGACGTAATACATCTTTTTTAATGGACTTGAGTGTGCCCGAGAGCATGGATAAGAGAGCTATCTCGGGTGTAGGAGAGAGAGCGGTCGCCATCAGTTTGCAGTATAGTAGGAATATCTGTTGCCAGAAGTTCTGTATGGGGGGCATTCCCACCAGATGTGGAGCATGGTGCCCCTGGAGCTTAGACATCGCCAACAGGTATCCGGCATTGTCGGGTTGAAGTGATGTATAGTCGAAGGGAATCTATACCACCTCATCACCAGTTTAAACCCCTTTTCTTGAGTTTTAGTGGCTAGGGAGAGTGTGTGCATTAGGATAAAGCATTTTTGCCAGTCAATAGGGGAGATGGAGTGTTGGAGATCTTTTTCCCAAGCCTTCGTATAGGGTGGGAGATCAGGGTGAAGAGCATTCAGCAAGAGGGAATAAAGCTGCGATACCACGTGCGCTGGAGGATCGGTTTGGAGGAGCATATCCTCGAATCCTGTCGGTTCAGCTAGAATATCTGGTATTGATGGGAAGGTTCGGATATAGGAAGTCAGTTGTTGTTTCTGAAGCCATTGCATAGGGTATCGAGAAAGCGATTCGGGGGGGGGATCTGGCATTAGAGTGGGGTCTGCTCGGAGAACCTGGGAAAGCCTCCTATGGTCTTCTTTTTGCCAAGGTCCAAATATTGTCACGTGCATAGCCGGTGGGAAGGCTGGGGTTCCAAATAGGGGGTAATAGGCCCCGAAGGATTTGATATGTTATCACTAGAGATTAAGCAATCCCAAATTTGGATCATTTGATGGGTGAGGTCACAGAGGGGGTGTGAACCCCTACGAATTGCGGGTGTGATCCATGGAAGAGCTGAGAGTTCAATGGAGTTCATATGGCTTTCCAAGTGAACCCAGAGCTTGGTCGTATGGTTATGGAACCAGTCCAGTATGCGATTAAGTATCGCTGCCTTATGGTACAATGAAGCGTCCAGGGCTCCAGCTCCCCCTCTCGCTTTTGGAAGAGATAACATTCTGTATCTAATTCTAGGACAGGCTGAATTCCAAATGAATTTAGAGAACAGCTGGCGCAATTTCCGAAAATATGAGTTAGGTATGTATATAGGGATTGTCTGAAATAGGTACAAAAACCGGGGAAAGACATCCATTTTCAAGGTGTTCACCCTACCAAGCCAGGAGAGCCGTTTGAATGTGTAAGTAGACAGATCGGCTTGAGTTCTAAGTAGTAAGGGGGTAAAATCCTTGGAAAAGAGTTGGGATGCATCCTCCGGTATTTGAATACCAAGGTAACGGATGGAGGTGGATCCCGTTTTAAAGGAAAAGGCAGTAGAGAGTCTGTGTAGGTCCGACTTTGGCATTGAAATATTGAGAATTTCCGATTTATTGTAGTTTACTTTAAAGTTACTGACTTCCCCAAATCTCTGGAACTCCTGCATCACTGAGGGCAGGGACGAGTGTGGACATGTCACAAATAGGAGCAGGTCATCTGCAAAGTAGCAGATGTCTTGTAAGTTCCGAAGTAGGGCCTCCATGGATTGGACTTTTTTTTCCAGCACATCCCACAGACACTTGATGGATTAAGATTTGGAGATTTTGGAAGCCAAGTCAACAGCTCAAAGGCACCTTCTTTCAGTGCTCGGTAGTCTAGTTCTGATGCTAACGTGCCCATGGTAGGCACATCTGGCTGTGGGCACGGGTCCGCATGGGCACCCTGACCGTTTTGCGGCTATGCAGAACTGTACATAGTAAACTGCAATGCACTGTGTGACAGACTTAACCAGGACAATGGCTTTTGGAGGGGACTGCGGGCTAGCCTCTTGCCTACTGACTATGAGCCCTGGCATTCGAGGGATCTACAAGCATTTAGGAAGATGTCCTGTTATATAATGCAAATGGACATTATTACATTTAAGAGTCAAGGAAGTCATGATGGTCTCTGCCAACTTGAAACTCAGTAAGCAGAAGTATGTGAAAAGAAAGCTGGTTAATGAGATTTGGATAGCTCTGGGTCTTCTTGAATACTGTCGCTGGACAATCTGGGATTCCTGATTAATCAAAGCATTATCTAGGTGTGAATTCCCATTCACCTATTGTTTTTGTCTGTTGGCTGATATGATTGACTCTTGGAGTTATCTATGATAAAATTAGCCTTGTGTCAGCTCTACCTCGTTATCTAAACCATTGTGTGATTATTTTGGTAAATATTTGGTTTTATTGTCCATGTGGTGACTGACCTACTTTTAAAGTGTAGAAAAACTTGTAGTTTTGTTCAATAAAGAGTCGTTCCTTTGGTTCTATCCCAACGTCTTGTTTGTGTACGATGATTGGAGTAACATGAAGGGGGAGGAGCTCATGAACCGCTATAGAAACCCCAAGACACCTGCCAACATCCCAAATGCAAATAAGAAAGAAATTCCCCCAGCGTGGACTTTATAGGCAGGTTAGGGGAGTGTGAAAAAGTAATACAAGGTATAAAATATAACAAAGTTTATTCGTCACATAATATAAAAGTATTTCCCAAGAGGGGACAATAAAATACATAGGAGCATAGCATGATGATAAAATAACAAAACAAGCACCCAATTCGTAAGGTGGGCTGGAGCACCGTGCCGGCCAGGATGGAATAATGGCCCAACAGGCTTCAAGGTGTTCACAGCTGAACCCGAATCCAACGCGTTTCGGAAAAAATGTTTTGTATATTCCTTCTTCAGGGGAGACGAAAAGGGTGCAAAAAATCTATAGATACAATAAAAAAACAGTCAATACAATATTCAATAAGTAAGGTTAACATATGGACCATAATATGGCAGGATCAAAATGCACACTTACAAGTAATCATCATGTACAAGACATCAGGTGCCGGGCCGTCTTTAATATTGACTGGACCCTGGGCAAACATTTTCTTGGGCCCCCTCTTCCATGCAATTTCGCTCTTCACATGCTTTGAGACATACAATAAATAGCAGCTAGACTCAAAATCAGTTTACTGAATCAGATCAGGCAGCGATTGCGATTGTTTGCCAGAAGTTACAGTGCATCATTACAGCTCAATGACTGGTTGCTGGAGGTTACAGCACACATTATGGCTCACTGATTATTTTCTAGAGGTTACAGCACATGACTTCTGTTTGTTGATTGGTTTCTAGACATTACTGTACATCAATACTGCTTACCGATTGATTGCTAGAGGTTACTGGACATCCTTACCACTCACTAATTGGTTGTTAGAGGTTACTGCACATTATTACTGCTCACTGATGGGTTCCTAGAGGTTACTGCATATCCTTACCGCTCAATGATTGGTTGCAAGAGGTTAGTGCACAGCGTTACTGCTCACTGATTGGTTGCTAAAGGTTACAGCACATCATCACCCTCACTGCCTGCACACCATGGACTGGGGAGATGAGGGGACCCATCAATAGACAGAAAACTCCTAGGGATGCTAGGACTCTTGGGATCAGTGGCAATGCTGGGGTTGATGGGATCAGTGGCAGTGGTGGGTGGATGGGATTAGTTAGGACACTGTGGTAAATTCAGAATCTTGTAGAGCAAAGCTGGAAATCAAACTGAAAAATACTGAAAAAAAAAAACATCAATTGCAGCCACTGTGCCATCAAACGTAGCTACTGTGCCATCAAATGCAGCCACTGTGCCCATCAATTGCAGCCACTGTGCCCATCGATTGCAGCCACTGTGCCCTCAAAGGCTGCCACTGTGCCATCAAATGCTGCCACTGTGCCCATCAAATGCTGCCACTGTGCCATCAAATGCTGCCACTGTGCCATCAAACGCTGCCACTGTGCCCATCAAATGCTGCCACTGTGCCCATCAAATACTTCCACTGAGCCCATCAAACGCTGCCACTGTGCCATCAAAGGCTGCCACTGTGCCATCAAAAGCTGCCACTGTGCCCATCAAACGCTGCCACTGTGCCCATCAAACGCTGCCACTGTGCCCATCAAACACTGCCACTGTGCCCATCAAACGCTTTCACTGTGCCATCAAACGCTGCCACTGTGCCCATCAAATGCTGCCACTGTGCCCATCAAACGCTGCCACTGTGCCTATCAAACGCTGCCACTGTGCCCATCAAATGCTGCCACTGTGCCCATCAAATGCTGCCACTGTGCCCATTGAATGCTCCCTCTCTGCTCATCGAATGCTGCCACTCTGCTCATCGAATGCTGCCACTCTGCCATCCAAAGGCACCACTGTGACCAGCTCCCCCTGCCCACTCGCCGTCTGCCCGGCACTTACCCTGTCTCGGTGGGGCAGTGGGTGACAGCGGTGAGCGGTGTCCTCCGAGTGGTGTCTTCATGTGTCTCTTCCCGTCCTTTCCTCCCGTCAGGCGTCCAATCACAGCACCTGTCGCTTCAGCCAATCAGGTGATGGGTAACAGACCCGAGCACCTGATTGGCGGAGAGGTGGTTCTGTGTTAGGACAGCGAATAATCAGTCGCTGTTCTAACACACCTGGGTGAACTGCGAGCACAAAGCATGGCACTCGCAGGTCACCTTTTTTGACACCTATTAGAGCCTATGGCTCTAATCAGGTGCTTCAAAAAACACCCTGCACCGATGTAATTCAGGTGCCCGGCACCCGAAAAGGGGCCTGGGCGCCTGAATAGGAGGTGGCACCAGCGGCCATGGATAGATTAATGCAATGCATGTATCTATCCATTGGTCATAGAGGGGGTGGCAGGAGAGAGGGGGCGGCGCTGCCCCGGCGTTGCAGGGCGGGTGTGATAGCTCCTACTGTGATGGGGTGATGGTGACCTCCTATGATGTGAACGGCTATAACGTGAGCGGCTGTGACCTGAGTGGCGATGGCGAGATGAGGACCTTGAGCGGCTTTTTCTAGATCTCCTATGGCTTGAGGCATGGCTTGAGCGACCTTGATGTCTGGGATTGGCTGATCTTGACCTGGAGGGACTGCCAAAAAATAGCAGCGTTACTGGCCATGCTCTCTTTTTCCTCTTCAATACTTACCCATAATGAGGGACACCTCTTACCTTACATGCTGAGTGTGATCTGCTTGGACAGTGAATATGAAAAAGAAAAGAACTAATGCGCAAAGCTGGACTAGCTCTAATGAATAAAAATGAGAAGCTGCCAACATAGAAAGGTGTTCCCACACAGAATAGTAAATGTATAAAAAGGTATGTGGCACTAACTCAAATAAATAAATAATAAAAATAATTGATGTGTAAAATAAACACACTAAATAGATACTAATAATACTTCCAAGACCGTGCTAAAGCTGTGTGCTGGGTAATCAGGTGCAAACAATTTTCAACATAATAAATAATAATAATCATTCATATTGCAGAAAAAACTAATAAAGTGCAAACATAAAAATGACGTGCAAAAAAAAATATTCCAAAAGTGCTGATAGTGTTAATGAAAGTCCGGTACAAAAAGATTGCTAAGGATCCAGTGTACAGTGGGGAGGGAAAGTATTCAGACCCCCTTAAATTTTTCACTCTTTGTTATATTGTAGCCATTTGCTAAAATCATTTAAGTTCATTTTTGTCCTCATTAATGTATACACAGCGCCCCATATTGACAGGAAAACACAGAATTGTTGACATTTTTGCAGATTTATTAAAAAAGAAAAACTGAAATATCACATGGTCCTAAGTATTCAGACCCTTTGCTCAGTATTTAGTAGAAGCCCCTTTTGATCTAATACAGCCATGAGTCTTTGTGGGAAAGATGCAACAAGTTTTTCACACCTGGAGTTGGGGATCCTCTGCCATTCCTCCTTGCAGATCCTCTCCAGTTCTGTCAGGTTGGATGGTAAACGTTGGTGGACGGCCATTTTTAGGTCTCTCCAGAGATGCTCAATTGGGTTTAAGTCAGGGCTCTGGCTGGGCCATTCAAGAACAGTCACAGAGTTGTTGTGAAGCCACTCCTTCGTTATTTTAGCTGTGTGCTTAGGGTCATTGTCTTGTTGGAAGGAAAACCTTCGGCCCAGTCTGAGGTCCTGAGCACTCTGGAGAAGGTTTTTGTCCAGGATATCCCTGTACTTGGCCGCATTCATCTTTCCCTCGATTGCAACCAGTCGTCCTGTCCCTGCAGCTGAAAAACACCCCCACAGCATGATGCTGCCACCACCATGCTTCACTGTTGGGACTGTATTGGACAGGTGATGAGCAGTGCCTGGTTTTCTCCACACATACTGCTTAAAATTAAGGCCAAAAAGTTCTATTTTGGTCTCATCAGACCAGAGAATCTTATTTCTCACCATCTTGGAGTCCTTCAGGTGTTTTTTTTAGCAAACTCCATGCGGTCTTTCATGTGTCTTGCACTGAGGAGAGGCTTCCATCGGGCCACTCTGTCATAAAGCCCCGACTGGTGGAGGGCTGCAGTGATGGTTGACTTTCTACAACTTTCTCCCATCTCCCGACTGCATCTCTGGAGCTCAGCCACAGTGATCTTTGGGTTCTTCTTTACCTCTCTCATCAAGGCTCTTCTCCCCCGATAGCTCAGTTTGGCCGGATGGCCAGCTCTAGGAAGGGTTCTGGTCGTCCCAAACATCTTCCATTTAAGGATTATGGAGGCCACTGTGCTCTTAGGAACCTTAAGTGCAGCAGAAATTTTTTTGTAACCTTGGCCAGATCTGTGCCTTTCCACAATTCTGTCTCTGAGCTTCTCAGGCAGTTCCTTTTGACCTCATGATTCTCATTTGCTCTGACATGCACTGTGAGCTGTAAGGTCTTATATAGACAGGTGTTTTGGCTTTCCTAATCAAGTCCAATCAGTATAATCAAACACAGCTGGACTCAAATGAAGGTGTAGAACCATCTCAAGGATGATCAGAAGAAATGGACAGCAGTTGAGTTAAATATATGAGTGTCACACCAAAGGGTCTGAATACTTAGGACCATGTGATATTTCAGTTTTTTTCTTTTTTAATAAATCTGCAAAAACGTCAACAATTCTGTGTTTTTCTGTCAATATGAGGTGCTGTGTGTACATTAATGAGGAAAAAAATGAACTTAAATGATTTTAGCAAATGGCTGCAATATAACAAGGAGTGAAAAATTTAAGGGGGTCTGAATACTTTCCGTCCCCACTGTATATCCATACCTAGGCTTGATTTGACCTGTAGGGGTCTTCTTATAAAGTGAGAGGCTGGGGCAAATGAGTGGCGCACCACGGATGGTGATATCAATCGTATGAAGTGGAATTTGTTCGATTGCTCTGCACATGCACTTTTTTTCTCTATGAACTGTCACTTGGAGTCTTTTCTTCCTTTTGTACCGGACTTTCATTAACACTATCAGCACTTTTGGAATATTTTTTGCACGTCATTTTTATGTTTGCACTTTATTAGTTTTTTCTGCAATATGAATGATTATTATTATTTATTATGTTGAAAATTGTTTGCACCTGATTACCCAGCACACAGCTTTAGCACGGTCGTGGAAGTGCTATCTATTTAGTGTGTTTATTTTACACATCAATTATTTTTATTATTTATTTCTTTGAGTTAGAGCCCTTTCACACTGGGGTGGGGGGCGGCGTTGGCGGTAAAACGCCGCTATTATTAGCGGCGTTTTACCGTCGGTATTCGGCCGCTAGCGGGGCAGTTTTACCCCCCGCTAGGGGCCGAAAAAGGGTTAAATACCACCGCAAAGCGCCTCTGCAGAGGCGCTTTGCCGGCGCTATAGCCGCGCCGTCCCATTGATTTCAATGAGCAGGAGCGGTAAAGGAGCGGTGTACACTTCGCTCCTTCACCGCTCCGAAGATGCTGCTGGCAGGACTTTTTTTACCGTCCTGCCAGCGCATCGCTCCAGTGTGAAAGCCCTCGGGGCTTTCACACTGGATAAAAAGCAGCGGCACTTTCGGGTCGGTTTGCAGGCGCTATTATTAGCGCAATAGCGCCTGCAAACCGCCCCAGTGTGAAAGGGCTCTTAGGGCCACATACCTTTTTATACATCTACTTGGGCAGTGGCCTCCATGAACAGTGAGCCCTTAATAGTATCTGAGAGAAAAAATAAAAAAGGATGAAGATAGCACAGACAGGGATATTGCAGTGCAGGTAAAGATAAAGGAAAATTTATTATCAAATACTTACCGTAATTTTCCTTTCCTGATGGACTCCATGGCAGCCTACGTGTGGGTTTAACCCCGCCTCCTCTCCAATGCTATAGGACCCCATACCCTATAAGATTGAGCTCACCTGAATAGACTGTGTTCCTTAACTAGCCTACTCTTTGACCGATGGGTGGGGACTCCGTCTGCCATGGAGTCCATCAGGAAAGGAAAATTACGGTAAGTATTTGATAATAAATTTTCCTTTTTCCTGACAGACTCCATGGCAGCCTACGTGTGGGAAATAACTAGCCAATCCACACGGGTGGGCATGCTAAACAGCAATAAATTTCAATTTGACCCGTCAACTGACAGGAATTATAACCAACGTCCACAGAAGATAGCAAAGCAGGCTCAATATCGTAATGTGACGATAAAGTTTTAATAGAGGCCCACGAGGCCGCTTTGTAGATCATGTCTGGAGCCACATGCCGGGCTGCTGCCCATGAAGTCGCTATACCCCTGGTGGAACGTGCCATCACTGCTTCCAGAAGATCCAGGCCCCTAGTTCTAAAAGACTGATGGATGAACTAGATGATATAGGCCGCAGTTCTAGCTGAAGCCCAATTCAGTTTGTTACTGCCAAAGTGCAGGTCGGCTGAGTGTCTAAAAAGGGAAGAAGCAGCTTGCAGGTATACCGACAGAATTTTGCCCATGTCCAGAGGATGAACTTCAGCGGACTCCTGGTCCTGAATGTTGTTAGGATGATCTCTTGGTCTTTATGGAATTTTGAGGTAATTTTTGTATTTGAGCTAAGTCTAGGAATGAGGACCATCCGGATCGGAAAGAAGGACAGAAGAGGTTCTTTGTAATTTAGTGGGGTGACCTCCGAGACCCTCTTGGCCAAGGTAACAACTACAAGGAAAGTGATTTTAGCCAAAAGGTCTCCAAATAGAAAAGCGGGGAAGGCCCCGTATTTACTGAGTTCAGTCAGTGAGTTGTGGACAAGAGGAAGATCCCAATTGGGGAACCTTGGTTTAGTTTGAGGGCTGAGTTTAAACTCCCTACGGAATCACTGCTGGATAAAAGGGGTGAACAGTCCACGAAGTACCGGAGAAGGCTGACAAAGCTGAGACTCGGACTCTTAGAGAGCTGATGGATACAGACAAATAAAGAAAGCCGGAGATATCCTGAGCCTTGGATTTCTTCCTGATCTGCCCGAAGAATATGTTAACTTGACCGATTTGGTCCATCTTCTACTATAGATCTAACTCGTGCTCGTCCCCGTAGAGCTCATGAGAGTGGAAATCATCCTTGACCTGCACCCGAACCGGACAAGGGTGCAGGACTGCCACTTGAGCAGGAAAGTCAGGCCCGAGAGGGAGATGCAACGGGTCCCGAAAGCTGAGCTCGCACAAGAGGGGAAACCAAGGTTTGCTTCCGCCAGTAAGGGGCTACTGCCACCATTTTGACTGCTTATGCATGAGGTATCGAAAAGGACCTGAGGATTTGTAGGAGCTGTGGAAAGGTGTATGCCCTCTTGAAACTTAATTGATCTGTCAGGGCATCCATTCTGGAGGCCTAGCTGCCACGACCCCAAGTGTAACACTTCACCAGCTTGAAGTTACCTGGGAAGAGAATAGATCCACTGCAGGATTGACTCCCAGGGACAGAATCCACTTCAATGCCTGCCTGCGAGGAGACCACTCGTTAATGTCTTAACCGAATGCGCAATAAGAAATTCGCTCGGACGCTCTGGACCCTGGGGAAGTAGGTCGATGAAATGTTGTCTAGGCCCAAAACCTGAAGGGCTCGACCTCCCAGAATAGTGTGGAGCTTTGAGTGCCTCTATGACTCCTCACATAGGAGATTGCCATTTTGTTTTCCATCTTCACTTTATATTTTATTTTATTTTATTTTATTTATTTATTTTAAATCTCCTTCGTCGAGTATAAGACATACAAACAGACAAACACCAGTACATCTACCACAGCACTGGGGTGTCGTCCATTCTTAATAACACTGATTCTCCCTTCTGGAGATGGGAGAAGTACTGAAGGGCACACTAGGCTTGCCGAAACTCCATAATGTACTGGCCCGGGTTGAGAGAACACGTACCCTTGAGCAAGATCCGATCTGCAGAGGGCTCCCCAACCGGTACCGCTGGCATCGGACATGACCTTGACACGTAAGGTGGGGCAACAGAGTGGCAATTGGACAGGTTTTGCGCTGAAGCCACCAGAAGAGGCTGCTCCTCATCGTTGATGACATGTGAATAGGTTGACTGTTGCCTCCTGATTTCTATTACTGCAGAAAACCTGACTGGAAAGGGAATAATTTCCGCAAGGACCACTTTACCATAGAGATCGCGGAAACCGCCGAGCCGATAGATTCTTGCACAATAAGGCCCTCAGCCCTGAAGGGATTAGAGACCACAAAATTCTCTCCTGGATGACAGTGACCTTCCCCCACTGGGAGAGAGATGGAGCCTGTAGCAAACCGGGTCCCAAATAACATCTGGCGCTGGACTGGTTCTAGGTGTCTTTTTCCTAGAATTAGGAGCCAACCGAAAGCTGGTCAAGGTGGAGATTAACTGTTCCCTGTGAACCAGCAGCTGGACTTTGTCTTAGGATAGCAACAGGAGGACATAGGAATAGTGATAAAGACGTACCCCTCTCCTTCTGATGTGAGCCATTATGGCCAGAGGAATTTTGCGAAGACTCGGGTGAGGATATCAGCCCGAAAGGGAGGTAGAAGAATTGTCGATGGTCTTGACAACTTGGAGCCGGAGGTATTGAGAAACTCCTTCGCCACCTGAACACGGAAAGAAGCATCTTTAAGTCAAATGAGATTAGCCAATCGCCTGTCCGTACAGATGGTCGACAGAGCCTATATTTTGGATCTTCTGAATTTATATACTTGTTACTTAGATGTTACTTAGATCTAGCACTAGATGCCATAAATCGTTTAGCACTGTATAACGAAGAGGGGAAGGTATACCCCCTGGAGTTTTTCGTCCCTTGGGACGTGTACCACTGCTCCCTGAGACCATAGTGAGTCCATGTAGGACAGTAACGTCTGCTTCTTCTCTTCCGACCGAGCTTAGCAGAGTGGAATAAATCTGGGTGGAGGAGAAACAGTGAAGGACCATGCGTTGCTTGAACAACCGTTTTGACGACCCAGTCGTGATTGAGGCCACCCAGGCCACCCAGGAAGAGGAGCACACAAGCCCCCCCCCTGCCCGAACTGTCTGGGCGGGCGTAACCTAAAAGAATTAGCCGGTTCACCACTACCGGACGCCTGGTTGTTAGCGGGTTTTTCGGAAGGGCACTTGCCCTCTGCTCCAATTCTTACAGAAGCCCCGGCAGGCCTTTACAGCAAGCTTCTCTCAAGCGTTCGGCACCTTCTGTACTGGGGACTCTTCAGACCGAGCCGGTGCCTCTCGTGGGAAAGGCGTAACCATAAGGCCCGTTGAACCGCGACTGAGGACCCTTTAGTCCAAGCCAACAGGGGGATCGGATTGACGCCAGCTCCAGCTCCCTAACCGCTGCACTTAAGTGTTCTGAAACTCCATTTGAGAACAAAACCACGTTCTCTGTCCTGGTTTCCGTAGCCCTAGACATAGCTGCTAGAGCCAGGGCAGGTTTACAAGTCATGTTGGCATACTCATACGTCCTTCTTGAGGTCTTGATACATTTCTCTCAAGCCTGTCCAAAAGGACACAGCATCTTTTAAGGTAGAGTAACCTGTTTTTCCAGACGCAACAATGCTGCATCAATGAGGGGAGTGTTTTCCAGATACTTCGCTCTTTTACCTTGAAGGGATACAATCTGGAGGTTTTGAATGACATAGAAGTTCTCTTGTCCATCTTGCCCCACTACCCATTCTTTAACTCCGTAAAGAAAACAGAGAGAGAGAGAGTGTTCTTTCTCCAGGCGCTTAAAGAATTGGTTTGCTTAGCTGGGGGTGGAAGGATCTACCTACTTAAGGGCTTCCATAATCGCTTTGACTCGTGGAGGAACCCGAGAGACGTCAAGGCTTCCGACATATTCGTCCCCCCCTAAATCGCCAACCGAGGAATCCGGAGAAGCAGCGTAAGGCTGGGAAGGACCCAGATCCTTTGGGCCACGTCAGCCAAGGAGCCAGGTAGAATATACAACTGGCTCAATGTGTGAGATGTATCCCATTTCTTTAGGGACTGCTGCATCACACATTTCACAAGAGACTTCACATCAATGTTATCTGTCTCTTATTCCCAAAACTGCCCAGGCATAACACCGGTCACATAAAGACTTACCCTCAGGAACTCGTGTCCCATATGTCCAGCAGACTCTGTTATCCGAGCAGCTGTCATGGCGGTGGGTGCGGTGACTGGAGGAGGAACGGGAACGTCTCCTCTAGATGGAGGAGGAATGGTAACATCTCCTCTAGTTGCAGGAGGAATGGGAACATCTCCTCTAGTTGCAGGAGGAATGGGAACATCTCCTCTAGTTGGAGGAGGAATGGGAACATCTCCTCTAGTTGGAGGAGGAATGGGAACATCTCCTCTAGTTGCAGGAGGGATGGGAACATCTCCTCTAGTTGCAGGAGGGATGGGAACATCTCCTCTAGTTGCAGGAGGGATGGGAACATCTCCTCTAGTTGGAGGAGGAATGGGAACATCTCCTCAAGATGGAGGAGGAATGGGAACATCTCCTCTAGTTAGTTGGAGGAGGAATGGTAACATCTCCTCTAATTGGAAGAGGAATGTGGAACATCTCCCCTGCTGTTATAATGTTGTGGCCTGGCAAGGTCTCTGTCGTTCTGGATCACGACCTGAGAAGGCTGAAAAAACAAAATGTGGGGAGGGGGAAGGCGAGACATGAAATTAAGACGCCAATACTTTGCAACTGTAAGCTCAACCCCTCCCCTCACCTGCACGTACCATGTGCGTGAGGGCTGGCCACACGAAGGCGGAGACTTGTCCATAACCTTTGGACAAAACGTCAAGAGACGGACGGTCTGCAAAAGACCTGAAAATGCCAAAATGTACCAGAGCCAGCCAAAAGATTATATAATCTTGCTTACCCCCTTTTTTTTTTTTTTTTTTTTTTTTTAAAGTAAGGAAATATACTTATACATTACTTCCATCTCTTTTTTTTTTTTTGAAATACACTTATTTTTATCTATTATTATTATTATTTTTTTTTTTTTTTAAGAAAAATGTTTCCCTTTGAGGGAGAAGGACTAGGCACTCTGAGGCATTCATCGGGGCAGACCAAGGCTGGAGGGGCTGGAGCTGCTACTGCTCACTGCCTGGGAAGATCCCATTTTGACAGGAGCTAGCAGCCGTTTTCGAATCCCCCGCCTGTGACATCACCGCCCCCCACCACGCGCCTGCGCTGTGGGGAGGTAGCCGAGCGGCACCCGCACGGCCGCGGCGCCAATCTGCGCATGCGCGAGCCAAGCCTCGCGCTGAGGCTCCGGCGCCTGCGCAATGACGGCGGCGGCCATGACTCGGAAGCGCTGCGGAGAGCTGGAACGCAGAAGCGTTCCAATCGCCATGAGGGGTAGCTGGGGATACGGAAAGGCACTGGTAAAAGTGAAAACAGGGGCTACAAACAAAAAACACATAGAAACGACTGCCATGAATATAGGAAGAAAAATAGAGTCGCAGACCTTGCCAGCCGTTGATGCGTCCATGTTCAGGCATACAGAGGCAACCTCCCCTCCACCATTGGGGTATCTAGTGCCTTAAAAGCTTCTCACCCGCCCGTGGCTGGGTCCTGAGCTGCACCGCAAAGTGGTATGCCAAATCCCGGAAATATCCAACCGGACGTGAACAGGAACAATCGTGTGTGTAGGTCCATTGGAGGAGGACAAAAAAGGAACACAGTCTATTCAGGTGAGCTCAATCTTATAGGGTATGGGGTCCTATAGCATTGGAGAGGAGGCGGGGTTAAACCCACACGTAGGCTGCCATGGAGTCTGTCAGGAAATCGGCTTCTAAAGGCAGGAAAGGTAAGAGGCTGAGAACATACCTGAGACTGGGCTGGCAGCAAGGAGAACAAAATCCTAATGCCCCGTACACACGATCGCACGTTCCGACAACAAAATCCATCTGATTTTTTTTCCAACCGATGTTGGCTCAAACTTGTCTTGCATACACACGGTCACACAAAGTTGGTCGGAAATTCCGAACGTCGAGAACGCAGTGACATACACCACGTACGACGAGCCGAGAAAAATGAAGTTCAATAGCCAGTGCGGCTCTTCTGCTTAAATCCGAGCATGCCGGATTTGTCTGCACACGATCGGAATTTACGCGGACGGTTTTTGTTGTCGGAAAAATTTTAGAGCCAGCTCTCAAACTGTGTGTGTGGGAAATTCCGATGGAGCCCACACACGGTCGGAATTTCCGACAACAAGCTCCGATCGCACGTTTTCCGTCGGAAAGTCCGACCGTGTGTACAGGGCATAGGGCTCGGTTCACACGGGGGCAACCCGACTTACAGTGCGACTTTGCCAGGCGATTTGGAGGCGACTTTGCGCACAACTCACAACACGACTTAAAGTTGCCTCCAGGACAGGCGACTTTGGCTGTGGCCAATCACAGAATAATCAGCTCTGTGGGAGGGAGGGGGGTTGCCTGGGTAAACGTGGGAAGTACCTCAGTAAAATTATTTTCTTTTTCCTGCAACGTTGCTTCAATATAGCTGGAGATCCGACTTGGAGGCAACTTCCATTGAAATCTACGGGTACAAGTTGCCTAAAAGTCGCCTTGAAGTAGTACAGGCACCTCGGAGCAACTTCAGTAGTGTACATTAAGACGGCTCACATTCACTTCAATGGAATTTCTTATGTCCAGCAACTTGGGGCAACTTGAGGTCTGACAAGTCGGATCCCAAGTCGCTGTAGTGTGAACCGGCACTAAAAGGTAGTGTCTATAAACCATCAGCATTTGATGCCAGATTCCAAAGGTTTTTTGAAAACCGGCGCTGCCGTCGCGGCGGAAATGACGCCGTCGCGCATGCGGGGAAAACGGCCCGCCGGCATGTTGTAGAGGTCACTGCCTCTCGTGGAACTACAGAGCCCAGCATGGCCTGGAAAAAGGAAAAAAGAGGAAAACTGACAGCACCTGAGTGCAGGAAGTTAAGGTAGGAGGCCGCTGCGATTTAATAAGCTTCTTTAACCACTTCAGCCCTGGAAGGATTTACCCCCCTCCTGACCAGAGCACTTTTTTGCGATTATGGCACTGCGTCGCTTTAACTGACAATTGCGCTGTCGTGCGACGTTGCACCCAAACAAAATTTACGTCCTTTTTTTTCCCAAAAATAGAGCTTTCTTTTGGTGGTATTTGATCACCTCTGCGGTTTTTGTTTTTTGCGCTATAAACAAAGAAACAGTGACAATTTTGAAAAAAAAAGCAATATTTTTTACTTTTTGCTATAATAAATATCCCCCAAAAATATATAAAACAACAACTTTCTTTCTAAGTTTAGGCCGATATGTTTTCTTCTACATATTTTTGGTAAAAAAAAAATCGCAATAAGCGTATATTGATTGGTTTGTGCAAAAGTTATAGCGTCTACAAACTAGGGGATAGATTTATGGCATTTTTATTATTATTTTTTTTTCATTAGTAATGGCGGGGATCTGCGATTTTTATCATGACATTATGGCGGACACATCGGACACTTTTGACACTATTTTGGGACCATTGTCATTCATACAGCGATCAGTGCTATAAAAATGCACTGATTACTGTGTAAATTACACTGGCAGGGAAGAGGTTAAACACTAGGGGGCGATCAAGGGGCTAAGTGTGTCCTAGGAAGTGATTCTAACTGTGGGGGGAAGGGGCTACCACTGACATGACAGCGATCACTGCTCCCTAAGACAGGAAGCAGTATATCCCTGTCATGTCATTAGGCAGAACGGGGAAATGCTTTGTTTACAAAGGCATCTCCACGTTCTTCTGCTCTGTGACATGATGGCGGCCCCGGCGGACATCAAGTCCGCAGGACCTGCGGGCACGGTCACGGAGTACACGGCGGACGCGCGCGCCCACAATTCCCGAGATTTAAAGGGGACCTACCTGTACACCCATTTGCCCAGCCGTGCCATTGTGCCGGTACAACGGAGCACGCTGGTCGGCTAGTGGTTAAAGCTTGTAAATGCCAGAAGACCACCAGATTGGGGTTCTCTCCATGAAGGGTCCTTTGGAGACTGCACAGGAGGGACTTCCAGCCAGGAGAGGCTTAACCTGGTGGGGCGAATGTGGTAAGAGGTGCGGAATCCATCTCAGTCTTGTCAGGTGAGGATAAAAAAAGAGAATGAAGTGGGGGTGCCTCTCCTTCAAATTTATAGTTAACCAATCCTGTCAGGTTGCGTCAGGAAAAATGTTTTGCTGAGACAGCAGTATAGAAACGGATGGATCCCTAGGATGTTCATTCAGCATTTTAATCCTGAAAACTTTGTTGGAGGTGAAATGATGTTATAACAGATTGTCAGTAACTGGACTTGCAGTTGATAATAGTCATTATGGAAGAACAGAGCTGCCCAGAACCACCAGCTGCCGGCGTTGGGATCATTATTATTTGTCTGCCGGCGTTGGGATCATTATAATTTGTCTGCCATACAATGAGCCCCTTTTACGTAACTTTGGCTCCTAAATTTGAGCAACATATGACAGACGCTTAATGAATGTACTTTGTTGGTTGCCATAGTAAATCAGCCTTTTATGCCTGAGTGGTGGTGACGCAGGCCAGATTCAGGCTTTTAAGTGGAGTGTTTTCTTCTGACCTCCTGCTCTTATGTGAAGAGTGCCCCCCCTCCGCCGCCCATCGCAGAGCGCCATTACCGCCCAACGCAGGTTCTTAACCTTGTCAGCCCCAAATAGGATAGAACCAAGGCCGGGTATAAAGTAACTGCTGGTCACTGGCTTGTTGTCCCACATGTTGATGAAAATCATGGCTGCCCTGTGGCTCTGCGGCCAGCACTGTGGGCTTGCAGCGCAGGACTGTGGGATCAAACCCCTAAGAGACTATCTGTGTCCTCTAGGGCTCCTTTGGTCCAGAAAGCAATGTAAATGGCTCAGTACTGCACTTCGGAATATGTCAGAGCTACATATATTCTCACCGGCCACCGAGTGGCCGGTGAGTGTATATATGGTATATATAGATATACGGTATACAGTACTGTACAGGAGTTTTAGGCAGGTGTGAAGAAATGCTGGAAAATAAGAATGCTTTCAAAAATATATATTTTAATTGTTTATTTTTTGTCAACTTACAAAATGCCAAGTGAGCACACAGAAGAAAAATCTAAATCAAATCAATATTTGGTGTGACTGCCCTTTGGCTTCAAACCAGCATCAGTTCTTACACCTGCACAAAGTCCGGGATTTTGTAGGATTAGAGTCTGGTGTATGATTAACCAATTATACCAAGCAGATGCTAATGATCATCAATCTCATGCTGAAACATTGACCGAAACAGAAACAGCTGTGTAGGAGGCTTACAACTGGGTGAGGAACGGTCAAACTCTGCTACTAAGGTGGGGTTGTGGAAGGCAGTTTCATGTCACAGGTCATACACCATGGCAAGACTGAGCACAGCAACAAGACACAGGGTAGTTATACGGCATCAGCAAAGTCTCTCCCAGGCAAAGATTTCAAAACAGACTGGGGGTTCAAGATGTGCTGTTCAAACTCTTTTGAAGAAGCACAAAGAAACGGGAGGAAAATTGAGGACCGTACACGCAGTGGTCAGGCAAGGAAGCGTAATGCAGCAGATGGAAGACACATTCTGCTTACTTCCCTTCCATATCAGGAGATGTCCAGTAGTGCCATCCAGTAGCGGTGCGTCCATAAAGGGCGCAGGAGCGCCGCCCCCCCCCCTCTCCTGCATTGCATGAATTTATCTATGTTCACTGCTGACACCCCCTATTCAGGTGCCCGGCCCATTTTCGGGTGCCGGGCATCTGAATTACACCGGCAGGGGTTGTTTTCTGGAAGCACCTGATTAGAGCCATAGACTCTAATATAGGCGTCCAAAAATGTGAGAAGCGGGCGCAGCGCTGTGCGTTCGCTTCTCACTCAGGTGTATGTTAGCAAAGCGAAGGAATTCGCTTTGCTAACATTGAACTGCCTCTCAGCCAATCAGGTTGCTGGGTCTGTGTTACCTGTCACCTGATTGGCTGAAATGACAGGCGCTGTAATTGGACGCCTATCAGGCATCCAATCATAGCAGAGGACGAGAGGAGGAGCGGGCGGGAGAAGACATCGGGACGGGGAAGAAATGGAGGACACCACTCGGCGCCTGCCGCCGTCACCCGCTGCCCACTCGAGACACGGTAAGTGCCGGGCAGATGGCGGGCGGCACAGTGGCAGCACTTGAGGCATGGTGGCAGCACTTGGGGCAATTGATGGGGTTTTTTTTTCAGCATTTTTCCAGTTTGTTTGCGCCCCCCACAAAAAATTTTTGAGAACCAGCGGATACTGGTGCCATCAGCACAGAACTGGCAGAAACCAGTGGGACCCAGGTACACCTATCTACTCTCCAGAGAAGTATGACCAGAAGTGGTCTTCATAGAAGGATTGTGGCCAAAAAGCCATAGCTCCAACCTTGAAACAAGGCTAATGACCGGACTTTTCATCAGACTCAACTCCGAACGACTTTTCCACGGAGTTCTGATGGAGTTCCACGAAACGGACTTGCCTACACACGATCACACCAAAGTCCGACTGATTCGAACGTGATGACATACGACCGGACTAGAATAAGGAAGTTCATAGCCAGTAGCCAATAGCTGCTCTAGCGTTGTTTTCGCATACAGATGAACGTATTTTTTGATAGGACTCGAGTCCGACGGAAAGATTTGAAACATGTTCTATCCAATAAAGCCCACACATGATCGAATTGTCCGACGGATTCGTTCCGTCCACCTTTGATGCCAAAAAGTCCAGTCGTGTGTACACGGCATAAATGTCTCAACTATGCACGAAAACATAGGAACTGGGGTGCCGAAAAATAGCAGCAGGTGCTCTGGACTGATGAGTCAAAATTTGAAATTTTTGGCTATAGCAGGAGGCAGTTTGTTCTCCAAAGGGCTGGAGAGCGGTACAATAATGAATGTCTGCAGGCAATAGTGAAGCATGATGGAGGTTGCTTGCATGTTTGGGGCTGCATTTCTGCAAATGGAGTTGGAGATTTGGTCAGGATCAATGGTGTCCTCAATGATGAGAAATACAGGCAGATACTTATCCATCATGCAATACCATCAGGGAGGCAGGTGATTGGCCCCATATTTATTCTGCAGTAGTAGGACAATGACCCCAAACATACAGCCAATGTCATTAAGAACTATCTTCCAATGTAAAGAACAAGGAGTCCTGGAAGTGATAGTTTGCCCCCCATAGAGCCCACAGAGCCCTGATCTCACCATGGAGTCTGTTTAGAATTATATGAAGAGACAGAAGGATTTGAGGCAGCCGACGTACAGAAGATCTGCAAATAGTTCTCCAAGATGTTTGGAACAACTTACCTGCTGAGTTCCTTCAAAAACTGTGTGCAAGTGTACCTAGAAGAATTGATGCTGGTGTGAAGGCAAGGGGTGGTCAAACCAAGTATTGATTTGATTTGGATTTCTCTTCTGTTCATTTCCTTTCCATTTTGTTAAAGGATAAAAATAAACTATTAACACTTCTTTTCCCGAAAGCATTGTTCATTTACAGTATTTTTCACACCTGTCTAAAACTCTTGTACCATAGAGTGTGTATATATATATATATACACTTTGTAGAACCACCTTTTACTGCAATTACAGCTGCAAGTCTTTTTGGGGATGTCTCTACCAGCTTTGCACATCTAGAGAGGGACATTTTTGCCCATTCTTCTTTGCAAAATGTCTCAAGCTCAGTCAGATTGGATGGAGAGCGTCTGTGAACAGCAATTTTCAAGTCTTGCCACAGATTCTCAATTGGATTTAGGTCTGGACTGTGACTGGACCATTCTAACACATGAATATGCTTTGATCTAAACCATTCCATTGTAGCTCTGGCTGTATGTTTAGGGTCGTTGTCCTGCTGGAAGGTGAACCTCCGCCCCAGTCTCAAGTCTTTTGCAGACTCCAACAGGTTTTCTTCTAACATAGCCCTGTATTTGGCTCCATCCATCTTCCCATCAACTCTGACCAGCTTCCCTGCTGAAGAAAAGCATCCCCACAACATGATGCTGCCACCACCATGTTTCACAGTGTTCAGGGTGATATGCAGTGTGAGTTTCCTGTCACACATAGCGTTTTGCTTTTAGGCCAAAAAGTAAAATTTTGGTCTCATCTGACCAGATCACCTTCTTCAACATGGCTTCTCGCAAACTGCAAATGGGACTTCATATGGCTTTCTTTCAACAATGGTTTTCTTCTTGCCACTCTTCTATAAAGACCAGATTTGTGGAGAGCCCGACTAATAGTTGTCCTGTGGACAGATTCTCCCACCTGAGCTGTGGATCTCCTCCAGAGTTACCATGGGCCTCTTGGCTGCTTCTCTGATGAATGGTCTCCTTGCCTGGCCTTCTCAGTCTTGGTAAGTTTGCAGTTGTGCCATACTCTTTCCATTTCCGGATGATGGATTGAACAGTGCTCCGTAAGATGTTCAAAGCTTGGGATATTTTTTTATAACCTAACCCTGCTTTAAACTTCTCCACAACTTTATCTCTGACCTGTCTGCTGTGTTCATTGGCCTTCATGATGCTGTTTGTTCACGGTTCTCTAACAAACCTCTGAGGGCTTCACAGAACAGCTGTATTTATACTGAGATTAAATTACACAGAGATGGACTCTGTTTACTATTTAGGTGACTTCTGAAGGCAATTGGTTCCACTAGATTTTAGTTAGGGTTATCAGAGTAAAGGGGGATGAATACAAATGCATATATATTTATGTTTACCAGCCCCTTACTGAATGGACACAGGAGCGATCAGTACTGATCACTCCTGTGTCCATTTATAACTGAAGCATAGTAAACTGTGTTTACTATTGTCAAGGAACGTCCCTCACTCCGCTTGAGTGTTGCCGTCAGTATACCACTTCCTCTCAGTCTGAATCTAGATATCAGATATTCCAACCGCTCATAAGCAAAAAACAAGGCGACACTTGCTTCACTGCTAACATGGACTATTTTTATTTAGAATCAAAATTACAAGACTTTATATGCCGTTGGAACCTCCTCTAACAATCCAACTGTAACCTAATTAATATGAGCTAGTTTACTAAATCATTTACCCAGACTAGGAGACTATTCAATACACATTACCATAAACATCAACACAGGGTTAATTAGAACAAACAACAATGTGTGGAATACCCTTAGAACCTGTGGTAAGCCAGACTAGACTGTTTGTCTCCTAGCCAGTCCTGGAGGCTAATGTGATCAGCTCACTCAATTAACAGGTTGAGTTCAGAATCAAACAAACCAATAATAGCCTCTACATACATCCTGGGAGATATTGTGGACAAATATTACTGTCCCATTTTAAGTAGTCCAAGATATATTTTCTCACTCACCCTGTGCCAGGATAGCACAGGGTGACTTAGACATAAGAGGTGTATGGGGAGCTGAAACAAGGGCATCCCCTACTTTCCAAGGGATTCTGAGTTCCATGGGCCCTCCCGTCACAACTATGTTTCAGTTTGTGAATGAATAGGAGTTTCTGTACAGAGCATCTATTCATGTATCTGCAGTGCTGCTGAGGATGCACAGAAAGGGAATGGGGCTCTATGTCCTCAGACCCTTTCTCTGTCTCAAACATCTCTTTAGACCCCTGATGTTTCACCAGAAAAAAGTAAAATATATTAAAAATAACATTACAAAAATAAATGAAGTAACATAGTGAGGCCTTGTTGTTCACACAGGGCATACTACAGTGTACATCCATGTGAGAGCCATGTACGGGGATGTACAGGTGTTCCGTGCATCCCCATGCAGGCAGTTCCATTCATGTCAATTGGGATGCAGCTGCTGAATGGACACAGCCAACACTCTCAATTTGACATCCGTTTGGGTGCATGTCCCTGAACTCACATTGTTTATGTTGGAGTCTGTGCACTCGCAACCACATGTCAGATTGGGACTGTCTGCACAGGGATGCACAGAACACCTGTACTTCCCCATGCTTGTAACATTGCCTTCACACTTTAGTACATCCCATGTGAATGAGGCCTTAGTAGAAATGTAATGTTTTTTTGCGCAATTGCGTATAGTTTATATACTGTTTTTGTACCAGTTTGCAACATTAGGGTTGAAAATGTGTTTATTGTCAATTTCACAAATATCACAAGGAACAACATAAAAGTTACAACTTTTACTGACAAACGCTAGTAAACATAGGCAATGAGTCAGGCTGATGGCTATCGCCCATAGCTTGACTCCCACTAACAAACAATGTTGGAGTAGTTCTGGCTGAAGAGCCTTGTTGTTCATAATAAAACTACAGTGCCTTGCAAAAGTATTCACCCCCCTTGGCTCTTTACCTATTTTGTTACATTACAGCCTTTAGTTAAATGTTTTTTTAATCTGAATTATATGTGATGGATCAGAACACAACAGTCTAAGTTGGTGAAGTAAAATTAGAAAAAAAATATACATAAAACTATTTTTCAGAAATAAAAAACTGATAATTGGCATGTGCGTATGTATTCACCCTCTTTGTTATGAAGCCCATAAAAAGCTCTGGTGCAACCAATTACCTTCATAAGTCACATAATTTGTGAATGATGTCCACCTGTGTGTAATTTAATGCCCCCTACACACGATCAGAAATTCTGTCAGAAAAAACTTGGATGGTTTTTCCGACGGAATTCCGCTCAAGTTTGCCTTGCATACACACGGTCACACAAAAGTTCTCTGAACTTTCAACCGTCAAGAACGCGGTGACGTACAACACTACGACGAGCCGAGAAAATGAAGTTCAATGCTTGCGAGCATGCGTCGAATTGTTTCCGAGCATGCGTGATTTTTTGAGCATCCGAATTGCATACAGGTGAATGCATTTTTGTATAGGAACTTTTTCCGACCGAAAAATAGAGAACCTGCTCTCAATCTTTTGCTGGCTGGAATTCTGCCAGCAAAAGTCCGATGGAGCATACACACGGTCGGATTTTTCTGACCAAAACCTCACATCCGACTTTTGCTGGCGGAATTTCTGATCGTGTGTATGCGGCATAAGTGTCACATGATCTGTCATTACATATACACACCTTTTTGAAAGGCCCCAGAGGCTGCAACACCTAAGCAAGAGGCACCACTAACCAAACACTGCCATGAAGACCAAGGAACTCTACAAACAAGTAAGAGAAAATGTTGTTGAGAAGCACAAGTCAGAGTTAGGTTATAAAAAAATAGCCAAATCTTTGATGATCCCTAGGAGCACCATCAAATCTATCATAACCAAATGGAAAGAACATGGCACAACAGCAAACCTGCCAAGAGACGGCCGCACACCAAAACTCACGGACCGGGCAAGAAGGGCATTAATCAGAGAGGCAGCACAGAGACCTAAGGTAACCCTGGAGGAGCTGCAGAGTTCCACAGCAGAGACTGGAGTATCTGTACATAGGACAACAATAAGTCGTACGCTTCACAGAGTTGGGCTTTATGGCAGAGTGGCCAGAAGAAAGCCATTACTTTCAGCAAAAAACAAAATGGCACGTTTTGAGTTTCTGAAAAGGCATGTGGGAGACTCCCAAAATGTATGGAGGAAGGTGCTCTGGTCTGATGAAACTAAAACTGAACTTTTTGGGCATCAAAGAAAACGCTATGTCTGGTGCAAACCCAACACATCACCCAAAGAACACCATCCCCACAGTGAAACATGGTGGTGGCAGCATCATGCTGTGGGGATGTTTTTCAGCAGTCAGGACTGGGAAACTGGTCAGAGTTGAGGGAAAGATGGATGGTGCTAAATACAGGGATATTCTTGAGCAAAACCTGTACCACTCTGTGTGTGATTTGAGGCTAGGACGGAGGTTCACCTTCCAGCAGGACAATGACCCCAAACACACTGCTAAAGCAACACTTGAGTGGTTTAAGGGGAAACATGTAAATGTGTTGGAATGGCCTAGTCAAAGCCCAGACCTCAATCCAATAGAAAATCTATGGTCAGACTTAAAGATTGCTGTTCACAAGCGCAAACCATCCAACTTGAAGGAGCTGGAGCAGTTTTGCAAGGAGGAATGGGCAAAAATCCCAGTGGTAAGATGTGGCGAGCTCATAGAGACTTATCCAAAGTGACTTGGAGCTGTGATAGCTGCAAAAGGTGGCTCTACAAAGTATTGACTTTAGGGGGGTGAATAGTTATGCACATTGACTTTTTCTGTTATTTTGTCCTATTTGTTGTTTGCTTCACAATACTTCACTGAATACTTTTGCAAGGCACTGTATATGGAGAAATAATTAGAAAATAAAGGGGGGGACCAAATCAGATAAAGGGGGGAAGTGACCCAAGTAAGGGCGTAGGTAGAGTGAGAGAGGGAAGTAAACAAGAGGAAAAAATATCGTAGAGGAGAGAGCTGCTGGGGTGACACTCGTAGATAGAGGTAAATAATGGTCAGAGGGTAAGAACCCAATGGGTAGACATCTCAACCCTCCCTATGGTTAGGCTGTGTATTAGGGTGGCCCTGTCGGGGTCGAGAGCATAGTCGTGCAGTGTTTGCAAATTTGACATTTTTCACATGTATTTTTGCCAGTATCTTCCTATCAACATTGAGAAGGCTAATGGGCCGCAGATTCTCAATTTTCGAGGAATCCTTACCCTTTGACAGAAGAATCACCGCAGATTGTTGCATGGAGGGAGAGAGTGAACCCTCTCTCAGACAGCCATTAAAAACCTCCACCAAATATGGGGCCAGAGTAACCTTAAAGTGCTTTTAAAACTCAGCTGTCAACCCATCTGGCCTAGGCGACTTCTTAATGGCAAGCTTATCAATAGCCCTAACCACCTCATCTACTGTGATGTCCTCTGTCAAACTCGCAAAAGAACTACCATTTCCTAGTCCTGGAATAGAATCCAGAAAACTTGATATGCCTGCCTGATCAAGGTCCCTCCTGCCCAGGTCAGCATAATATGACCTGGCGGTTTCCAGGATGCCCGACTTGGACTTTGTCAAGGAACCTGTGCTGTCAACCAGGCCTACAACTGACTTAACTGCTCTACCTTGTTTGCAATTCTGGTAAGGGTGACGCGATATTTCCCATAATCCCTTTCCAGAACCAAAGAGGCATGCCTGTCATATTGACACTCCCTGAGCAGGAGTTTAACCTCAGAGATCATCCCCGGATACCCATTATTCGACACAAGCCTATCAAGCTTCCTCCGCAGACGCTGGTAGGTGACATACTTATCAAGCTGTTTATTTCTTCCTATGGCCTTGAAAAACCCAACACTCCTTTGTTTTGTAAGCTCCCACCACTCTGACCTACTGCTGCAAAAGTCCATGATTGATACCTGTGCCTGAAAAAAATGCTCAAAGTATTGACTCACCTTCACATCGTCCAGGAGTGCCAAATTTAGCTTCCAGGTACCCTTCCCCCTAGGTGGTGTATCAGGGCTATTCAGAGTCACAGACAGAATACAGTGATCGGAAAACTCCACCGCCTGACACTAGTGCTGAGAAGGCAGAGTTACCTATCTATTCTACTCTGACTACTACCTCACTGAAAAGTGCATCCCGTGTCGTCTGGGCAGCAATGAATGTGCACATAAACCAGACTTGCCTCTCTAGCTATTTTGTTCAAGAAAAAGCCGTCACAGTCCAGCCTTGCTCCGGTACCTTTCCTGTCCTTTGTCCTAGTGACGGTGTTGAAATCACCACCGAAGGCAACTTGCCGGGCAGTAAAAAGAAAAGGCTTGATCTTCATGAAGAGGCATTTCCTGTCCCACTTTGTCTAGGGCCCATAGATGTTGATCAGGCGCAGGTCCTGCTCCCCCATGGAGATGTCTAAGACCATGCATCTCCCCATTTCTACCTCAATAATCCGCCGATAGGTTACCATGCCGGAAAAAAGTACCGCAACTCCAGCGTAAGGCTTGGCCGCAAGAGACCAGAAAGAGGGGCCGTGCCTCCACTCCTTCTTCGCCAGATAAATATCAGCCAAACTAGACAACTGGGTCTCTTGCAAAAAGAAAATATCAGCATTAAACCTGCTGAGCAAAAATAAGGCCATATTACGAGCACTTACTGATTTTATGCTGGCGACATTAATAGTCGCCACCTTCAGTAGAGTGGGAACCGCCATCAGGATGGTTGAGTTATACGTTTCTTAGCCTGCTTACCCCCCTCCCTAGCTGGAGACCCTACATGCTTCAATGTCCCTTGTGATTCCATAGACTCATCACCAGAAGAACTTCCACCCTCCACCTCAGAAAACACCTCTAAATCATTTGCCACCTCCACCCTCCAAGGTTCTGGAGCTTTGACATCCTTCCTCTTTCTCCACCTCTTACCCTTTTTTCCTTTTTGCCTCCAACCATTCCATATCCTCATTCGACAATCCCGACTGCAGAACTGCTTTGATGAAGGCTTCTTAGCTGAAACGCATCAGAGTAGCCTGTACCCATGTACCCATGTAGCCCAATAAAGGACTTTTATTCAAGAGCATCCGAGTCGCCAGCCCTTTTCTGATTCAAATCCCGACAGCAGAACCCCCTCCCCCCTGTTCCCCAGATCATCCTCAGCCAAAACCCCCCCATTAATCCCTCCCCCCCACATCATTCACCCCAACTTCCACATATTTCACCCTGACTTCCACATCATTCACCTTGCATTCTGCACCAGCCACTTTCACTCCCTTCCCTTTCCCACCTCCTCCTCCACCATCATCCAATCCATTACTCACTCCACCCCTCGGTGTCTGCTGACCTCGAACCGCAGCACTTCTGCCACGCCGAGGAGGAGGTATTGGCACAACCATACATGCTATTCCAGCACCCTCCACTGCCTTCACTACACTAGGAGAAACAATAGGTGCAGACAGACTTGACAACCACACTTTCTGACACTGACTGGGAGAACACAGACTGGGGGGGGGACACTGACACCACAGACAGCCTCACAGACGCAGATTCTGACGGAACAGAGACACTAGGATTCCCCTGTAAAACCTCTGCCAACTCAGACTCTTTTCTTTCCAGATGGAAGAATTCCTCCACTAACTTAGGCTTATTGTGCAAAGCCTCAGGGCACTGGCTGTAAGGGTGACCGACCTTATCACATAGTTTACATTAAATGATGTTACAGTCCCTTGCCAGATGCCCCAGTTCCTGACACAAAGAACACTTCTGTTCTGGACAGTTAGAGGAGAAATGTCCCTTGACTCCACATTTAGGTTGACCAGGGTAGAAAACGGTAATCCTATCTCTACCAATAAAGGCAGAGGAGGGCAAATGCTGGACCACATTCCCACACACTCTCAACCTCATTGACACCGACCACCCACCCGTCCAGATTCCTCTATCATCCAAAATCTGTTTTAGGGGACACAACGTTTCACCAAACCTCCTCAACCAGACCCATAAATCCTCAGGGGGTATAGGCTCATTCCTAGTCAGGATAGTCACATTCTTTATCAAGGGCTGTCATGAGATTACCTTAGGGAAAAGCCCCTTCCAGTCTGGCTGGCCCCTATACACATTCTCAAACCATTCCCTAAACAGATCCACTGATTCTGGACGCGCAAATGATAAATCATCTTCAGAGGAAGCAGCCGGACTGATAAAAGCATAAATATCCTCTGCCTTAAATCCCATGGCTAGGATCCTATCCACAACCACCCTCCTGATAGGTGGAATACCTCCTCCTTCCCACTTGAGCTGTACCACATTCCTGCGATTAATGGAAGAAGGTGAAAGTTAGGTGAAAGTCGCACAACTGGCTTCCTTCCACCAGCAGCAGCATGAATTTTTCCCGACACAGCCTTAGCATAGTTCATAACTGGGACAGATGACACATTTACTGGCTGCATAGGAACCTCTGAAATCTAGTTTTCGTAATTCACCCACCACTCGATCCTCCCTCCTCCCCTCCAGCACAACAGTGCCACTCACCATAGTCCCAGAAGTACCGCAATTACCAGCAGTCCAGTTATTAGGTACACTAGCAGTTTTACTGTCTATGCGACTTTCTTGCTCTGCGATTTTAGCGTCCATGTGGGACTCCTGCTCCTTCTCACAGACAACAACTTCTTTGTCAGGATTGACACCATCTCCTCCTGCATTCCTTGCCGACTGCAAGGATCCATTGACAGGTGCAGTCTCTTTGTCTGTAACAGCAATCACAGGAATGGCATCCATACACGGAGAGATATTCTCATCAAGCATTCCTTCACCAGCATTTTCCTGAACTGAAACAGCCTGTCCTCCATTTGTAGACACTGTAGCACTGCTTCTATCTTGATCAGACTTAAATGAAACTTTTTCCACAACTTTCTCCCTTACGGGCTGAGGAACAACATCCTCCTACTCATCTGATAAATTGGTGTCATTCAAGGGAGATTCCATTTCCATAATGGTCTGCAGCAATCCGCCATTTTCCTCAACCTCCTCCTGACATGACCCAGACTGCTGGGGAGGGAGGGGGCAGATACTAATTCAGGTGCAACAGATCCTGAGACAGGGGTAGTACTGGGGCCACCATGTGAAGCCACTTCCTTAGCCCCCATCCATACTGTAGCCATTGCTCTGGCATCCACCCTCTGGCTGGTACTGGCACAGGCACACTCCTTCATCTGTTGGAATCTCTTCTCATTCTCATATCTTTCTCTAAACGCACCGCTGCTTTCCTTCAGAGAAGCGACCAGCTTCTCCTGCTTCTTTAATGCCTCCTCCACAGTCTTACTGTGCAGAGAATTCTTTTTCCTGAAATCTGCTTTTATGACAGCAAGTTTCTGTTCCTCTTTGGTAATACGGCGAAGTCTGTTCACCACTTTATCCTGGATTGCTGCTAAGGACTCCCCTTGCATAGGGACAGGCCCAGGATCCAATGCAGCATGAGCACATGGTGTAGGCCTCAGTGCCCCTGGGGAGCCTCCACCTTAGTCTTCCCAAACATGGTCCATGCTTGCCTGGGAAAAGCCTGCAGGACAGGCCCAGGCTTGCTGCTTCTCTCAGCTGAGATCACAGTAGAGTGAGCCAACAGCACCCTGCAGAACAGCACCACCTGGTGTTTTCTGAACAGCACTGATGAACATGTCAGAGCTATAAAAATATATAATAACAGTGTGTGACTGTAGTGGAGATATTACATTGCAAGTAGACATGTGCAGTTTGTTTCGTTCCAAATCAAAATTCTATTACAAATTAATCATTATTTGGCAATTCAAATGTATCTGAATTTCCGAATTACAATAGCAACAAGTTTAAACAAATCCGAAATAACGAAATAAAAATTTGCCAGAAATCTGAATAGAATTCGAAAACAAGAATAGAAAAACATAGAACAGAAAACAAAGGAATGCAATAGAAAAGAAAATAATAAAACAGAATAAAGTAAAACAGAACAGAATAGAAAAGAAAATAATTTAGTCAAATATAATAGAAAATAAAGGAATAGAATGGAATATAAAAGAAAAGAATATAAAATAATAGACTAGAATAGAAAATGAACTAAAAAATAGAATAGAATAGAGTAAAGCAGAACAGAATAGAAAATACAATAATAGAAAAAAATACAATAGAACATAAAGGGATAGAAAAGAATATAAAACAAAACAAAAGAATAGAATAGAGTTAAACAGAACAAAATAGAATAGAAAATAAAAGAATAGAATACAAAAGAATAGAATAAAAAAACAAAAAAAAACAATAAAATACAATAGAAAGAATATAACCATCTTCTGAAATTCGAATTTCAAATAAAATGAATTCAAATGTGAAAAGAATAGATTAGAAAAGAATAGAAAATAAGAGAATAGAAAAGAATAGAATCGAAAAAAACAATAGAATAGAATATATTACAGAAAAAATACAATACAATAAAATACAGAAAAAAATACAGGTATAACCATCTTCCGAAAGTCGAATTTCAAATAGAATAAATTTGAATTCTAATAGAAGAGAAAAGAATAGAATAGAAAATAATTGAATAGAAAAAACAATAGAATAGAAGAAAATAGAAAGAATATAACTATAACAGAGTAAATTTGACTTTGAATGCCACTTTAAAATTCTAATGCCGAATTTCAATTGAATTTGAAAACAAACAAAAACGAATTCAACTAATTTAACAATTTTAACTAAACAAAATTATTTAAATAACGAGACTAAACAACTTTTTTTGTTCCGCACATGTCTAATTGTAAGCGCCTCTGGTGCAGAGACTGATGCATCTAGGTTCAAATACACAACACTGTGATAGAAAGCCTGGAAGTTTGCGCTCCTTCCTCTATTTTCTCCACTAGAGCAGCGATATTGTGCAAAGTTCCCTAACCCATAATAACCAATCAGATCACACTTGCCATCAATCTAGTGCAGTACAATTAGTGAAAGACAAGTTCTGATTGGTTGCGGTGAGTGACTGACTTTGCACATCCTTCTTCGCTTCCTTAATCCACCTGCAATGTCTCTCTGCTCTCCGGGGTCCATAATTATAATAGTAAAATAGAACTCATCCAATGCCTCTCCGGAGCTGAGACTAAATGATCAAATGTAGGATAGAAAAGAAAAAGATGAAAGCCAAGAAAACAATTAACACGTTTCATAAAAATGCTAAGATCTGTTTACACATTGTCAATAAAATTCAGAACCAGACCCCCACCACCACCGCCTCCCTTCCACCCCAACCCCCACCACCACCATTGAAGGAGACTCAGGTGTATTACATACAGATGCTATAAATATTCCAGATTTATTCATTTTGCAATTTCCTAGAGAAACACATTAATGATTTATTGAAAGTGGACCAATATTGGCTTTTTTTTTTCTGTCCCACCAGAAAAGAACCCTATTTAATGTTGTTTTTAATGGAAACTACGCGGATGTTTGACTCAATTTACTTTCTTTTTATGTTTTAAAATGATATTGCTATCTTTTTTATTACTAATGATATAAGATCTTTATTTTTCAAATGAAAATTCAATACTGGTACCTGTATGGGAAGACAAGGGGGGCCCCTCACCAGGGCCGGATTTAGATCTGGGGGGGGCCATGGCACTTCAGGTTCGGTGGGCCCCCTAATACACAGGAATTAAAATGTAATGTAAATCACCAGATTTACACGTCAAAGTCTACTTCTTGCAAGTCAATGGAACTGACAAGTTATACAGACTGTATCAATGAGTAATATATATGAAGTAAATAAATGTATAATTTAACCGCTTGCCGACTGCCGCGCGAACATTTACGTCGCCAGAATGGCACGGACAGGCTAATGAGCGTACAGGTACATCCCTATAAATTTGCCTCCGCGAGGTCACGTGCGCGCCGGCGGTGGCGCGCGTGCGCGACCCTGCCGAGAGCTCCGCGACCCGCGATCATCTCACGGAGAGGAAGAACGGGGAAATGCTGATGTAAACAAGCATTTCCACATTCTGCCTAATGACACTGACACTGATCACAACTCCCTGTGATCGGGAGCGGTGATCAGTGTCGTGTCACACGCAGCCCACCCCCCCCCCACAGTTAGAATCACTCCCTAGGACATGCTTAACCCCTGCAGCGCCCCCTCCTGGTTAACCCCTTTACTGCCAGTCACATTTACACAGTAATCAAGGCATTTTTAATCGCACTGATCGCTGTATAAATGTGAATGCTCCCAAAATAGCGCCAAAAGTGTCCAATCTGTCCGCCATAATGTCGCAGTCATGATAAAAAAACGCTGATCGCCGCCATTACTGGTAAAAAAAAAAAATTATTAATAAAAATGCCATAAAACTAATCAATGCATTGATTACATGAAAAGTAATCAATGCATTTTTAATTGCACTGATCGCTGTATAAATGGGAATGGTTCCAAAATGGCGCCAAAAGTGTCCAATCTGTCTGCCATAATGTTGCAGTCATGATAAAAATCGCTGATCGCCGCCATTACTAGTAAAAAAAAAAAAGCCATGAAACTATACCCTATTTTGTAGACGCTATAACTTTTGTGCAAACCAATCAATAAACGCTTACGGCGATATTTTTTTTTACCAAAAATATGTAGAAAAATACGTATCGGCCTAAACTGAGGAAAAAAATGTTTTTTTTATATATTTTTGGGGGATATTTTTTAAAGCAAAAAGTAAAAAATAATGCGTTTGTTTTTTAATTGTCGCTCTTTTTTTGTTTATAGCGCAAAAAAATAAGGTGATCAAATGAAGATTAG
This sequence comes from Lithobates clamitans, assembly GCA_037952925.1. Classification (NCBI taxonomy): domain Eukaryota; kingdom Metazoa; phylum Chordata; class Amphibia; order Anura; family Ranidae; genus Lithobates; species Lithobates clamitans. The sequence continues at coordinate 291,501 of JBBGZY010002135.1, read as the reverse complement.
GATGATCAAATACCACCAAAAGAAAGATCTCTTTGTGGGGAAAAGAGGACGTCAATTCTGGTTGGGAGCCACGTCGCAATTGTCAGTTAAAGCGACGCAGTGCCGAATTGCAAAAAGTGCTCTGGTCTTTGGCCAGCCAAATGGTCCGGGGCTTAAGTGGGTAAAGAAGAACTCCCTCTGATGTGAACTACATTTACTTTTAAATTCTGGTTGTACAAATTTGAGACATCTCAATAAACCTTTACTTGATTTAAAAAAAAAAAAAGAAGAAATTCTTTTTATCCCATGAAGTGGGGGTTGTGCCCGCACTGCATGGGTTATCTGTTGGTTTTGTCCAGGGGCGCACCAAAAGGCTATACTTACCCGATCCTTTGATCCTCCGGAAAACCATCGCTTCCCCACATCCAGCAGTGGACTGTTTCTCTCGTCCATAGACGCAGGGTGCTGGACTTGGCCCCGCCCCCCCGGCGCCGCCCCCCCGGCGCCGCATCATTGGATTTGATTGACAATCTATCCAATCAAGAGCCGAGAACCCCGGGCAGAGGAAGAGCGCGTCTCCTCCGTGGGAAATTCCAGGGCTCAGGTAAGTAAAACGGGGGGGGGGGGGGCTGGGGGGCCGGTCACTGCCAGGTGTTTTTTCACCTTAATGCATAGGAGGCATTACAACCCCTTTAAGTATTCAACAAGCAGGGGCGGACTGACCATTGAGCCACTCGGGCACTGCCCGAGGGCCCTGGGCCACTAGGGGGCCCCATCAGGGTTGCCAGCCTCAGTAAAACCAGTATGTATAAATCTGTGGGTTTTTTTACATCTGTCTGTGTATACTGTGTGATTGTATACTGTGTGTGTGTATACTGTGTGGCCCCATAATCTCTGATTGCCTGGGGGCCCCATAATCTCCTATTGCCCGGGGGCCCCATGAGTTATCAGTCCGCCCCTTTGAACAAGTCATCATTTTTATAGGTAAATATATTTCTAAAAGGTGCTATTGACATGAAATTTTCACCACATGTCAGCAACAGCCCATGCAATCCATACTTACAAAGAAACCAAAACAAATAGGTTCAGAAATTAAGTAATGTGTAATAAAATGGAATGACACAGGGAAAAAGTATTGAACACATGAAGAAAGGGAGGGGCAAAAACGGCTTGAAAAGCCAGGGCACCAGCTGAAATCTATCAGTATTTAGAAAGCAATCCCGCCCCTCGTCAGTGCAAATTAATATCAGCTGGCTCAGTCTCAGCTAATCGCTTATAACAACCATTCCTATTAAAAACTGACCACACCAAACATGAGAACACACCATGGTCAGTTCTCTAGCTGTGCTGGGAACGCTGCCTGCTCTCTCCCAATGATCATACTTTTCCTGGCACCCCCTGCACAGCTTTTCACAGGGAGGTTCAGTGTACTGCTATTTCTCCTTCCCCAGCTCTTATGCAACTGAGAACATAAATTGTGTGATCACTTATAAAAAAAGGGAAAAAAAAAGTATTAGGTATGTATAATGTTTTTAATAATGATTTTAAACTGAATAGGTTATTTTACAAGGTGATGGTTCACAATCACTTTAATAGGCAAACATTAAAAACTCAAAAACAAGGTGGAATGCTACCTCCGAGGAGCTAACCTGATTTACCAATCAGGGCCTATCTTATAGGCATTAGAACATAGGCGTGCGCACAGGGTGTGCCGGGTGTGCCCAGGCACACCCTAATCACCCCTTGCACATCAGTGTTATCGCTCTGTGTAGCAGCAGAAACAGGGGAAAGATCTCCCTCTTACCGGCTCTGCCATAAGAGAAGTGTTTATGCTCTTCTCTTTCACTCTGCCGACAGGGAGGTCAATGGGCCGGGGTCATATATATGTAGACACCCGCACACGCATGTGTGTTTGAGCTTAAGGGTGCACACCCTAATGCAATAGGCTGCGCACACCTATGCATTAGAAATATTCACAGAAGTCCATAAAACCCATCCCATGTTTAAATCTCACACTCCCATTTCTAAAGGCCCTAGGGCTAGGCCAACTGTATGCCCCTAGTGGGGAAATTACTCTTGACTCGCTGTCCATCCCAGAGCCCTGGAACAAATCAGAGAGAAAAGCAGCCTACCTAAGCCTATCTACACTATCTACATAAACACATGCTTACAGCACTTCAGTAAAAATTCCCTATATAGGGATCTTTCTTTTTTTTTTTCTTAGAAGTCTTTGTGAACCAAAGGGTCTTGGCTCTGTAACCTCCAAAGTCCTTAGGGCGCATCACAGACAGGAACATTTTGAAGAAAAAAATAATAGGAACAATGAAACACATCACTTCTTCAGAACTCAGAACAATGTGCGGAAAATGCTTCTCACGCTTACTCATTAACAACTTGTTTCTTCTTGCAGCACCATAATGCCCTTCTGACTAGGTCAAGTTCCATTTCAAACACAACATCGGATCCCCTTAAGGGTGATCAGCCAGTTCTGGATAATAGCCCCCACACAAACAGAAAGTGCCACAACAGAAGTTCTCCGAGGTGGCTCTGGAGATCCAAAGGAAAGGAGAAAAGATACATAGCTGGTGGCCATGTACCAAGTGGCTGAGCTTGAACACAGTGTTCTAATATAAGGCAGGATCCGAGACCTGGGCCATTCTCCCGTTCGGGCCCCAGATATTCACTAACCATTCCTGGTCCCTTCTCTCAGCCCTTTTAATGACTACTTTGTCTTTATAGATAAATCTCCCCAGCTCTATCTTTTCTTTACACTCAGGAATATGTCTCAAAACCTTGTAGCCCCTGAATGTTGGTAAGGTCTGGGTATGTGGAGAAATTCCCAGGCTTCATCGCTGCGCCAGCTTTCCCTGAGTGTCTTTCATGACTGCTGGGGGTACATACAGGTATTCACCTGAACTCAAGAGTCACCCTTCTCTGTACAATCTGCTGCATCCTGGAGAAACAGGGCAGTTCCTCTTTGACTCCTCTACCCTGCGGGATATACAGGTTATCAGCCCTCTTTATCAGCTTGTGGTGCACCTCACCTTGTGCAGTTGCCCTTGCCCATGGGTAAGGGGAAGAAATAGCCAGTCAGAGCTCCTGAAACTCCTGACTCAACTGAAGCCTCTGAACACACTGTCTGTAACACTTGCTGATCATGTTCCCGGTCTGCCTGATCAGGTTCATCTGCCTTTATGGGCAATGTTGCTTGGTTCCCAGACACACTTTCTGCCTCACAGGTAGCCACCTGTGCCTTTTTATTATTCTCCTGATAATCCCCCCAAGGACCATTGAGACAAGGATCCCCCTGAAGTGTTCCATTCACTCATGTCCTTCTCACTGGGTTCAATACTAAACTTGGGAGAAAATGGGACCCAGAACAAAAATGACAGGTGTCGCTCAAGGCTCCACCAGGTCCTCTTGCATGACAAAATGTTAGGAGTGCCGACAAGGACAGAGCTCATCCCAGCTCAAAACATCTAGTAGGGAACAGAAGTCCTAAAAGTCGCACATCACAGAAAAACCATGTAAGGAGGTGTATGATAGCCTCAGCCTCTTGCACGTCCAGTAAACAGTACATACTGTAGGTTTTCAGCTCCCCGGATGGTACCCAGAGCAATGCTGCCCCGATGTACCAGCCTCACACCTCTATCGGTAAGGCATTCAGAATCTTTGGCCACCCGACGTAGTCCCTCTATCGCCATGCCTGAATTCACGATAGGCAAGTTTGGTTAATGAAATGGGAAGTAGCCTGCCATCTTAGTACTCTTTGCAAGGTGTATTTTTTTTGGGACACAGATCACAGCTCTGCCGCTCTCCCCGGGACTTGCTGGCGCCGCTTCTCCTGCCCCCAGCTTAACACTTTCCTCTCCATATGAAGATGCTTATGCTACTAGCAGTGGCATCCTCTATAAAATGAGTACCTTGTACTGGCATGGATATCGGCAATCGCCTCACCCCACCTATGTATGCGTCTGTCACAGGCCATGACTTCATCCACTCTAATTTCTCACGCAGTTACTAGTAGCAACGCCTGCCTGCACCCGGAAAGAATCACGGACGAGCCCCCATATGTAGCACAGACCCCAAACGGGTGTTGTAGAATTTTCCCAGGTTCTATTCCCAAGAGGGTGCACGGCAGCTAGGCACACAGCAGCCCCACTGTCTTGTGACACAATGACCAGCCAGTGAGTGTTGAATTACAATTTGATGCTCCTTGAGCTTGGATGGGGTGTAGGAGATCTTTGTAATACTCCAGAATTTATTCCACAAAATATTCAGAGGACTCTATCTCCCTTTCTCTCTTCAGTGACATACTTCCCCCCTTCTTTGCAGAGACTAAAGACACAAACACTTCTGGGACTTCAAGCAGGCCAAATCCCACTTTGGCAGCACTACCACACAAGGGGTTAAATCACAAGCAGTAACTAGGATCCCACTTCCAGGCTTCTACTCACTGTATCCCCAGATATTTGGATTGATCCTGTTGAATAATAGCTAGACACTGTACCAAGAAACTCCAGGCTGTGTTTGCAATGCACCCGCTTACTTGGCTCTGAACTGCTTCCAGGAAAAGAGGCCCCCAGATCTAACATAACTGGGACCTCGGTGGAGTCTCTGCAGGCTTTCAGCTGACTTGCCCAGTAGGGCAGCAGCCCTTCCAGGCTGGGATCTCTTCCTCCAAAATAAAAAATTACTTAAGGGTTCTCTTGCCACCTTCTGGGCAGACCTCCTCAGGGACTGCCTAAAGTGCCATAAATATATAAGCTCAGGGTCTGCCTCTTCTAGCCCACTATATTCTAAAACAGGGATGTCAAATTCAACTTCACCATGGGCCACATCAGGATTAAGGTTGCTCTCAAAGGGCCAGTTGTATCTCTAAGACTAAATGTCCAGAGCACCCCACCCCCCTTAAATCAGATGTCAAGAGCCCCCCACCATCAGAAGTCAAGAGGCCCCACTGTTCCTTACATCACAGTGCACCCCCTTAACTTGAATTGCTGCCAGGAAAGAGCTGGGGGTGGAGCTAAGAAAGCAGAAAGTACAGGGTCCGGAGAAGGACCAAAGGAGGGCTAGAGTCAGCTGACAGAGCCTGCTGAATGCTGAGACCAGGGGAGGCGGAAACAAGGGCCACTGCTGCACAGAATGGTGCAGGATCTGTAGGAGGAGTTCTGTCCTCCTCTCTGCTGCTGACTGCTGAGATGGAGAAGGGAGGGGGTGAGGTGGGCCTCTTCACGGCTGCACAAAGAAGCACAGGATCTGGAGGAGGAGTTCTGTCCTACTCGCAGCTGCTAATCGGCTGAGACAAGTTACATAGTTACACAGTTAGTCGGGTTGAAAAAAGACACAAGTCCATCCAGTTCAACCATAAAAAAAATTAAATAAAAAAATATAAAAATATATGAGGTGGAGGCAGTAACGAGGGGGGTGCCCCAGCTACAGGAGAGGTGCAAGGGCCACATGAACAGGCCCGGAGGGCCAGATTCAGCCTGTGGGCCTTGTTTTTGACACGTGTTTTAAAACCTACTAAAACGCATTGAGTAGTACTGGAGCCTGCAGCCTGTAAGGGCCAGAACAGACAAGAACAATAACACTCTGCTTTATTGGCTACAGAGGAGCCAAAAAGACTACATGTACCTCAACCTCACTAGCAATCTAGCCTAGAAGGGTACTACACTGACTGTACCGAAAGCTCTCCGGCTACCTGTCCTTGATTTAGACCAGGGGTCTCCAATCTTTCTAAGGAAAGGGCCAGATTGCAATCCTTCAGACTTTAGAGACCAGACTGTGGGCAGTCTAAGCAGAAGATGGCATCAGTGGGACTAATTAATGCCTCAACTTGGTTGTCAGTGGGACTCGGAGTAAGAAAGTTTCATAGCACCTGTAGTCAGTAGGAAGAAGAAGAATAGTGCCCCATCATTGGTATCAGTGGAAGAATAGGGCCACTTGTTGGTATCAGTGGGAGAATTAGTGCCACTTGTTGGTTACATAGTTACATAGTTACATAGTAGGTGAGGTTGAAAAAAGACACAAGTCCTTCAAGTCCAACCTATGTGTGTGATTATGTGTCAGTATTACATTACATATCCCTGTATGTTGCGGTCATTCAGGTGATTATCTAATAGTTTCTTGAAGCTATCAATGCTCCCCGCTGAGACCACCGCCTGTGGAAGGGAATTCCACATCCTTGCCGCTCTTACAGTAAAGAACCCTCTACGTAGTTTAAGGTTAAACCTCTTTTCTTCTAATTGTAATGAGTGGCCACAAGTCTTATTAAACTCTCTTCTGCGAAAAAGTTTTATCCCTATTGTGGGGTCACCAGTACAGTATTTGTAAATTGAAATCATATCCCCTCTCAAGCGTCTCTTCTCCAGAGAGAATAAGTTCAGTGCTTGCAACCTTTCCTCATAACTAAGATCCTCCAGACCCTTAATTAGCTTTGTTGCCCTTCTTTGTACTCGCTCCATTTCCAGTACATCCCTCCTGAGGACTGGTGCCAAGAACTGGACAGCATACTCCAGGTGCGGCCGGACCAGAGTCTTGTAGAGCGGGAGAATTATCGTTTTATCTCTGGAGTTGATCCCCCTTTTAATGCCAATATTCTGTTTGCTTTATTAGCAGCAGCTTGGCATTGCATGCCATTGCTGAGCCTATCATCTACTAGGACCCCCAGGTCCTTTTCCATCCTAGATTCCCCCAGAGGTTCTCCCCCCAGTGTATAGATTGCATTCATATTTTTGCCACCCAAATGCATTATTTTGCATTTTTCTACATTGAACCTCATTTGCCATGTAGTCGCCCACCCCATTAATTTGTTCAGGTCTTTTTGCAAGATTTCCACATCCTGCGGAGAAGTTATTGCCCTGCTTAGCTTAGTATCGTCTGCAAATACAGAGATTGAACTGTTTATCCCATCCTCCAGGTCGTTTATGAACTGTCTCTGGACCCTCCCCCCCATCGCCTAGTTTAAAAACCCCTCTAACTTTTGGCCATCTTCATTCCCAGCAGATCTGCACCCTCCTCATTTAGGTGCAGTCCGTCCCTTCTATAGTACCGGTTACCGACTGGTATCAGTGGAAGAATGAATGTCCCGTCGTTGGTGTCATTGGGAGGAATAGTGCCCCATCGTTGGTATCAGTGGAAGGAATAGTGCCCCATCAATGGTGTCAATGAAAGGGATAGTGTCCCATTGTTGGGGTCAGTGGGAGAAAGAGTGCCCCATCAATTGTGTCAGTTGGAGGTATAGTGCCTCACTCAGAGGTAGTGCCTCACTGTTGGTGTCAGTGGAAGGAATGGTGCCTCATATCAATAGGAGAAAGACATTCTGGGAGGTTAACTGGCTTCTGTCCAAAATTGGCCCTAGTATATGAGTGTGAGTTGGGGACCTTGGATTGTGGGCTCCTTGAGGGTAGGGATCGATGTGAGTGTGCAATGTATGTGTGGAGCTCTGCCTAAATTGATGGCGCTATATGGGTACCTTAAATAAACAATATATAATAGAGGAATATCTTAATGAGATACAATGTACAGGGATAGGGACAATTGTAGACACGCACCCTCACTCACCCAGGTTGTAAATAGTGTCCCAGAGGCCAGATAGAAGCCAGTAAAGGTCCGCAGTTTGGAAACCACTGATTTAGACAAACTTTATATTAAAATTAATGACAGTAGGGAGAACCCCATCAAAATGTTGCTATTGGGTCCCATGATCTGTAGTTATGCCCCTGCTACCTGTTATACATTTATGCTGACAAATCATGTCGGAATTTCCTCCATCTCATCAAAGTTAGAAGTTGTAGGGTTAAAGAAAAGTGTAATATAAGGAACAAAATGTGAAGAAAATTGAAGAAAAAATTGCTTAAAAGCAGCAAAAGGGAAAACTACAATTCTGCCACCTTCAGGAAAATTCTTTCTCCGTCTTCCCTTGTTGTAAATAATGGATTATGCCTGGATTAGGGTGATGAAATAAATCTGCAAAAGGAATTTCTTGGCCTGGCGGAGAGCGTTTAATTGGAAAGTTCCGTTGCAAAGCAGATTATTATTCAGCTCCTTCAAAATGAGGTTCAAATACCCAGAAAACTGTCTGAGAACACTTTATAAAATGGAGAAAAAAGTCTGAAAACTTCTCATGAAAAATATGGAAATATTGATTTAGACCTTAAAGAGACCCTGTCCCCAATAACAAATGTGAATACTTACCTCTTCTGCTGCCAGAGTCTCTACAGGCTGGGTTGCTTTGCTGCTGAAAATTAGTCCCACAAATCCTACTGGAAAAACTAACGCTGTCCTGTAGTGGCGGGAGGTCGGCATAGGAACCACTGAGTGCTGTCGGGGGGATTTTCACTCCCGGAAGTGTCAGCCACCAGACTTTGGGGAGAGTTTCTCCTCCCTGCACCCCCTTCCCACACCTGATTAATTTGTTAATTCCTCCCAGACTGAGTTTTTTTTAAATGGCTTTTCACACTCAATATCAAAAGCAATTTGACCTTAAAGAGACCCTGTCGCTCGACATACGGCAATTTGGGAGGGCTGGTACCGCAGGGTGGAACCCCCTTGATTGCTTGGGGCACCCCCCCACCATGTTGGCCAACGTGGGATCCTCGAGTGACGAGTCTAGCTGGATGGAATTACTCTCCTATACACTTTTTCCTCCTCCTTCTCTCCCCCATCCCCCCTCCTTTCCTTTCCCCTCCCCCTTTTTTTAATCCTTGGAAACGCAAACCAGGCAATTATAAGATAATTTTCGTCCTAATGGCATGTTTAACTGTTGATCGAGAGAAGGTGGCGTGAATCAGGGAATTCAGGACCTCATATTTAGGACCATTTAGAAGATCAGAATATGGGTGAGTGCATGGATTTAATGGGTGGGGCAACTGGGTGGAGAAGATGAAAGACAGAATTAAAATTAGGGACACTAGGCAGACCTGTGTCCCCTATGTGAATGAAAAAGCTGCAGGGAGCCTTTAAGGACTTATTTAGATGTTTACATACATTTCATGTGCTCCTACACAGAGGCGTAACTAGAACCTTCAGGGCCCAGTGCTAAAAAAACATGAAGGGCCCCCCTGGTCCCCAAAAGGGGCCCTTCCCACTGATCCCGGGGCCCTTTACTCCCATTGCGGGCCACCTTCCTGCCATCTTGGGGTCCCCTCATGGTGACAGAATGCCAGAGCCCTTTGTTTCCCTGGTAGTACCACCACTGGTGTCAGTAGTTTTTTTTATTTTTGGTTGTTTTCTTTTTACCATTTTTTTTTTTTTTACAAATTAATTTTTTATTATTATTTACATATTTTATGGGACCCCTGTTGGGAGGCTTTGGTGAAATATCAGGGGTCTAATGAGAACCTTGATGTCTCACTTTTGAGACAGAGAAGGGGACTGAGGACAAATTCATCAGTCCCTTTCTCTGCAGCCTCAGATGCATAGAATTAATGAACAGGAATAGCTTTTTACAGAACTTCCTGTTCATTCATAAACTGAGGCATAGTAAATTTACTATGCCTCAGCTATGAATAAATTAAAAAAAAAAAAAAAACCTGAAAAAACGACAGTCAGTGATCAGTATTCATTAAGACAAGGAAGGGGCTGGTAAATGACACATTTACCAGCCTCTTCCCCGCTCTCCATCCTGACAGATACCCCGCAGCAGCCGATGGGAGGGGAAAACCTCGGGTGGGAGTGGGGGGGCGGGGAAGCACACAGGGGCCTGCAGGACAGCGATAGAGACGAGGCAGTATGTAGAGGAACTGATGCCCTCCATTTCCCTCCTGTAGCCACTGAATGTCTGCGGGAGGGAGAGGAGGAGAAGCGGGCATTCAGTGGCTACATGGAGGGATTGATTCCTCTACATGCCGCCACCCTGCCACCCTTCTATCCAGCTGTACAGGGAGCATGGGGCCGGGTCGCAATGGTGACCCCTCTACGTAGGCCCCTGTTGCTGCACCATTAATCTGAACAGCACCTAAATGCACTAAGGGGTCTTTCACGCGGGCGTTGAAAATAGGCGGTTGTGTCGTGTTTTTAACGCTTCCCGAATGCCTATGACAGATGAGAGTGAAGTTGAGGAAAGCGATGTGATAGCTTTAACAGATGAAAACTTTGATCGTTTTGTTGCCGATGAAGACACTGTACTTTTGGAATGTTATGCTCCCTGACCGTGAGCCAGATAGGGATAATTCCAGCTGAGGAGAGGTGATATCAGGCTGACACGTGCAGAGACCCTGGCTGGGGCATGAGCCACAGGCGAATGCGATCTCCCTAAGGCCTGATTCACATCTATGCATTTTTAGTGCTTTTTGCATTTTGCAGATTTGCTCTACAGAACGTGTTCCATAGGAAACCATGTTAAATGGACTGTAGTGCAAATCTGCAAAATGCAAAAAGCACTAAAAATGCATAGGTGTGAATCAGGCCTGAAAAGAGATCAACACATCTGGTAAGCGGCAGTAGTTTCTCCGGTGGAGGAATCTTTCTATCCCAAACCTATCACTACTTCTTGGGTGTTTTTCATTTGAAGTCAGTGAACTGAGGACATCTTATACTATTGGGAATATCACTTGAATGTGGAATCAGCTTTTTTAAGAACTTACAGTTTGGTGTGGACCCTTCAGAGGACTCTCAGCTTGGATTTTTTATTGTGTTATTTTTTATTCATATTGTTACTTATGTCCAGGGGCGTTGCTAGGGGGTGGCTTTTGGGGCTATAGCCCCAAATCTGAGGGCAATAGCCCCGAGTCTCTGCAGGGGTCCCCAAGGGGAGGGGAGGCTCTCTGGGGACCCTTATGTAAGTGGGGGGGGCTCTCTGGGGACCCTGATGTAAGGGAGAGGCTCTCTGGGGACCCTGATTTTAAGGCCTAGGCTCTCTAGGGACCCAGATTTAAGGGGGAGGCTCTCTGGGGACCCTAATGTAAGGGGGCCTCTCTGGGAACCCGGATGTAAGTGGGGGGGTTCTCTGGGTACCCTGATGGAAGGGGGAGGCTCTCTGAGGACTCTGATGTAAGGAGGAGGCTCTCTGGGGACCCTGATGTAAGGTGATGTAAGGGGGGCTCTCTGGGGACCCTGATGTAAGGTGATGTAAGGGGGCTCTCTAGGGACCCTGATGTAAGCGGGGGGCTCTCTGGGGATATATATACACCCACACATATATTACTGTATATACATGTCTATGCCCGCCCAAGCGTATGACTTTCTTTACTACGCTGCTATGGGCTCTAGCCCCAGATCTTTTGTAGACCTAGCAACGCCCCTGCTTATGTCCAATTGTTTCAGCTTATATGGTCCTATTTTGGACCCACGTACGTTAGTGTTTTTTACTATCTGAATGAGAGTGATCATTTCCCCCATCTGATAGGGACACCTATTGTATGGGAATATATGTTACCATACTTTTAAAATCTCATGCAGCGCAGCTTACCGTTTTGATATTGCTATATTGTGTATCTCACATTGAAGCTGCAGCAGTATTCATCACTCACCATTCTACTTTTTAGTAGAATGGCTCACTAGACAGCGCAGTATCACCACCTTTGACATTTATTTCTGTTTTTATCTTTTAATAAACTTTAAGGAGGTAATGTGCTAGGTCGGTGCGCCCTTCTCTTTTCATTTGATATGTTTGAGAAGTGCTGCCTGACCCAACATGAGTGCCTGTACAACACATCCTAAATGATCATTTAGGCTGCTTTAAAATTTAACACAAGTGTGAAAGAGCCCTAAGGCCATATATCCAAACACACTAAGCAAAGTACTCCAATGCAGTAAGACAAAGTACCCCAACTCACTAAAGCTATGTGCCTCAACCCACTAAAGAAATGCATCCCAACTCACTAAAGTAATGTACCCCAACTCACTAAAGCAATGTACCCTAACTCACTAAAGCAATGTACCCCAACTCACTAAGCAATGGACTCCAATGCACTGTCATGAAGGCCACATACTTGATGTGAGACCGAAGTAGTGGGGAGGCCTCCCTTGCACCTTGGGTCCTTAAAGCCTCTGGAGATGGAGACAGAGACTTGGTGGGGCCACCAAGTGGCAGGGGTGCCAAGGGTGTGGAGCACCGTGCAAGCCTTAGTCCAAGATCTGAGCCAAGGTCAAGTCCAGTTGGGCAACGAAGCATAAAAGGGTAAATCAGAAGAAGAATGGTCGAGATCCAAGCCGGGGTCGGTTCCAATTTGGCAGCTGGGTACAAAAGGTGCAAAGAAGTAGAATGGTTAAGATACAAATCCAAGGTCAAAGGCAAGCAGCAATCAAGAGTAGTCAAACAGGTTTCAGGGGTCACAACAGGTTCAGACAGATCACACGCTAGCACAGGAACAAGAGGGAACTGAAGATAATCCAGCAATTTGGCAGTGTCTGGGCTGGGCTTATATAGGGAAGTTTGGGGTCACTTCCTGTGCACCTCCTGGGGATTTTCCCGCCATTTTCCATCAGGTTGATGTCACTTCCTGTGCTCCTCCTGGGTATTTTCCCGCTTTTTTCCATCGGGTTGAGGTCACTTCCTGTGCCTTTTCCTACCCTTTTCCAACAAGTCTTCTGTGCAGGTGCGGGTTGGCGCCCTGAGGCATCTTTGGCACATGCTCAGTTGGCATGGATTTCCTCTTGTGGCAACGCACCATTGGTGCATGCGTAGTAAGCCCTGGACTCTTACATGCACTAACACAATGCGCCCCATCGCACCAAGGCAATGTACCCCAATGCACTAAGGTAATGTACCTCAACACACTAAGGTAATGTACCCCAACACACTAAGGCAATGTACCCCAACACACTAAGGTAATGTACTTGAATGCACTAAGGTAATGTATCCCAACAAACTAAGGAAATGTACCCTAACAAACTAAGGAAATGTACCCCAACACAATAATGTAATGTACCCCAACAAACTAAGGAAATGTACCCCAACAAACTAAGGCAATGTAACCCAACACACTAAGGCGATGTACCCCAACACACTAAGGCAATGTACCCCAACACACTGAGGTAATGTACCCCTACACACTAAGGTAATGTACCCCAACAAACTAATGAAATGTACCCCAACACACTAAAGTAATGTATCTCAACACACTAAGGTAAAGGTACCCCAACAAACTAAGGAAATGTACCCCAACACACCAAGGTAATGTACTTGAATGCACTAAGGTAATGTAACCCAACACACTAAGGTAATGTACCTCAACACACTAAGGTAATGTACCTCAACACACTAAGGTATAGTACCCCAACACACTAAGGCAATGTACACCAACACACTAAGGAAATGTGCCCCAACACACTAAGGCAATGTACTTGAATGCACTAAGGTGATGTACCCCAACAAATTAAGGAAATGTGCTCCAACACACTAAGGTAATGTACCCCAACACACTAAGACAATATGCCCCAACAAACGAAGGAAATGTACCCCAACACACTAAGGCAATGTACCCCAACACACTAAGGTAATGTACCCCAACACACTAAGCTAATGTACCCCAACACACTAAGGTAATGCACCCCAACACACTAAGAAAATGTACCCTAACACACTAAGGAAATGTACCCCAACACACTAAGACAATGTGCCCCAACAAACTAAGGAAATGTACCCCAACACACTAAGGCAATGTACCCCAACAAACTAAGGAAATGTACCCCAACACACTGAGAAAATGTACCCCAACACACTAAGGCAATGTACCCCAACACAATAAGACAGTGTACCCCAACACACTAAGGCACTGTACCCCAGCACACTAAGGCAATGTACCCCAACACACTAAGGCAATGTACCCCAACACACTAAGGAAATGTACCCCAACACACTAAGGCAATGTACTTGAATGCACTAAGATAATGTACCCCAACAAACTAAGGAAATGTACCCCAACACGCTAAGGTAATGTACCCCAACACACTAAGACAATGTGCCACAACAAACTAAGGAAATGTACCCCAACACACTAAGGTAATGTACCCCAACATACTAAGGTAATGCACCCCAACACACTAAGAAAATGTACCCTAACACACTAAGGAAATGTACCCCAACACACTAAGGCAATGTACCCCAACACAATAAGACAGTGTACCCCAACACACTAAGGCACTGTACCCCAGCACACTAAGGCAATGTACCCCAACACACTAAGGCAATGTACCCCAACACACTAAGGAAATGTACCCCAACACACTAAGGCAATGTACTTGAATGCACTAAGGTAATGTACCCCAACAAACTAAGGAAATGTACCCCAACACGCTAAGGTAATGTACCCCAACACACTAAGACAATGTGCCCCAACAAATGAAGGAAATGTACCCCAACACACTAAGGTAATGTACCCCAACATACTAAGAAAATGTACCCTAACACACTAAGGAAATGTACCCCAACACACTAAGGAAATGTATCCCGACATACTGAGAAAATGTACCCCAACACACTAAGGCAATGTACCCCAACACAATAAGACAATGTACCCCAACACACTGAGAAAATGTACCCCAACACACTAAGGAAATGTACCCCAACACACTAAGGCAATGTGCCCCAACAAACTAAGGCAATGTACCCCAACAAACTAAGGAAATGTACCCCAACACACTAAGGCAATGTACCCCAACACAATAAGACAGTGTACCCCAACACACTAAGGCACTGTACCCCAGCACACTAAGGCAATGTACCCCAACACACTAAGGCAATGTACCCCAACACACTAAGGAAATGTACCCCAACACACTAAGGCAATGTACTTGAATGCACTAAGGTAATGTACCCCAACAAACTAAGGAAATGTACCCCAACACGCTAAGGTAATGTACCCCAACACACTAAGACAATGTGCCCCAACAAATGAAGGAAATGTACCCCAACACACTAAGGTAATGTACCCCAACATACTAAGAAAATGTTCCCCTAACACACTAAGGAAATGTACCCCAACACACTAAGGAAATGTATCCCGACATACTGAGAAAATGTACCCCAACACACTAAGGCAATGTACCCCAACACAATAAGACAATGTACCCCAACACACTGAGAAAATGTACCCCAACACACTAAGGAAATGTACCCCAACACACTAAGGCAATGTGCCCCAACAAACTAAGGCAATGTACCCCAACAAACTAAGGAAATGTACCCCAACACACTGAGAAAATGTACCCCAACACACTAAGGCAATGTACCCCAACACAATAAGACAGTGTACCCCAACACACTAAGGCAATGTACCCCAACACACTAAGGAAATGTACCCCAACACACTAAGGCAATGTGCTTGAATGCACTAAGGTAATGTACCCCAACAAACTAAGGAAATGTAACCCAACACGCTAAGGTAATGTACCCCAACACACTAAGACAATGTGCCCCAACAAATGAAGGAAATGTACCCCAACACACTAAGATAATGTACCCCAACATACTAAGGTAATGCACCCCAACACACTAAGAAAATGTACCCTAACACACTAAGGAAATGTACCCCAACACACTAAGAAAATGTACCCCAACACACTAAGACAATGTGCCCCAACAAACTAAGTAAATGTACCCCAACACACTAAGGAAATGTACCCCAAGAAACTAAGGAAATGTACCCCAACACACTAAGGCAATGTACCCCAACACACTAAGACAATGTACCCCAACACACTAAGACAATGTACCCCAAAAAACTAAGGAAATGTATCCCGACATACTGAGAAAATGTACCCCAACACACTAAGGCAATGTACCCCAACACAATAAGACAATGTACCCCAACACACTGAGAAAATGTACCCCAACACACTAAGGAAATGTACCCCAACACACTAAGGCAATGTGCCCCAACAAACTAAGGCAATGTACCCCAACAAACTAAGGAAATGTACCCCAACACACTGAGAAAATGTACCCCAACACACTAAGGCAATGTACCCCAACACAATAAGACAGTGTACCCCAACACACTAAGGCAATGTACCCCAACACACTAAGGAAATGTACCCCAACACACTAAGGCAATGTGCTTGAATGCACTAAGGTAATGTACCCCAACAAACTAAGGAAATGTAACCCAACACGCTAAGGTAATGTACCCCAACACACTAAGACAATGTGCCCCAACAAATGAAGGAAATGTACCCCAACACACTAAGATAATGTACCCCAACATACTAAGGTAATGCACCCCAACACACTAAGAAAATGTACCCTAACACACTAAGGAAATGTACCCCAACACACTAAGAAAATGTACCCCAACACACTAAGACAATGTGCCCCAACAAACTAAGTAAATGTACCCCAACACACTAAGGAAATGTACCCCAAGAAACTAAGGAAATGTACCCCAACACACTAAGGCAATGTACCCCAACACACTAAGACAATGTACCCCAACACACTAAGACAATGTACCCCAAAAAACTAAGGAAATGTATCCCGACATACTGAGAAAATGTACCCCAACACACTAAGGCAATGTACCCCAACACAATAAGACAATGTACCCCAACACACTGAGAAAATGTACCCCAACACACTAAGGTAATTTTCACTTTTCAGAGGGGTGGTAGGGACTGTCGCCTGTGAATAAGCCCTAAGGCACCATAATGCAGCAAGATTGTGATACACGTTTGGATGCATTGGCAGGCCATTGATTTTAATATGCTGCCTTAATGCAATCTTTTTTAATGCGTGACACAACAGGTGTTACTGTACAGGAAGAATGTGAATGAGCCCCAGACATTTATATACAGAGTGTGTAAGAAGAGCAGCCATGCTGCAGCACATCGCTCCTCATCCTCCTGCAGATTATTCCCCTGTCATATATGATTACAATCGTCCTCTCGCCCCCCGCCAGGCCATCTGGATTCCCGACCAGGAGGAAATTGTAATTGTGTCTAAGCCATCTATCAGGGAGAGCTGAATTTAGCCGCGGTCACATGTCTGGGCTGCGTTCCCTGGATTCACAATATACGCTCTATTTATATGTCTATAGGCGGGAGAGAACTCTCTGATACGGAACCCGCTGACTTTTCTCTTAAAGGGAAAGTTAGCAAGCACTCCCTAGGGACACATTTAGCCCTTTGATCGCCACTGATGTTAACCCCTTCCCTGCCAGTGTCCTTAGTACAGTGACAGTGCTTATTTTTTAGCACTGATCACTGTATCGGTGTCACTGGTCCCCAAAAAGTGTCAGTTAGCGTGCAATTTTTCCGCCGCAATGTCGCCGTCCCGCTATAAGTCGCTGATTGCCGCCATGACTGTTAAAAAAGAAATAAAAATTCCATAAATCCATCCCATATTAGACGCGATAACTTTTGCACTAACCAATCAATGTACGCTTATTGGTATTATTTTACTAAAAATATGTAGCAGAATACATACTGACCTAAATTGATGAAGAAATTAGATTCTTTGAATTTTTTTTTTGAGAATGTTTTATAGCAGAAAGTGAAAAAAATATTGTTTTTTTTTTTCAAAATAGTTTTTATGTTTATAGCGCAAAAAATAAAAAACGCAGAGGTGATCAAATAGCACCAAAAGAAAGCTCTATTTTTTTGGGGGAAAAAAAGGACGTAAGTTTTATTTGGGTACAGCGTCGCACGCCCGCGTAATTGTCAGTTAAACTAATGCAGCGCCGTATCGCACAAAAATGGCCCTGGTCAGGAAGGGGGGGTAAATCTTCTGGAGGGCAAGTGGCTAAAATCAAATATTAAATAATAAAATATTTAGAGTGCCGTCATCCACATACAGAAATAGAAGGGACAAATTAAACAGCGCGCGTTTAGTATCATTTTAGGTCCCCGGGGTGGGATGGGCCCCTGTACAATGAGCAGTGATGAGGAATGGGAGGAGCTGGGAACACACAAAGGGGCGGGAACACCCAGAACTCCCAGATGGACAGGAGCAGAGTCAGGAATTGCAGGCGGGGAGATCTCATTGCTGGAGAATCCAAGACCCCCTAAGAAGCCATAAGCTGACTCAGCCCCCCCCAGGCTTCACCTTTATCTGAAACATCACTTCTGGGTGGACAGATCACAATCCAAAATTTGGACTCGCTTTTCGTGTCCTCAGTACGACGATAAAACATCTGATTGCCAAGTCCCTCGTAGTCTGATGGGAGCTGACCAAGGTGCTGAGTCAGAGGGTTTATGTCACTGCCCCCCGGACACATCGCAGTCTATGGACAGATGCTGCCGAATTGCTGACTCAATTATACCGTATGAGTCGGCTCCCCCCCCCCCCCTCTGTGTCCCCGGGGCCCTTCCATCATCAGTGTGCACACTTCATTAACTCATCCAATGCCTGAGCCCATAATCCACCATGTCAGCCAGAGTCCTTTCCCAGAGAAAGTGAAATCCTCTTCTGGTCTGCGCAGTATAATGCCCTGTACACACGATAGGATTTTCCGACAACAAAATCCATGTTTTTTTTTCCGACGGATGTTGGCTCAAACTTGTCTTGCATACACACGGTCACACAAAGTTGGTCGGAAATTTCGAACGTCAAGAACGCGGTGATGTACAACGCGTACGACGAGCCGAGAAAAATGAAGTTCAATAGCCAGTGCAGCTCTTCTGCTTGATTCCGCGATCTACTAACGGCCAAAACCAATTGACACTATTCTGTACTCCTACTCCTGGACCCCTCTGCTGCCTTTGATACGGTTGACCACCCCCTCCTCAAAAAAAAAACTCCACAACTTTGGTCTCCGTGACTGTACTCTTCGCTGGTTCTCTTCCTACTTATCCAACCGCACCTTTAGCGTTTCCTACAACTCTACTTCCTCTTCTCCTCTTCCTTTCTCAGTTGGGGTCCCCCAAGGTTCTTTTCTTGGACCTCTCCTTTTCTCAATCTACACCTCCTCCCCGGGTCAGCTGATAGCATCCCATGGCTTCCAATACCACCTCTATGCTGACGACAGCCATATCTATTTCTCTACCCCTCAGCACACTCTCTCTTTCTCCTCAAGTATCACTAATTTACTATCAGATATATCAGTCTGGATGTCACACCACTTCCTCAAACTCAATCTATCCAAAACCAAACATAATTTTTCCTCCCCCATATGCCCCTTCCCCTGATCTCTCGGTTAAAATCGATAGCACAACTATAAACCCATCCCCACATGCCAAGGTTCTAGGTGTAGTCCTGGACTCTGAACTCTCCTTCAAGCACCACGTCCAATCACTGTCCAAATCATGCCGCCTCAACCTCCGCAACATCTCCAAAATACGCCCCTTTCTAACCAATGACACAACAAAGCTCTTAATTCACTCGCTGGTCATCTCCCGCCTCGACTACTGGAACTCCCTTCTCATTGGTTTACCTCTACATAGTTTATCACCTCTTCAATCCATCATGAATGCTGCTGCCAGACTCATCCACCTTACCAATCGCTCTGTGTCTGCTACTCCTCTCTGTCAATCCCTCCATTGGCTTCCGTGCTGCCAAAGAATTAAATTCAAAATACTAACAACTACGTACAAAGCCATCCACAATTCAGCCCCCAGCTACATCACTAGTCTAGTCTCTAAGTACCAACCTACTCGTTCTCTTCGTTCCTCTCAAGACCTCCTGCTCTCTAGCTCCCTCCTCACCTCCTCCCATGCTCACCTCCAGGACTTTTCCAAAGCCTCTCCAATCCTATAGAATGCCTTACCCCAATCTGTCCGCTTATCTCCTACTCTATTAGCTTTTAGACAATCCCTGAAAACCCTTCTCTTCAGGGAAGCCTACCTACCCACACCTAACAACTGTTTTTTAATTTTCTCCATCAGCTCACCCCCCACAGTGATTACCTTTTGTTTCCATTTGACCCCCCCCCCCCTCTAGATCGTAAGCTCTAACGAGCAAAGCCCTCCTGTATTGATTTGTATTGTAAGTGTACTGTCTGCCCTCATGTTGTAAAGCGCTGCACAAACTGTTGGCGCTATATAAATCCTGTTTAATAATAATAATAATTCCGAGCATGTGTGGAACTTTGTGCATCGGAATTGTGTACACACAATCGGAATTTCCGACAACGGAAAATAAGAGGCAATGATGGGGGGTGCCTCTTATTAGTGTCCACCTGTGTCATAGGAGGAGTCCTTTTAATTCTCCCATATAGAGGAGTGTATGCTCCCATGGTTCAGAGAAGCAGGAACTTCCATTCCATGGATAGCGTAGGACCCACTAATTCGGGGTACTTTGTTGCAGTAAGTAGGCTTAGCACTATATGACCATATAGTGTGACCAAACCCCCGTATTTTCTGAATATGCTCGAGTGTTTTCAAATAGCCCTGCAGGAGTTAAATGTCATTTTTGCATGTGTGCGCTATAATCGTCTTTTTTTTCTGTCCTTATAGTCTTATGGCAGCACCATCTTTTATGCATTTTTTAGGGTGTGCCCCCCAAATCTTTGTTTGTTCACCTTACATCAGCGTCCCGATCAGAGTCCGCCGTTACATCGGGGTCGCCATCAGTGTCCGCCTTACATCAGGGTCACCATCAGTGTCTGCCTTACATCAGGGTCACCATCAGAGTCCACCGTTACATCAGGGTCGCCATCAGTGTCCGCCTTACATCAGGGTCGCCATCAGTGTCCGCCTTACATCAGGGTCACCATCAGAGTCCACCGTTACATCAGGGTCGCCATCAGTGTCCGCCTTACATCAGGGTCGCCATCAGTGTCCGCCTTACATCAGGGTCGCCATCAGTGTCCGCCTTACATCAGGGTCACCATCAGAGTCCACCGTTACATCAGGGTCGCCATCAGTGTCCGCCTTACATCAGGGTCGCCATCAGAGTCCGCCGTTACATCAGGGTCACCATCAGTGTCCGCCTTACATCAGGGTCGCCATCAGTGTCTGCCTTACATCAGGGTCGCCATCAGTGTCCGCCTTACATCAGGGTCACCATCAGTGTCTGCCTTACATCAGGGTCACCATCAGAGTCCACCGTTACATCAGGGTCGCCATCAGTGTCCGCCTTACATCAGGGTCGCCATCAGTGTCCGCCTTACATCAGGGTCACCATCAGAGTCCACCGTTACATCAGGGTCGCCATCAGTGTCCGCCTTACATCAGGGTCGCCATCAGAGTCCGCCGTTACATCAGGGTCACCATCAGTGTCCGCCTTACATCAGGGTCACCATCAGAGTCCACCGTTACATCAGGGTCGCCATCAGAGTCCGCCGTTACATCAGGGTCGCCATCAGAGTCCGCCTTACATCAGGGTCGCCATCAGAGTCCACCGTTACATCAGGGTCGCCATCAGAGTCTGCTGTTACATCAGGGTCACCATCAGTGTCTGCCTTACATCAGGGTCACCATCAGAGTCCACCGTTACATCAGGGTCGCCATCAGAGTCCACCGTTACATCAGGGTCGCCATCAGAGTCCACCGTTACATCAGGGTCGCCATCAGAGTCTGCTGTTACATCAGGGTCACCATCAGTGTCTGCCTTACATCAGGGTCGCCATCAGAGTCCGCCGTTACATCAGGGTCGCCATCAGTGTCCGCCTTACATCAGGGTCACCATCAGAGTCCACCGTTACATCAGGGTCGCCATCAGAGTCCGCCGTTACATCAGGGTCGCCATCAGAGTCTGCCGTAACATCAGGGTCGCCATCAGAGTCCACCTTACATCAGGGTTGCCATCAGAGTCCGCCGTTACATCAGGGTCGCCATCAGAGTCCGCCGTTACATCAGGGTCGCCATCAGAGTCCGCCGTTACATCAGGGTCGCCATCAGAGTCCGCCTTACATCAGGGTCGCCATCAGAGTCCGCTGTTACATCAGGGTCGCCATCAGAGTCCGCCGTTACATCAGGGTCGCCATCAGAGTCTGCCGTTACATCAGGGTCACCATCAGAGTCCACCTTACATCAGGGTCGCCATCAGAGTCCGCCTTACATAAGGGTCGCCATCAGAGTCCACCGTTACATCAGGGTTGCCATCAGAGTCCAGCTTACATCAGGGTCGCCATCAGAGTCCACCTTACATCAAGGTCGCCATCAGAGTCTGCCTTACATCAGGGTCGCCATCAGAGTCCACCTTACATCAGGGTCGCCATCAGAGTCTGCCTTACATCAGGGTCGCCATCAGAGTCCACCTTACATCAGGGTCGCCATCAGAGTCCGCCTTACATCAGGGTCGCCATCAGAGTCCACCTTACATCAGGGTCGCCATCAGAGTCCGCCTTACATCAGGGTCGCCATCAGAGTCCACCTTACATCAGGGTCGCCATCAGAGTCTGCCTTACATCAAGGTCGCCATCAGAGTCTGCCTTAAAACAAAGTCGCCATCAGAGTCCGCCGTTACATCAGGGTCGCCATCAGAGTCCGCCGTTACATCAGGGTCGCCATCAGAGTCCGCCTTACCACAGGGTCGCCATCAGAGTCCGCTATTACATTAGGGTCTCCTTAAGAGTCTCTCTTACATCAGACTCCCCATCAGAATCCTCTTTACGTCAGGGTCCCATATAGAGTCCCCACTTACATCAGGGTCCCTATCAGTGTCCTCCTTACATCAATGCTCTCATTAGACTTGCCCTTGCATTAGAATCCCTATCAGGGCCCCCCTTCTATCAAGGTCCCATAAGAGTGCCCTGTTACATTGTACTTGTTGCTTTCCTGCTGCATGCTTCATTTAAAGTCCCAACCTTTCTCTTTCTGTCACATGGGAGAAGGTTGAAGCTGAAACTACAGGCAGCCTTTGCTGACCTTAATCCTCAAGCTGTACACAATAAGAATACATTACTGACCCTAGGTGCGGGCTGGATAAAATGCCGCTTTGGGCCGGAGGTGGTAGTTTGAAGACCCCTGTGGTAGAGTAATAGCATTACCAGGGTGAGGCGGGGGGGGCAGAGGGGGCATGTACCCCAAGGAGCAGCCAGTGTGATGTGGAGAGGACAGTAAAGGGGGATTTGTTGGGGGGGGGGGGGATTTGTGCTGGGAAGGGAAGAAGAACTATGCTGGGAGGAGGGATTGGGATGGAGATTGGTACTAGAAGGAGGGAGAGGATGTGTGCTGGGAGGGGAGATATCTTTTGGGGGGGGGATCAGGCAGCATGCATGAAGCTCAACAAAGGCCAACATCATTCTTTGCTAGGAGGATAGCACCTGTTCCTGGGAACAAAATCGAGTGGGGATGAGCTCTGCCCAGCTATTCACAGGAAGCTTTGCATTCAATAAATACAAGGCTTCCTCTGATTAACTGAGGTCTAGACGTGGGCCAATCAGAGGAAGCCTTATATTCATTCTTAAAATACAAGGCTTTCTGTGAATGGCTGAGCAGTGCTCAGTCCGACTCAATTTTGTTCCGGTAACAGGACGGCAAGTCCCCATCCCAGTGCCGGAACACAGCGCTGTGTACTGCGTGTATCTGATGGGCTGACCACGGGCACTTGTATTGGGAAAGGAAATTTGGGCCAGCTTAATCCACACAAACTATTTTAGATGAAATGAAATCTTCAGTCCTGCTTTAATTCTTCCATAGACGGATCTTCTGAGTTTTTCTTGCTGTAGAATGACGCATTACTGAAGACAGATTGCAGTGTATGTGTATGAGTGTACAGATTTAGAGGATGTACAGAAATCAGGAAGGGAACAGATCGTCTGATCGCTCATTACTTAATTAAACGTTTATTATGAGATGTAGCGCGCTTTAACATGGAAAAATACAACCTATATTGTGTTCTAAGTCAGCGTCAAAGAAGATGTGTTTTTAATCAAAAAAATCTTATAAAAGCTTTAACATGTTCATGTCATTTCAAACTTATTATTGAAATCTTTAGCTTTCATTAACATTTCCCTGGTGATCCTACTATAGAGGTCCTTATTCATAGTTATGTACACTGTGTACACAATTATTAGGCAAGTATTTTGACCAGTAGCGATGCGTCCATTAAGGGCGCACGAGCCGTGCCCCCTCTGTCATGCCACCCCCCCTTCTACGAATAATGGATAGATTCATGCATTGCATGAATCTATCCATGGCTGCTGCTGACACCCCCTATTCAGGCGTCCAGCCCCCTTCCGGACGCCAGGCGGCTGAATTCCAGGTAGACAAAGGTAGACTCATGGCGTAGAGCATTGCGCTCACAGTCCACCCAGATGTATGTAATGAATATTTGCTTTTCTAACACTGAACTGCCTCTCCGCCAATCAGGTAACGTGGGTCTGATACCCGTCACCTGATTGGCTGATGGCACAGGTGCCCCTATTGGACGCCCAGCAGAACGAGAAGAGACGCATGGAGGACACAGGAGCCGTCCCAAAGCTCGCGCCGCCACCTGCTGCCTGACCTGCCACCAAGATGAGGTAAGTGCCGGGCACACAGCGGGTGGGCGGAGGCCAGAGTGGCTGCATTTGTTGGGCACAAGTGGAGGAATTTGTTGGGCACAAGTGGTGGCATTTGTTGGGCACAAGTGGCTGCATATGATCGGCACAAATGGCTGAATTTGATGGGCACAAGTGGCTGCATTTGATGGGCACGAGTGGCTGCACATGATGGGCACAAGTGGCTGCATATGATGGGCACAAATGGCTGCATATTATTAGGCAAGTATTTTGACCAGTGGCGGTGTGTCCGCCCCCTCTGTCACGTCACCCTCCTCTATGAATAATGGATAGACTCATGCATTGCATGAATCTATCCATTGCTGCCGCTGCCACCCCCTATTCAGGCATCCTGCCCCTTTCCGGACACCGGACAGCTGAATTCCAGAGGCGGGGGTGTTTTTTTTTAAGCACCAGATTAGAGCCATAGGCTC
Source organism: Lithobates clamitans (assembly GCA_037952925.1). Lineage (NCBI taxonomy): Eukaryota > Metazoa > Chordata > Amphibia > Anura > Ranidae > Lithobates > Lithobates clamitans. The sequence goes on along the minus strand of JBBGZY010002135.1, from coordinate 266,783 downwards.
TAATAGGCTTCAAAAAAGGTAGACTCAAGGAAGAGTGACAAGAAGAAAGCCATTTTTGAAAGAAAGCCATAAGAAGTCCTGTTTGCAGTTTGCGAGAAGCCATGTGGGGGACACAGCAAACATGTGGAAGAAGGTGCTCTGGTCACCCTGAACACACCATCCCCACTGTGAAACATGGTGGTGGCAGCATCATGTTGGGGGATGCTTTTCTTCAGCAGGGACAAGGAAGCTGGTCAGAGTTGATGGGAAGATGGATGGAGCCAAATACAGGGCAATCTTAGAAGAAAACCTGTTATGCCGCGTACATACGACCGGACTTTACGGCATATTTGGTCCTGTGGACCGAAATCCGTCGGACAATTCGATCGTGTGTGGGCTCCAGCTGATTTTCTTTCCCAAAAGTTCGACGGACCTAGAAATGAAACATGTTTCAAATCCTTTCGACGGACTCAAGTCCGGTCGAAAAGTCTGCTCGTCTGTATGCTAGTCTGACGGACAAAAACCAACACTAGGGCAGCTATTGGCTACTGGCTATGAACTTCCTTGTTTTAGTCCGGTCGTACGTCATCACGTACGAATGCGTCGGACTTTGGTTGATCACGTGTAGGCAAGTCCATTTATTCGGAAAGTCCGTCGTAAAGTCCGTCGAAAAGTCTGCCGGACAAAGTCTGCCGTAAAGTCCGCTCGTGTGTACGCGGCATTAGAGTCTGCAAAAGACTTGAGACTGGTGTGGGGGTTCACCTTCCAGCAGGACAACGACCCTAAACATACAGCCAGAGCTACAATGGAATGGTTTAGATCAAAGCATATTCATGTGTTAGAATGGCCCAGTCAAAGTCCAGACCTAAATCCAATTGAGAATCTGTGGCAAGACTTGAAAATTGCTGTTCACAGACGCTCTCCATCCAATCTGACAGAGCTTGAGCTATTTTGCAAAGAAGAATGGGCAAAAATGTCCCTCTCTAGATGTGCAAAGCTGGTAGAGACATCCCCAAAAAGACTTGCAGCTGTAATTGCAGTGAAAGGGGGTTCTACAAAGTATTGACTCAGGGGGGCTGAATACAAATGTACCCCCCACACTTTTCACATATTTATTTGTAAATAAATGTTGAAAACCATTTATCATTTTCCTTCCACTTCACATTTATGTGCTACTTTGTGTTGTTCTATCACATAAAATCCCAATAAATTACATTTACATCTCTACTGAACTGACATTGCTGTAACATTTTTGGTAAATGTCTTCTGCTGCCATATCTTTAAACTTCTATATTTAATGCTAGCTCTAAACCAACCCCACTGCAATAGCAATATTACTGGTGATTGATTCTCAACCCCATTTGGCTTGAGTGATCAAGAGAGGTAATTAGCTTTACGACCCTAGCCTGTGTCTGTAGCTGGTCTTGTATTGGCCATCTCCTCTCTCATATTCAGGTGTCTCAAATCAGACCCAATAATGACCAACTGAGAAATGCATGCCTGCTCAGTCTCCCTATAAATTTAAAGCAGCCTATGGGGTGGCGCAGGCAGGGGCAAAGAGCAGACATCATGGCTCTGTCACAAGTGATGCGCAGTTTCACCGACGCAGTTTAACAAAAGCTGGATAACTAAAGCTGGATGAAGATACAACAAGAACTCTGCTCCACTCTGCAAGACGACACGCAAGCCAGCTTTTGACATTTAGTTTATATTTTATATAAAGTTAATTTCCCACTCTCTATCCACTAACATGCTCCTTATTCTCCTCCTTCTCACATTGGTGTCTTCTATCCTCAAAATATCTTTACTCTAGCTCTCCTTTCTTCCCTGCAGCATGAACATATCACCCTCACTCCTACCCTCTCCCTGCTATGGCACCCATCATCTCCTGCATTTGCTGCATCCACATGCTGACATAAACACCAGGGCCACTAGACACGTGCGCTCATGCACATCCCACTCCCATCTTGCCTTTCTTGCCCTCCTCCTTCTCCTAGTCTCAGGTGACATTTCTCCTAATACTGGTCCACCATTTTCCAACTGCAAGCCACGTATCCAATACCCCTCCCCCTCTGGCAACCACCGCAATCCACTCAGTTTAATTTCTATCCCCCTGCTTCCTCAAAGCAGCCCACCAATCTCATGCGCCCTTTGGAACATCTGTAACAAGCTAACATCTGTACATGACCTCTTCATCTCTCATGGCTTTAACATACTCGCCATAACAGAAACCTAGCTTCAAAATTTTGACTCAGCTTCTCCTGCTGCCCTCTCCCATGGTGGTCTCCATTGGACTTACTCCCCCAGACCCAACAGCCAGAAAGGAGGTGGAGTTGGCTTCCTTCTATCCCCACAAAGCACCTTCCAAGTCCTCCCTGTCCCTCCCTGTCTATTCCTCTCTTCTTTCGAGATGCACTGTATTCGTCTGTTTTCTCCCATTTCGCTGAGGATTGCAGCAATTTATCGCCCTCCTGGGCCGGTATCGTGCTTTCTCGATGACTTTGCTGCCTGGCTACCCTACTTTCTCTCCTCTGAAATACCCACCATTATTCTTGGTGACTTCAACATTCCTGTCAATGTTATCAGCCCAACTACAGCTAAACTTCTCGACTTAACCTCATCTTTTGACCTAAGTCAATAGACACATACTTCCACCTTGTATTCTTCCATCTCTGCAACCCTGGAAACCTCACCAACACCCCCTTTTCTCTCTCTGATCACAACCTCATTACTTTCACTGTATCCTTGCCTCCAACCACCCATCCCTCCAAGCAGCAAACAATTACTTGTAGAAGCCTTCGCCACTTAAACCCTTCTCTTCTCTATTCTGCTACTGACCACCTATATGACATGATCTCTCCCCTGTCCTGTCCTGACCTGACAACATCTGTCTACAACAGTTCACTCTCATCATCACTAGATGCACTTGCTCCTCTAACCACACGCAGAAACAGGCCCCGACCGTTACAACCCTGGCAAACTGACAACAGTAGAAATCTCAAGAGACATTGCCGTGCTCTTGAACGACTGTGGCGTAAAACCAAATGCCTGCAAGACTTCACCCTATATAAATCTGCCCTTATAAAATACAAATCATGCCTCCATGCTGCCAAACAAGCCTACTTTGTCTCTCTTTTTAATTCCTTACCATCCAGTCCCCATCGGCCCTTCTCAAGCTTTAACTCTCTGCTTCGTCCTCTACCCACTCACTCACTGCCCAAGAGATTGCCAATCACTTCAAAGACAAGATTGATGCAATTCGTGAGGACACCTCCACAGTGCGTACATCTTCCCCACCCAACATACCTTGCCTTACAGCACATTCAACACTCTCCTCTTTTGAATTGGCTACTACTGAAGAGGTTACAAAACTTTTCTCAGATGCCCACTTAACCAATTGCCCCCTGGATCCTCTCCCTCTCTAGTGGCACCTTCCCCTCCCCTCATGCGCAGATCACTCCCATACTTAAAAAGTCCTCACTGGACCCTACCAACCTGAACAACTTAAAGTGGATTTCCATCCGAAAATGGAACTTCCACTTTTTGGATTAATCCCCCCTTCCGATGTCACATTTGGCACCTTTCAGGGAGGAGGGAGCAGATACCTGTCTAACACAGGTATTTGCTCCTACTTCCTGGCATAGATTACCGCGGCGCTTGCAGTGACCTATGCCACTTCCGGCGCCTACACTGTCCTCCCCCGCTGTATTCTGGGAGACACACAGGTCCCAGAACACAGCAGGGACCAGAGAGGACGAGCAACGCGACTCACGAATGTGCAGTAGGGAACCAGGAAGTGAAGCCACAAGGGAAGTTATTCCCTTACCGAGGATGTCGGCAGCAGCAGCCGAGAGCCGACGGACGGATCGGCTTCAGCTGCCGACATCGCGGCCTCCCTGGACAGGTAAGTGTCCATATATTAAAAGTCAGCAGCTGCAGTATTTTTTAATATTTTTTTTTTGGCGGACCTCCGCTTTAGGACCCATCTCATTGCTCCTATTCACCTCTAAACTTCTAGAACGCTTAGTCTACAACCGTCTTAGCTCCTACTTCAGTGAAAATAACCTTCTTGACCCTTTACAGTCTGGCTTTTGCTCACAGCACTCCACAGAAACTGCCTTACTAAAACTCACAAACGATTTACTAACTGCTAAAACCAACAGTCAGTACTCCATACTCCTACTACTTGACCTCTCTGCGGCCTTTGATACTGTTGACCACCCGCTCCTTCTCAATAAACTACATTCCCTTGGCCTCCGAGATTCTGCTCTATCCTGGTTCTCTGCCTATTTATCACAGCGCTCTTTCAGTGTCACCTACAACTCTGTCTCCTCCTCTCCATTGCCCCTTTCTGTGGGAGTCCCCCAAGGCTCTGTTCTTGGACCCCTTCTCTTCTCTATCTACACCTCCTCCCTTGGTCACTTGATAACCACTCATGGCTTCCAATACCACTTATACGCTGATGACACCCAAATCTATCTGTCTACTCCTCACCTCACTCCTTCAGTCTCCTCTCGCATTACTAACTTACTAACTGAACATATCAGCATGGATGTCGCACCACTTCCTTAAACTAAATCTCTCTAAAACTGAGCTATTAATATTCTCCCCCACCCGTGCCCCCCTCCATGACTTTTCCATCAAAATCAACAATGCAACCATCAGTCCCTCCCCTCACGCCAGGGTACTCGGTGTAATCCTAGACTCTGACTTGTCATTTCAGCCTCAAATCCAATCGTTGTCAAAAGTTTGTAGAATTCACCTCCGTAACATCTCTAAAATTCTCCCCTTTTTAACAAATGAAACCACCAAGCTCCTCATTCACTCCCTTGTTATCTCTCGCCTTGACTATTGCAACTCCCTTCTCATTGGCCTGCCTCTCCATAGGCTCCTCCCCTCTTCAGTCTATCATGAATGCTGCTGCCAGACTTATCCACCTTACCAACCGCTCAGTGTCTGCCAACCCTCTCCTCCAATCCCTACACTGGCTCCCAATCACCCAGCAAATTAAATTCAAAATACTAACCACAACATACAAAGCCATTAACAACTCTGCCCCGAGCTACATCACCAATCTTGTCTCCAAATATCACCCAAATCGCCCTCTCCGCTCTTCTCAAGACCTCCTACTCGGCTAATTGCCAGCTCCTATCTCTCCACAGTTACTCAGCTGTTGATGATATCCTGCTCATCAGTCCTGCCTACTTAAGCCATCCAGTCCAGAGGATCTTTGCCTTTGCCTTGGTCAACATCACAGAAACTCCTGCGATCCTGTTCAAGACTTGCTTTGCTGACATCCCTTATGGCTCCAGATCCTGCTTGCTGTTCCACTACATTGATCCCTGACTTCTGGCTTGGCTGACTATCCATTCCGGTTATTAAACAAGTGTGATTTAACTGTACTTCTGTCTTGGTCTGATTTCATGGTTTCTGACAGAGTGGTCTGATAGGAAATTGTCATTCCTCTGCCCCTCTTTTGCCTCTAGCCAAAGATCCTAATTAGGGTGGTATTTTGCTGTAATTCATATGTGCTTTTTCCTTTAGCACTCCTAATAGTCACATGTGTTCCATTGTTATTGTAGTCTCTGCTATCAGTTATTTACCATAGCATATTTTTCTGCACAAAACAAGTTTATATTGGTGAAGTGCATTGACACTAATCTTTCCCAGTAAACAAGATTCAACTAGATCAAATTGCCTGTGTGTGTTTGTAAGTATATGGTTACAATATGGTTCAATGTCTGAAAGCAGAGTATCAGAGGTGTTGAAGGACTTGCAAGGTTGGGGCAACCAGTGCGGTACAGATTCTTTGATCGGCCCTGCCAGGGAAGTGCTACATTTGGGGGCTCGTCCGGGATACCCCTCATGGGTTGCTCAAGCAAGTCACGTGAAGAGAGTTGAGGAGAGAATGGACTCAGCTACTGCCACCCCCTGGGGCCTGAAAGCAGAACATCCAGCTGGAGTTGTGTACGGTGGTAGGAGTCGGGTGGACTTAAAGAGAGGTCCATCAGTCAGTTAGAAAGGCTGCGCGGAGCAAGGGGCCCACCTTGTGGACATAGGAACTGAGCCTAAAGCTGACTACACTTATGTCCTGTTGGAATTGCGGATGAGTTTACCGCACAGGTTCTAGAAAGATAACGTGATTTTGGCAGAGAAGCTGGATGTCCAAGTAGTACCACAGTGATCACTCTGCTTGTCAGGACACCACCAGCCTACTTTAAGCCACTCTGTTTGCCAAGACACTTCAAACGCTTCTTAAAGGCCTAGCTAAAGACTCAAGACTTCTTCCTCCTAAGGACTACAACATACCCCCCCTTTTTTTTGCACAGGATAAAGTCACTGGTGCCATAAGGGCCCACATTTCAACCCAGGACTCTACCCACTTGGGAACAGAGTTAAGGGCTGAAAAGTTATTTTACCTGATTTGAATGAAGAATTCATGTGCCTTTGGGGCTGTGGTGTCAGGGTACAGAAGGGAGTGGTCTGAGAAGAAATTGTCATTCCTCTGCCCTTCTTTTGCCTGTAGCCATAGATCCTAATCAGGGTGGTATTTTGCTGTTATGCACACAGTGTGTGTTATTTTCTTTAGCACTCCAAATAGTTGCATGTATTCCATTGCTAGTGTTATCTCTGCTATCAGGTTTATATAACATAGCATATTTTACTGCACAAGACAAGTTTATATTGCTAAAAAAGCATTTGCAAAGATACAATATGCTTTTTGGGAGTAAAGGTCCTTTATTAAGAGTTTTTTGCTGTGTTGCAGTAATGCACAGGCATTGACGCAATTATGGCATGCATTGCCTTGCTTTGCGTTAAGCCTAGGGGTGGAGGCATTACTTACTATGGTTGTCATTTTTAATTTTGCCCACAGTTTCACTTTAATTGTATTGTTGTTTTCTTCCTTTAATGCTCCATTCTTTGTTTTCATTAGGACCTTGTAGTTTAGCCCTTAACCAGGCTGACCATGTGAAGAACAGGACTGATGTAGGTAGGTGTGTATTGTGGGTAGGTGCACAACCTACCTCCCTTGACTGGTAACGCTTGGTGGCACAGTATCCTGGTATTCACTCAGAGTGGTTACATGACCAATGCTGTGCACTAGGGAACCCAGTGGAGCAATGTTTTGTCCTCTACACTGGGCCATTTTTGGGAGATCGGTGACTCTTTCTGGCACTTAAATCCTGTGACAGCCATTTTGGCTTGGCCAGGATAAGTGGGGGAAGGTGGGGAAGTAGATGTTACTACCGTAAGTGCTGGACTCTTCAAAAATAACTCCTAGTAATACAATTAGACATGTAGAAAAAATTCAAAGCACAAAGCTCTAGAGCTCTAGAAGTTCATAAATGTAGCTCATAGGCTAAAGCAGCGCTTAGTATGATAGACATCAACATCCAATAGTGGTGATAGGCCCTTTGAAGAGCGAATCCAAAACAACTATGGTGCTCCTAAAAGGTATTCATATAGTGTCTTGTCAGATGATAGATGATAACCTTCACCGCACTACGTGAGACCGCTCCCTTCAAGATGAACACTCACAGGAACAGTATATTATAACCGCCTTGATCTTAAAATGGATCTTTGACATGTGGCAAGACCGCATCCTTAGGATCCTTGGTCAGCAATCATAAGGGGTTAACACATCCCACATGATAGGTCTGGTTACTCAAAGCAGGATATCCACTTGTTGGCTCATTAGCTCAAAACAAAGTCCAATGTAAAATAGTGATGATGGTGATGAGTCCCTCGTCTTGACCATGTGCCTTGTACGCCATGACTCTGTGGATTTTGGGCCAGGTATTTGGTGAAGCCCCAACAGATTTGGCTTGTAACCACAGAATTTGGGGCCCCACGCAACTCAGTTGTGGACAAGACAAGTATGAGTGTGCTGATTGGCCTGTAGGTCGAATAGAGTGAGCCTGAGCAATAGGAGACCTTTCTTGCTGTACACTTCATAATAGGCATGGGAACTGGCTTAACAACCCCTCACATAAGGGGGTGCACTACGGTGTGCAAGTGCACAATGGACCCTAGTGCAGGAACTGGCTTAACAACCCATCACCTGAGGGGGTGCACTACTGCTTGCAAATTTACAGTAGGCCCCAGTGCAGGAACTGGCTTAACAGTGTACCACCTGGGGCGTGACCAGATGTGATCGAGGCAGGACATGTCTTCTTGGTGCTCCAGCTATCCTCCTGAACATTATCCAGATTTCAGCCAGTTTGACTGACTTTTACCTGGATTTATACCATTACCGCACTAGCAGAGACCCCCCGGAGCAAAAGGATGCCATCTTCGGCATCCAAAAAGCTGAAGGAACAATGCCCGCAGCCGCCGTTGAAACAGAGGCAGCTCCATTCCCAAAGCAGCATGGCTGCTAGCTCCGCCCACGCCATCTCGATTCCTGTGTCCACCTCACAGCGTGCCAGACTGCAGACCACGAGGATGGAGCAGCAGGCTCACAACATGTCCCATAAACTGGGGATCTCCCTACAGTTGTCACCGGAGATTGAGGTGGATGCAGCAGCCATTACTGGACCGATCCTGGAAGCCATAGAGGCATCAAAATCGGAGCTCATGGGCCGCATTGATTATCCGGCCTCAGAGTGCAATCTCATTAGGCATGATTTGGACAAAATCAGAGGCAGACTCAGCAAGGCAGAGGATTGCATTTCTGAGGTGGAGGATGCTTCCCATACCCAAGGCTCACAACTGGCTGAGGAAACTGCCACAACCACATTTGCTGAAAAGTTCTTTAAATCTCTGCTTTCTTTGGGTGATCTCCCCCCACATAGAGAGCACACAGAGTTCCCACAGGAACAAGACCCTCAGGTTCTCCACCACGACCATTCCTAGTCAGGTATCTTAATTATTACATGCTGCTGGCTGAAGCAAGAAAGCATCAAGATTTAAAATTTGAAAATGCACGCACCAAGTGTTACCTGATTTCTCTGCGGAGACACAAAGAACGTCTTTGTGTTCCTCTATCACCTATTTGGGTGTTAAGATAACTACCAACATTCAAGATTACACGCCACTAAACCTTCTCCCGCTAGTAAATCAACTCAAACAAAGAACCCAGGACTGGAAGCGGTTACCCTTATCTTTGATGGGGCGTATTAGCCTCATCAAATTGAAGATTTTACCAGTAATTTTATACTTCCTACGCCATTCTCCTCTGTGGATTCCCAGAGCATTCTTTCAGACATTGCATAGTGTCATTTTTGTGGTCCCCACAGTCACCTCGTATAAACATTAAGGTACTCCAAGAACCATGAGGACAGGGAGGGTTGGCACTACCGGACTGGCAAAAATATTATCTGGCCGGCCAGATGGTGTTTGCTAGGCGTTGGCTGTTGGCGGATGACGGGGACTCTGCCACAGTCCTGGAAGCAGCACAGTTGGGGTCATACGAGAGCTTACGACTGGCCCTGTACAGGGGCCCAAAATCCAACCTGCCTCTAACAGAGTCAATGAAAGCGATCATTAGGGCATGGGAAACTACTACCAACCTGGTGTCCCCTAGCTATGTGGGAGTTACACCGTCAGCCCCCCTATGGAATCCAAATCTCCCTCATTTTTGTTCACTTCCGGATCCCATGATTTGGGCCTGTGGGGATGTTAAAGTGTTGGGAGACATCACCAGGGAGTGGGACCTCATAACCTTTGACCAACTGAAGGCAAGACACAATTTACCCAACTCCTTCTTCTTTCGCTATCCACGCATTTCAGGCGCAGTTCAGTAGCCAAAGAGTTGAATGTCTCCCTTCAGCACTAGAGGACCTCCTGTCCAACGAGGATTTGACTAAACCATTGTACCACCTGAGGGGGCAAACTACTGCTTGCAACATTATAGTAGGCCCTGATGTGGAAGTGGCTTAACAACCCATCACCTGAGGGGACGCACTACCACTTGCAACTTTACTGCAGGCACTCGCGCAGGAGATGGTTTAACGACCCATCACCTGAGGGGGCACACTACCGATTGGAATCTCACAGTAGGCCCTGCAGCGAGAAGTGGTTTAACAATCTTCCACCTAAGAGGGCACATTACTGCTTGCAACTTTACAGTATGCCCCTTGACGGGAAGTAAATTAATAACCCCCGCCCCCCCCCGAGTGGGTGCACTACTGCTTGCAAGTTTACAGTAGGTCCCAGTGCAAGAACTGGTTTAACAACGTACCACCTGAGGGGCGCACTGCTGCTTGCAAAATTACAGCAGGCTCTAATGCAGCAATGGCTTAACGACCCATCACCATTTGCAACTTTACTGCAGGCACTGGCGCAGGAACTGGTTTACGACCTATCACCCGAGGGGGCACACTACCGAATTGGAAGATTGGAATCTTACAGTAGGCCCTGCTGCGGGAAGTGGTTTAAGAATCTTCCACCTAAGGGGGCGCACTACTGCTTGCAACTTTACTACAGGCACTGCTGCAGGAACTGGCTTAACAACCCGTCACCCAAGGGGACACACTACCGCTTGTAACTTTACAGCAGGCACTGGCTTAACAACCCATCACCCAAGGGGGCGCACTTCCGCTTGATACTTTATAATAGACCCCAGCATAGGAAGTGACTTAATGGAGTGCTCTACCACTTGCAAGTTTACAGTGGACCCTGGTGCTGGAACTGGCTTAAAAACTCGTCACCCAAGGGGGCGCACTACCGCTTACAACTTTATAATAGACCCCATCATGGGACTTTGCTTAAGGGGGTGCACTACCGCTTACAAATTTATAATAGACCCCATCATTGGACGTGGCTTAAGGGGGTGCACTACCGCTTACAACTTTAGAATAGACCCCATCATTGGACGTGGCTTAAGGGGGTGCACTACCGCTTACAACTTTATAATAGACCCCATCATGGGACGTGGCTTAAGGGGGTGCACTACCACTTGCAAGATTACAGTAAGCCCCGGTGCTGGAACGGGCTTAACAACTTGCAACCTGAAGGGGGTGCTTTTTCAGTTACAGTTATACAGCATTACATTCTTAGTAAAAAAAAAAAACCATCAATGAATCCTGTACATCTTTGGTTAAACATGATATGAAATTGCTCATAATCAATCATTCTGCTTTGTTAGGCTGTGAACATCCCAGCGTAAAAAATCGTCCATCTTCCATCTTCCATCCATCTTCAGCCGTATTTACTGCTCTAGAAATTCCAGGCCAACCATATAGCTGGAATGTGATATTCTACATCTTAATCCCTCACGTCTTATCGTGTAACTCTTATAGGATTCAAGAGCACCGCCACACATTGGGGCTAATGACCGCTATGTAGGCACAAGAGCGACCCACGAAAACCCGCGGCACGATTCCTGCGTTTGGGAAACGACAGCTGGGGAGAGAAAGTTGGCTTGTGATTGGTGGCAGAGAGGCAGCGCAGAACTGTTCATACTTTAAACAAATAACAAATTAGGCCGATTGTCAGAGCCGGGTGCAGCGGGAGAGAGCACAGCGTGTCCTAGTTTGTAAGGTGATAGAAATAGCATGCGGGGGGATAAATTAGTGTGGTGTGGATGTAATTTGTCTCTCTCCTCTTGTGTTTGCTGCTCTGGGATTATATTTATACTCATGCATATGGAAATGAGACCCGCAAAAGACTCCTCTTTTCACAAGGAAACTGGCAGCGGAGAAAGCCAGATCTCCCGGGATCTCCGAGGCGGGCACCCAGCTAAAAATGGCAATGCACATGAACCCTTATTGAGTTTAATTAATGGGGGCGCTATTATCCAAATAATGAGACAAAGCTAGGAGCTTTTAAATCCCAAATAAGCTCTTTTTATTTATTAGTATGATGCAGGCAGGATTCAAATACAGAAATGAGTAGGCTTTCTATTTTTTTGTTTTTTTTACTTTTTTTTTTTTTTGCTTTTTTTTTTTTTACTCTTTTTATTTAAGTGCTGCAGCAAGGGTTAAAAACATTGGGCTGGCAGAACCATACGATATGTCTTTTATATCGCAACTTAAGCATTTTGCACCGTGCCCCGAGCCCACCCTTTTTGAAGCCAATTAGAGCCTCAGGCTCTAATCACGTGCTAGAAAAAAAACAAAAACATTCAAATCCATGCGTCTGGTGCCCTGCATGTAGATTAGGGGCTGGGCGCATGGATTAGGGGGGCGGTGCCCCTGTGCACCATATGAGTAGCCGCCACTGCTTCTAGTCACCTAGTGCTGCCAACACAGGGTTTAAAAACACAGAAAAGTTGGACCTCTTCTCTCCATCACAATATAAGATTCTTAGGGAGGTTGCCAAGGATGATGATGATGACTTCCTGGGTTTGCCCCCCCCCCCCAAATATTGGCCACATCAAAAGCTACAACAACAACTGGAATTGGCACCCAGGAAAACATTGACAACTTTTCATACAAACATATAAAATGATTGACAAAGCTTTTTAAAAAATGTTGTGGTATTAGTGTTATACAATAAAGCCATATGGCCTGTCTATTGTATCCCAAGTGCTAGTCTACGCGTTTCGTGGGCATTCCATTTCTTCAGCACTTCTATTGTGTTAGGATATAACTTGAACAAAAGACAAAACAAAAATCATGCTCTGCTTCAGTATGTCACAGTACATGTTGGCATTCATGGTTCCCTCAATGAACTGTAGCTCCCCAGTGCCGGCAGCACTCATGTAGCCCCAGACCATGACACTCCCACCACCATGCTTGACTATAGGCAAGACACACTTGTCTTTGTACTCCTCACCTGGTTGCCGCCACACACGCTTGACACCATCTGAACCAAATAAGTTTATCTTGGTCTCATCAGACCACAGGACATGGTTCCAGTAATCCATGTCCTTAGTCTGCTTGCCTTCAGCAAACTGTTTGCGGGCTTTCTTGTGCATCATCTTTAGAAGAGGCTTCCTTCTGGGACGACAGCCATACAGACCAATTTGATGCAGTGTGCGGCAGTGCCGGACTGGCCGACCGGGATACCGGGAAATCCCCCGGTGGGCCGGCTGTCTGGCTGCCCCTGGTGCCGCTGTGAGGGCAGCGGCGCCTGAAAGAAACATGGCCGCGGGGCCGCCAGGCTTACATGCAACTGCGCATGCGCCAGCTCTACTGTCGAAAGTGTGTGCGGGCTTTCCCGAGCTAGCCGTGCTCGGGAAAGTCCGTACACACTCGGCAATTCTCGGAAGTGCGGGCGCATGCGCAGTGACGATGGCGCCGATCGGCGCCATTTTTAAAAGTACCGCCGTGAGTACTCGTCTGCTCGCCTCTTCTTCGGCTGGTGGCCTCTTCCTCCTGCCCCCACTGCAGCCTCTGACCTCCTGCCCCCACTGCAGCCTCTGACCTCCTGCCCCCCCTGCAGCCTCTGACCTCCTGCCCCCACTGCAGCCTCTGACCTCCTGCCCCCCCTGCAGCCTCTGACCTCCTGCCCCCACTGCAGCCTCTGACCTCCTGCCCCCACTGCAGCCTCTGACCTCCTGCCCCCACTGCAGCCTCTGACCTCCTGTCCCCACTGCAGCCTCTGACCTCCTGCCCCCCCTGCAGCCTCTGACCTCCTGCCCCCACTGCAGCCTCTGACCTCCTGCAGCCTCTGACCTCCTGCCCCCCCTGCAGCCTCTGACCTCCTGCCCCCACTGCAGCCTCTGACCTCCTGCCCCCACTGCAGCCTCTGACCTCCTGCCCCCACTGCAGCCTCTGACCTCCTGCCCCCCCTGCAGCCTCTGACCTCCTGCCCCCACTGCAGCCTCTGACCTCCTGCCCCCACTGCAGCCTCTGACCTCCTGCCCCCCCTGCAGCCTCTGACCACCTGCCCCCCCCCACAGCCTCTGACCTCCTGTCCCCCCCCCGCAGCCTCTGACCTCCTGTCCCCCCCCTGCAGCCTCTGACCTCCTGTCCCCCCCCTGCAGCCTCTGACCTCCTGTCCCCCCCTGCAGCCTCTGACCTCCTGTCCCCCCCCTGCAGCCTCTGACCTCCTGTCCCCCCCCTGCAGCCTCTGACCTCCTGTCCCCCCCCTGCAGCCTCTGACCTCCTGTCCCCCCCTGCAGCCTCTGACCTCCTGTCCCCCCCCTGCAGCCTCTGACCTCCTGTCCCCCCCCTGCAGCCTCTGACCTCCTGTCCCCCCCCTGCAGCCTCTGACCTCCTGTCCCCCCCCTGCAGCCTCTGACCTCCTGTCCCCCCCTGCAGCCTCTGACCTCCTGTCCCCCCCTGCAGCCTCCGACCTCCTGCCCCCCCCTGCAGCCTCCGACCTCCTGCCCCCCCCTGCAGCCTCCGACCTCCTGTCCCCCCCCCTGCAGCCTCCGACCTCCTGTCCCCCCCCTGCAGCCTCCGACCTCCTGTCCCCCCCCTGCAGCCTCCGACCTCCTGTCCCCCCCCTGCAGCCTCTGACCTCCTGTCCCCCCCTGCAGCCTCTGACCTCCTGTCCCCCCCTGCAGCCTCCGACCTCCTGCCCCCCCCTGCAGCCTCCGACCTCCTGCCCTCCCCTGCAGCCTCTGACCTCCTGTCCCCCCCCTGCAGCCTCTGACCTCCTGTCCCCCCCCTGCAGCCTCTGACCTCCTGTCCCCCCCCTACAGCCTCTGACCTCCTATCCCCCCCCTGCAGCCTCTGACCTCCTGTCCCCCCCCTGCAGCCTCTGACCTCCTGTCCCCCCCCTGCAGCCTCTGACCTCCTGTCCCCCCCCCTGCAGCCTCTGACCTCCTGTCCCCCCCCTGCAGCCTCTGACCTCCTGTCCCCCCCCTGCAGCCTCTGACCTCCTGTCCCCCCCCTGCAGCCTCTGACCTCCTGTCCCCCCCCCTGCAGCCTCTGACCTCCTGTCCCCCCCCTGCAGCCTCTGACCTCCTGTCCCCCCCCTGCAGCCTCTGACCTCCTGTCACCCCCCCTCCGCAGCCTCTGACCTCCCCTGTACCATCGGCAGCCTCTGACCTCCCCTGTACCATCGGCAGCCTCTGACCTCCCCTGTACCATCGGCAGCCTCTGACCTCCCCTGTACCATCGGCAGCCTCTGACCTCCCCTGTACCATCGGCAGCCTCTGACCTCCTGTCCCCCCCCTGCAGCCTCTGACCTCCTGTCCCCCCCCTGCAGCCTCTGACCTCCTGTCCCCCCCTGCAGCCTCTGACCTCCTGTCCCCCCCTGCAGCCTCCGACCTCCTGCCCCCCCCTGCAGCCTCCGACCTCCTGTCCCCCCCTGCAGCCTCCGACCTCCTGCCCCCCCCTGCAGCCTCCGACCTCCTGCCCCCCCCTGCAGCCTCCGACCTCCTGTCCCCCCCCTGCAGCCTCCGACCTCCTGTCCCCCCCCTGCAGCCTCCGACCTCCTGTCCCCCCCCTGCAGCCTCCGACCTCCTGTCCCCCCCCTGCAGCCTCTGACCTCCTGTCCCCCCCTGCAGCCTCTGACCTCCTGTCCCCCCCTGCAGCCTCCGACCTCCTGCCCCCCCCTGCAGCCTCCGACCTCCTGCCCCCCCCTGCAGCCTCTGACCTCCTGTCCCCCCCCTGCAGCCTCTGACCTCCTGTTCCCCCCCTGCAGCCTCTGACCTCCTGTCCCCCCCCTGCAGCCTCTGACCTCCTGTCCCCCCCCTGCAGCCTCTGACCTCCTGTCCCCCCCCTGCAGCCTCTGACCTCCTGCCCCCCCCCTGCAGCCTCTGACCTCCTGTCCCCCCCGTGCAGCCTCTGACCTCCTGTCCCCCCCCTGCAGCCTCTGACCTCCTGTCCCCCCCCTGCAGCCTCTGACCTCCTGTCCCCCCCCTGCAGCCTCTGACCTCCTGTCACCCCCCCTCCGCAGCCTCTGACCTCCCCTGTACCATCGGCAGCCTCTGACCTCCCCTGTACCATCGGCAGCCTCTGACCTCCCCTGTACCATCGGCAGCCTCTGACCTCCTCTGTACCATCGGCAGCCTCTGACCTCCCCTGTACCATCGGCAGCCTCTGACCTCCTGTCCCCCCCCTGCAGCCTCTGACCTCCTGTCCCCCCCCCCTGCAGCCTCTGACCTCCTGTCCCCCACCCTGCAGCCTCTGACCTCCCCTGTACCATCGGCAGCCTCTGACCTCCTGTCCCCCCCCCTGCAGCCTCTGACCTCCTGTCCCCCCCCCTGCAGCCTCTGACCTCCTGTCCCCCACCCTGCAGCCTCTGACCTCCTGTCCCCCACCCTGCAGCCTCTGACCTCCCCTGTACCATCGGCAGCCTCTGACCTCCTGTCCCCCCCCCCTGCAGCCTGTGACCTCCCCTGTACCATCGGCAGCCTCTGACCATCTATTGTCTTATATCACGTCTGCAGTCTGGAGTGGAGTCAACAGTGGGAGTGCCTCAGGGATAGGGGTCATGGGAGAAGTCAGACGTGTATGGACTGTGGAGAGGAAACTATGGGATAAAACCAGAGCCACCGAGCTGGAGCCGACTGACTGAGCCCTGCAAGGTGCACCTGAGAGGAGGTCAGTGACAGCGCCGCCAGGCCTACCTGAGAGGGGGGGGGGTCAATGCAATATTGTAAGGGGGCACTGATAAAAAGGTTTACCCCTTATATCAGTAAACCCCCTTACTTTAGTGTTTTCTTTCTGCAGAAGGTGGTCTCTGGTCACCAGAGTCCTCCCCACATTCCCAGAGTTCCCCTTTACATCATAGTCTGCAGGATTCCACCTTACAGTGCAAGTGAGAACTCTGATGTAAAGAGGAATGCAGAGGACTCTGATATAAGTGGGGTCTCTGGTCACCAGTGCCCCCCTTTTATATCAGAGTTCCCGCTTAGATCATGATCTGCAATGTTCCCCTTTATATCAGAGTTCCCTTGCACTGTAAAGGGGAATCCTCCTGATATATGGGGGAACTCTGTGTTGGGTTATATTAATCTGACTTTCATGTAAATGGAGAAATATGGTGTTTGACTTTTGTTTAACTTAACACATTGCTAATAGCAGTTTATAGCTTAAATATTGATATTTGCACTGAAAACTGCCATTTACGGCACCTTTTTTTTGCAGTGTCAATAAAAAATGTGCCATTAAATGCCATGATTTTTGCCTTGAAAAAAATTGCTGCTGTTTGTAAATTCCATGTCTCTCTTATCTATATATAATACACTCTTCAAATGTGCTTTAAAATGCATGGTTTTCCCTTTTGTGAACAAGAAAATAACGACGTTATGCGGTTGGGCTGGTATAATAATGCTATGGGGCTGGTATAATAATGCTATGGGGCTGGTATAATAATGCTATGGGGCTGGTATGAAATTATTTCCAGGGCTGGTTTTTATTCCCAGTCCGGCCCTGGTGTGCGGCGTATGGTCTGAGCACTGACAGGCTGACCTCCCACCCATTCAACCTCTGCAGCAATGCTGGCAGCAATCGTACGTCTATTTCCCAAAGACAACCTCTGGATATGATGCTGAGCATGTGCACTCAACATCTTTGGTGGACCATGGCGAGGCCTGTTCTGAGTGAAACCTGTCCTGTTAAACCGCTGTATGGTTTTGGCCACCATGCTGCAACTCAGTTTCAGGGTCTTGGCAATCTTCTTATAGCCTAGGCCATCTTTATGTAAAGCAACAATTCTTTTTTTTCAGATCCTCAGAGAGTTCTTTACCATTAGGTGCCATGTTGACCTTAAGGTGACCAGTATCAGAGAGTGAGAGCGATAATACCAGATTTAGCACACCCGCTCCCCCTTCACACCTGAGACCTTGTAACACTAACAGGTCACATGACATCAGAGAGGCAAAATGGCTAATTTGACCCAATTTGGACATTTTCACTTAGGGGTGTACTCACTTTTGTTGCCAGCGGTTTAGACATTAATGGCTGTGTGTTGAGTTATTTTGAGGGGACAGCAAATTTACACTGTTATACAAGCTGTACACTCACTACTTTACATTGTAGCAAAGTGTCATTTCTTCAGTGTTGTCACATGAAAAGAATAAAATATTCAAAAATGTGAGGGGCGTACTCACTTTTGTGAGATACTGTTTATACTGATGAAAAAAGGTATTTAGCCATTTATAGTTACTAAAATAATTGCATTTCCATGTTCTGTGTACTGTGGGAGACCAGATATAGTGAATGCAGGGTCCTGGGTTTAGTAACACTTTAAGCTATGGACATGCTTCCCTGAACACTGCAGTAACAAAAGGGCCAACAGAAGACATTAAATATCTTCCAAATTATGTTTAAGGTCTTCTGTTGAACCTCTTGTTACTGCTGTATATATGCATATAAGCCCTGTGTTTTTCCTCTATTTTAGACAATTTTATCTTGTTACCTAATAACATTTACGGTATATACCAGTGATACTCGAAAAAACAGAATATCATGCAAAAGTTAATTTATTTCAATAATGCAACTTAAAAGGTAAAACTAATATATGAGATAGACTCATTACATGCAAAGCAAGATAGTTCAAGCCGTGATTTGTCATAATTGTGATGATTATGGCTTACAGCTCATGAAAACCCCAAATCCACAATCTCAGAAAATTAGAATATTGTGAAAAGGTGCAATATTCTAGGCTCGAAGTGTCCCACTCTAATCAGCCAATTAATCCATAACACCTGCAAAGGGTTCCTGAGCCTTTAAATCTTCTCTCAGTCTGCTTCAGTAGGAATCTCAATCATGGGAAAGACTGCTGACCTGACAGTTGTGCAGAAAACCATCATTGACACCCTCCATAAGGAGGGAAAGCCTCAAAAGGTAATTGCAAAAGAAGTTGGATGTTCCCAAAGTGCTGTTTCAAAGCACATTAATATAAAGTTATGTGGAAGGGAAAAGTGTGGAAGAAAAAGGTGCACAAGCAGCAGAGATGACCGCAGCCTGGAGAGGATTGTCAGGAAAAGGCCATTCAAAAGTGTCGGGGACTTTCACAAGGAGTGAACTGAGGCTGGAGTCGGTGCATCAAGAGCCACCACACACAGACGGATCCTGGACATGGGCTTCAAATGTCGTATTCCTCTTGTCAAGCCACTCCTGAACAACAAACAACGTCAGAAGCGGCTTACCTGGGCTAAAGAAAAACAGGCCTGGTCTGTTGCTCAGTGGTCCAAAGTCCTTTTTTTCTGATGAGAGCAAATTTTGCATCTCATTTGGAAACCAAGGACCCAGAGTATGGAGGAAGAATGGAGCGGCACACACTGCAAGATGCTTGAAGTCCAGTGTGAAGTTTCCACAGTCTGTGTTGATTTGGGGAGCCATGTCATCTGCTGGTGTTGGTCCACTGTGCTTCATTAAGTCCAGGGTCAATGCAGCCATCTACCAGGAGATTTTGGAGCACTTCATGCTTCCTTCCACAGATGAGCTCTATGGGGATGCTGACTTTATTTTCCAGCAGGACTTGGCACCTGCCCACACTGCCAAAAGCACCAAAGCCTGGTTCAATGAGCGTGGGATTACTGTGCTTGATTGGCCAGCAAACTTGCCTAACCTAAGAAAATCTATGGGGCATTGCCAAGAGAAAGATGAGAGACATGAGACCGAACAATGCAGAAGAGCTGAAGGCCGCTATTCAAGCATCCTGGTGTTCCATAACACCTCAGCAGTGCCACAGGCTGATAGCTTCCATGCCACGCCGCATTGAGGCAGTAATTGCTGAAAAAGGGGCCCAAACCAAGTACTGAATACATATGCATGCTTATACTTTTCAGAGGTCCAATATTGTTCTATGTACAATCCTTGTTTTATTGATTGCATGTAATATTCTAATTTTTTGAGATTGTGGATTTGGGGTTTTCATGAGCTGTAAGTCATAGTCATCACAATTATGACAAATCACGGCTTGAACTATCTTGCTTTGCATGTAATGAGTCTATCTCATATATTTCACCTTTTAAGTTGCATTAGTGAAACAAAGGAACTTTTGCACGATATTCTAATTTTTAGAGTATCACCTGTATGTTTTTTTACAAATCCTTGCCTTGGAGGTTATTTGTCCGTTGTACCCATAACAGTCCCTGTGATTGGAGGGAATTCTCTGTTCTTGCAAATTGGGGTGGGAGGGCATATAATTAAGACCTAGAGATAATCCTAGCCAACAGTATAATTATAGATAAAAGCATAACTTTAGTCTCCAAACCAACAAGCCGTTCAAGAGATCGGCAACAAATAAGGTTATCGCAATATTGATCTGACAGTAACCTTGGTGGCTTCCCAGAGGTGGAAGCAGTGAAACTACTGACATCCAGCTGGGTCTGCAGATTAGCCAATATGTATATCGAACAAACCTACTGGTCTCCAGGATCCTTATCAGGATCCGCAGTCGTTCAGTGGTAATGACGACAATAATTGCCTGGTGGCCTGCAGGCCATGATATCCGCGGGTACAGTCTCTGATCCGGGAACCTCCTATTCTCCTTCCTGAGATCCAGTACCTCATACAGTGTGGCCAACGGTATCTTCCAAATTCAGACGAGTTATATCTAAGATGCTGGGGACCAAGAAGTGAAGGCTCACCTGGAGGTCTCTCCTTTAGTGTTTGAAATCCTATGGAGGTCAGGGCGCCTACTTCAAACTTCAAGTGAGATCATAGGTAACCCTACAGAGTTTAAAGGATGAAATCCTCTGTTCCCTGCTGTAAGGATTGAATTGTATACAAGTAAGCCTAGAGACGGCATTAAAGGATAAATGAGGCTCGGTCGTGTCCTCACTCTCTGGGATCCAGTAACAGTTGCATATCTTGGCAAACCAATTCCAAAAGACCTGGGCAGATTGTTCTTTCCCCTAGGGTCTTCCAAATAGTGTGGGACACATTGGGGGTTATTTACTAAAGGCAAATCCACTTTGCACTACAAGTGCACTGCAAGTGCACATGAAAGTGCGCTTGCAGTGCACTTGGAAGTGCAGTCGCTGTAGATCCGAGGGGGGACATGCAAGGAAAATAAAAAACAGTATTTTAGGATGCACATAATTGGATGATAAAATTTGCAGGGCTTCCCCTCATTTCAGATCTTGCCCTCAGATTTATAGCGACTGAACTTTCAAGTGCACTCTCACTTTCGAGTACACTTGTAGTGCATTTTGTAAATAACCCCCATTGTCTCACTCTCCATTCAGAGGAATAAGACATCCTCAATATGGCCAGTAAAACACTGAAGAAGTATATTGTATGGCTAATAGGTCTAGAAGGATCTCAGACATCCAAGTGTCAAGCTGTAAACTACCTTGTTGCTGAAATTATAAAGCAAAATGGCTCTAGTCTCTTCCTCAGCGCTATACAGAGGTCTGCATCTTTGCATCTGGGTTAGGACATCATCCTTCCGGCCTATCCAAACTAAAGTGTTTAAAGTACCACAAGCATTGGAAATAGATTCAAGGTTGAAGAGAGACATAGAAGTGGCCCTTCTTCAAAGAGAAAACATTAGGCTCTTCAGGCCTAGCAGTATCAGATAAGGACAAACGCTGTCCATTAAAGACAATCGTAGTGGTGCGGATCAAGTTAGTCAAGGGGCTTAGATGGCTAGGACAAATCCATCAATTGAAGGCAGAAACCACTTTCCCAGACGGATTGTGCATCCATGAACGGAACTCAAAGGAGTCCCTCCTGAACTAATATGAAAACTGCGACCTGGTCTCCATTCAACACGTTGGGGGCCAATTTTAAAATGGACCCAGCGGCCTTAGCTACAATACATTTCAGTCGTTAGTGGGGATAAATCTAAAGTTAGACTTAAACACTTCAGCATTACCCACCCTTGTTGTCTGATGATTGGTACATCCCATACGTATATGCTGTCATGCTGTGTCAGGAAAGAGGAACATTTTATGCTTACCTGACGGTAATTTTCCTTTCCTGATGTAAAGCATGACAGCATATAGGTCCCTCCCCAAAGGGCTTTGCAGTGATCCTAAGTTACGAGAATAATGCCTGCAGGGAGGAGACTTACTTCTATAGTACAAACGGTCCTGGAATAGGGCAGGGGGCGGAGCCTACCCATACATATATGCTGTCATGCTTTGCATCAGGAAAGGAAAATTACCATCAGGTAAGTATACAATTTTCCTCTTTCCATAGGCTAAAAAAACTTGATCAAGCCTCAAATGTACACAAAAACATCTCTACAGATGTTCAAACACCTTAAAAATTACCAAAGCTGCTCAGCTCAAGAATGAATGAGGTCTAAATGAATTATACCAGTTTGTAGAAACTTTAACATTAGACTTAGTAGAGGAACAGAAGGAAACAAGTTGACTTGATTAGGAGCTTTTTTTTTTTTTTTTAATATATAAATCAGACCAAAAGGTCAAACTTTGACCAAAGTAGACCATATAGCTGCTATGGTGCCCTAACGCACAGAGGGGGCCCAGCACTTTTTGGCTACAGTTTGGCTATGCAGGAATCAATAGAATTTGGCAAATACTTTTGGAGGAAACGAATGGGTCCATATGATTTGGGGACTTAGGAACCTCTACACCAGCCATTCTCAGCCAAGGTCCTGTGGAACCCTGGTGTTCCTCCACAGGTTGCTGGAGGTTCCTTGAGCTTTGGCTTATTGACCTCCCGTCTTATGTTGTCTGCATAGTTCAAGAGCCAATGAAACTTGACAGCATAACACCAATTGTCTTTTTAGCTGCCCATAAGGGTGGCATTTTGTCTTGCCAATGTAATAGTGGAAGTCTTCCCATCGGCCACCAATGTAAGAAGCAACTTTGCCACTGCTACCCAATAAATTGGTCTTAAGTGTTCCCTAAGACCTGAAATTTATTTTAAGGGTTTTTATGGGGTAAAACAGTTGAGAAAGACTGCTCTACACTATTACTATGAAAGCAATTTTTATTATCAAATGTGCAATTGCCTTTGAGAAGGAGATAAAAAGACAGGAGGCCCCGTAATGGTTTTGCTACGGTGCTCCATCACATGCAGTCACAGCCCTGAACCTGATAGTACTTTTATGAATGCTTTCTCTGTCACACAATATTTTTCCCATCTGTTAAAAAAAAAAATCCACCTTATCTAGAATTTCTCAGGTCTGTTTCCTGTTTGCCGCCTGCCTGACAATGAGGGGAAAAAAAACGCTTGTATGGCGAAGCTGTGAAAAACAAGCAGTAGCTCTTGAACTTTGACCGTGGTGTCAATGCAACGCATATGGAGTGTCATTGTTGTCAGACATGTTTCCTGGTAATATATGCTTTCCTTTATCGTTTGACATGAAATCACATGACAACCAGACTGGAATTTCTCCATCTCCTCATTGTGGAGAATTTCTTTTTGCTTAAACCCTATTTCCAGCTCATCAGATGCAGAATAGGAAAGAATCAAAGGGGTAAAGAGCAGCTGCATATCACTTATTATTATTATTATACAAAATTTATATAACAGTTTACTCAGCGCTTTACAACATAAGGGCAGACGGTACAATTACAATACAATGCAATACAGTAGGAATCAGAGAGCCCTGCTTATTAGAGCTTACAGTCCAAGAACGACCTAAACGTTAGGGAAAATATTGCATTCAAGAGATCGCAAAGTGAAAAATGAATCTTATTGCATGGCATACAGTGGGGAAAATGATTTCATCTCCTGCAGATTTTGTAAGTTTGCCCACTTACAAAGAAGGGTCTATCATTTTTAAATGATAGAGACAGAATATCAACCAGAAATCCAGAAAAAACACAATACAAATCTTATAAATTGAGTTGCAGTTCAGTGAGTAAAATAAGTATTTGATCCCCAAGCAAAACACGACTTTGTACTTGGTGGAGAAACCCTTGTTGGCAAGCACAGAGGTCAGATGTTGTAGTTGGTGACCAGGTTTGCACACATCTCAGGAGGGATTTTGGTCCACTCTTCTTTACAGATCTTCTGTAAATCCTTAAGGTTTCTTGGCTGTCGCTTGGCAACTCGAAGTTTCTGCTCCCTCCGTAAATGTTCTATAGGATTTAGGTCTGGAGACTGGCTAGGCCACTCCATGACCTTAATGTGCTTCTTCTTGAGGCACTCCTTTGTTGCCTTGGTGGTATGTTTTGGGTCATTGTCATGCTGGAAGACCCATCCATGACCCATCTTCAGAGTTCTGGCTGAGGGAAGAAGGTTCTCTACCAAGAACAAATTTTCCGCGCTTAGGAAATAAAGGAACTGCAGCCCCCCTGTGGAGAACACCACCAGGTGGAGTCCAGGATAATAAAATGATACAGAAAGGGGAATTGGCTCTGTTGGTGAAAGTAAAAAATATATATTAGTGAGAGAACCTCTGACTAAATAATGTATAAGCTTAATGTATACGGCCCAAATTATAACGATAAAAAACTAAACCAAGTAGGTGTGTTATAAAACATCAGAGAAAATGAGAATGTGAGCAGTGAAAAAATGAAATCCTAAATGTAAAAAATGTGAATAGGGATATGTGAATGTGTCTGCAATCACGTATGACTCTGTGAATATGGAAAAAATGTCAAGTGCAAATAAAAAATAAAATAACATAAAAAGACAAGTGCGTAACATCTGTGATATTACCTCCAATGTATACTCACAATAAAAAGTATATATATGACCGGAGGTACTTGAACAAAATAAAATGACAAGAGAACCGAATGATGGAAACAGAAAATCCAAAAAAAAAATGAGAAAAAGTGAAAAAGTATGAGATATATATATACACATGACTGTATATATACAGTCAGGTCCATAAATATTTGGACATGGAAACAATTCTAATCTTTTTGGCTCTATACACCACCACAATGGATTTGAAATGAAACAAACAAGATGTGCTTTAACTGTAGACTTTCAGCTTTAATTTGAGGGTATTTACATCCAAATCAGGTGAACGGTGTAGGAATTCCAACAGATTGTATATGTGCCTCCCACTTTTTAAGAGACAAAAAGTAATGGGACAGATTACCAATCATCCTCCAACCTTCACTTTTTAATACTTGGCTGCAAATCCTTTGCAGTCAATTACAGCCTGAAGTCTGGAACACATAGACATCACCAGACGCTGGGTTTCATCCCTGGTGATGCTCTGCCAGGCCTCTACTGCAACTGTCTTCAGTTCCTGCTTCTTCTTGGGGCATTTTCCCTTCAGTTTCATCTTCAGCAAGTGAAATGCATGCTCAATCGGATTCAGGTCAGGTGATTGACTTGGCCATTGCATAACATTCCACTTCTTTCCCTTAAAAAAGTCTTTGGTTGCTTTCGCAGTATGCTTCGGGTCATTGTCCATCTGCACTGTGAAGCGCCGTCCAATGAGTTCTGAAGCATTTTGCTGAATATGAGCAGATAATATTCCCCGAAACACTTCAGAATTCATCCTGCTTACATCATCAATAAATACAAGAGAACCAGTTCCATTGGCAGCCATACATGCCCACGCCATGACACTACCACCACCATGCTTCACTGATGAGGTGGTATGCTTTGGATCATGAGCAGTTCCTTTCCTTCTCCATACTCTTCTCTTCCCAACACTCTGGTACAAGTTGATCTTGGTCTCATATGTCCATAGGATGTTGTTCCTGAACTGTGAAGGCTTTTTTAGATGTTGTTTGACAAACTCTAATCTGGCCTTCCTGTTTTTGAGGCTCACCAATGGTTTACATCTTGTGTTGAACCCTCTGTATTCACTCTGGTGAAGTCTTCTCTTGATTGTTGACTTTGACACACATACACCTACCTCCTGGAGAGTGTTCTTGATCTGGCCAACTGTTGTGAAGGGTGTTTTCCTCACCAGGGAAAGAATTCTTCGGTCATCCACCACAGTTGTTTTCCGTGGTCTTCCGGGTCTTTTGGTGTTACTGAGCTCACCGGTGTGCTCTTTCTTTTTACGGATGTTCCAAACAGTTGATTTGGCCACACCTAATGTTTTTGCTATCTCTCTGATGGGTTTGTTTTTTTTTTCCAGCCTAATGATGGCTTGCTTCACTGATAGTGACAGCTCTTTGAATCTCATACTGAGAGTTGACAGCAACAGATTCCAAATGCAAATAGCGCACTTGAAATGAACTCTGGACCTTTTATCTACTCCTTGTAAATGGGATAATGAGGGAATAACACACACCTGGCCATGGAACAGCTCAGCAGCCAATTGTCTCATTACTTTTGGTCCCTTAAAAAGTGGTAGACACATATACAAACTGTTGTAATTCCTACACCGTTAACCTGATTTGGATGTAAATATCCTCAAATTAAAGCTGAAAGTCTGCAGTTAAAGCACATCTTGTTTGTTTCATTTCAAATCCATTGTGGTGGTGTATAGAGCTAAAAAGAATAGAATTGTGTTGATGTCCCAATATTTATGGACCTGACTGTATATAGAAAATCCCAAAAACAATCAATCAAATGTCCATTATTAAGTAACTCAGTGTATGGAACATATATGTATGGTGACAGAGTCCCAGAACAATGATTCAAATAGCAATCTGTGAATGGTGGACTGTGCACACACAAATAAAGTGTGACTCTTCAGTGCTCCCCTCTTCCAACAGCATGCCCCTCTTGTTGTTGCACTCACCTAACCCCTGCAGGGGTAACAGGCGTAAAAGCTGAATCCAGATGGAGAAGTTATAATTTGGGCCGTATACATTAAGCTTATACATTATTTAGTCAGAGGTTCTCTCACTAATATATATTTTTTACTTTCATGAACAGCGCCAATTCCCCTTTCTGTATCATTTTATTGTTCTCTACCAAGATTTTACAATACGTCTCCCCTGTCCATTGGCCCCTCAATGAAGCAAAGTCGGCCTGTAGCTTTAGCGGAGAAACAGCCTCAGAGCATTCTGAGGCATTATGTTTCCACCTCTGTACTTGACCATAGGGATGGTGTTCTTAGGGTTATAGTCAGCATTTTTCTTCCTCCAAACACGAGTCAAATTAATGCCAAAGAGCTCAATTTTGGTCTCATCTGACCTCAGCATTTTCTCCCAAACCTTCACTGAATCATTTAGATGTTCATTGGCAAACTTCAGAAGGACCTGTACATGTGCCTTCTTGAGGAGGGGGACCTTGCGGGTGCTGCAGGATTTCAATCCATGGCGGTGTATTGTGTTACCAATGGTTGGTTTGGTGACTGTGTTTCCAACTGCCTTGAGATCATTCAGAAGCTCCTCCCGTATAGTTCTGGGCTGATCTCTCACTTTCCTCATCATCATCCTCACCCCATGAGGTGAAATCTTGCATGGAGCTCCACACCGAGGGCGATTGATGGTTATTTTGTATTTCTTCCTTTTGTGAATAATCGCTCCAACGGTTGTCTCCTTCTCACCAAGTTTCTTGCTGATGGTCTTGTAGCCCATTCCAGCCTTGTGCAGGTCTACAATCTTGTCCCCGACGTCCTTTGACAGCTCTTTGGTCATGCCCATGATGGTGAGGTTTGAATGGAGGAAAGATTCTGTGGACAGGTGTCTTTTATACACATAACGAGTTGTTGTTAGGGACACCTTCTTAAACTGACAGGACTATTCTGTGTACCACATGAGCACCTACTGGAGCCAGTATTATTGTTGGTTGGTAGGGAATAAAATATTTTACTCACTGAACTGCAACTCAGTTTATAACATTTGTATCATGTGATTTTTCTGGATTTTTGGTTGATATTCTGTCTCTATCATTCAAAATACTATGATAAAAATTATAGACCCTTCATTTTTTTTGTAAGTGGGCCAACTTACAAAATCTGCAAATAATTTTCACCACTGTATGTTGTAATGTTGGCTCTATGAAGTGAGTGAATTAGTGCAGTTGAATCTTCCATGTTGCACTGAATGATCATTTTAGCCGTCTGAAATCATGAATGGAAGCAATGCAGAACATGGAAGAGCTCACAATCTATTCAGGTATAAGGGAGGATACAGAAGGGGGAGGAGCTTAAAATCTTTTAGAATAAAAGGAAGGATAGGGAAGGTGGAAGATCTTACAATCTATCAGGGCATAAAGGTGGATACAGAAGGTAGAAGACCTTACTATCTATAAGGGTATAAAAGAGGGATAGATAAAATAGAAGAATTTACATTCTATTAGGTATAAAGAAGAATACAGAAGGTGGAAGAGCTTACAATTTATTGGGGTACAAGGGAGCATATGGAAAGTGGAAGAACTTACAACCTATTAGGGTATACTGAAGGATACAGAAGGTTGAAGAGTTTACCATTTAGGGCAGGGATCTCCATACCTTTCAATATGAGGGCCACCAACCCCCTTATATCCAGGAGTGCCCGCCCAGCAGAGTCCCCCCTTAAATGTATGTGTGCCCAGTAGAGTTCACCTTACTTTAACCATGTGTGCTTAGCAGAGTGATGGGAATTATGCTATCAAGAGATTAGGGGCCCCTTACATACGGAATTGCCCATCATAGCATCCCTTAAATCCATGAGAGTGGAGCAGAGTCCTCCCTTACATCCACATGTACCTGAGTCCTCCCTTACATCCATATACTATGGACTCACAGAGTCTCCCCATACATCCATGTGTACTCAGCAGAGTCCCCCTTGCATCCATATACTATGTACTCAGCAGAGTCTCCCCATACATCCATGTGTACTCAGCAGAGTCCCCCTTTACATTAATATGTGCTCAGCAGCTTACATCCACATGTGTTTAGCAGCATCCCTCTTTATATTCATATGTACCCTGCAGCATCCCCTTACATCCATATGTACCCCGCAGAGTCCCTCTTTACATCCATATGTACCCTGCAGAGTCCCTCTTTACATCCATATGTACCCTGCAGCATTCACCTTACATTTATATGTACTCAGCAGAGTCCTTACTTACATCCCTGTGTACTCAGCAGAGCCCCCCTTAAATCCATATGTAGTCAGCAGAGCCCCCATTATATCCCTATGTACTCAGCAAAGCCCCCCTTAAATCCATATGTAGTCAGCAGAGCCCCCATTATATCCCTATGTACTCAGCAAAGCCCCCCATTACATCCCTATGTACTCAGCAGAGCTCCCCCTTACATACATGTGAACTGAACAGAGACCCCCCCTTACATCAATATGTACTCAGCAGAGCCCCCCCCCCTTACATCCATGTGTACTCAGAAGAGCCCCCCCCCCTTACATCCATGTGTACTCAGAAGAGCCCCCCCTTACATCCATGTGTGTTCAGCAGAGCCCCCCCCCCCTTACATCCATATGTACTCAGCAGAACCCCCCTTAAATCCATATGTACTAAGCAGAGCCCCCATTACATCCCTATGTACTGAGCAGAGCCCCCTCTTACATCCATGTGAACTGAACAGAGACCCAACCCCCTTACATCCATATGTACTCAGCAGAGCCCCCCTTACATCAATATGTACTCAGCAGAGCCCCCCCCCTTACACCCATGTGTGGAGTGTACAGCAGAGTGATGAGGATTGAGCTTTGAAAAGGTTAAGGGCGCCCCCCCTCCGCCTCATCACTCTACAGCCGGTGGGGGCTCGGCAAGGAGTTGGATTGCATTGTCTATGTATGAATGCAGAAAGACTCGGAAATCAGGCGATAACACAGCGGTGATTTACAATAATATCAGAGCGAAGAATGACTGACTCTGGGAACCCCGCCGACCCCTCTCACATCATATACATCCGGGGGAACCCCGACTGGGAACGCAGCTATTATTCCTGAACGCAGGAGGCGAAATCGTGATACGGAACCATCCGGAATATTCCAGAACTCCATACGCATGTCATTCACCATACATTCATCTCTCAGCCCTAGTACTATGAAAGGGAAATTCCATTTAATGACAAAGAATAAATAAATGTTATACTTTTCATAAAGGGGCATCCCGATAAATGAAGTGCGACTCATTTCCATCCCTTAACAGGAGCCGGGAGAGAAATACGAAGGCTGCCTTTGCTGAAAATGATGGTGGCCTGGCTGTTTTTCAATAAGCGAGTTGGCACTAGCATGTATCCAGAGAAGTCAGGACACCTGATCAGCATGCTTGTTCAGGGGAAGCCAGAGGATAAACATGAGAGCCTGGCAGGAAGTCAGCAACAGCCTCCTGGGCACTTTTTTTTCTTTTTAATGAAAGGCTTCCTTTAAAAGATTTTCGCATATAATATATATATCCCCAATTCACTGATATTTCTCCGGATAGCAAATGTCAAATTCCTACATTCTCTGTTCAAACCAATTGTTTGAACGTGCTGTGGAATCGTTTGTGGTTTATGGTCATGCTGCAATACCAGATGTCACCAGCAGAAGGCAATTGAATTTCAATCTGAAGAGTAGGGAGGAGCTTGTGTATTGTTCTGAACCGGGAAGTCAGCTGTCATTCCGGGGCCAATGAGCTGCTTGCGGGGATTCCATGTGGCTTTAATGGTAAAACTCAAAAGACTGGAGGGCATTCAGTTTACAAAAGTCATCCTTTTTTTCACTCTTTTCAGGAATTTCATTCTAATAAAAGTGTAACCTACCTGTTTTTTTTTTTCCCTCTAGTATAGTGCATGAGGCCAACTCAATTGTCACCTAGTGCCATGGGAACACCAATAACAGAGCCACCTGGACGTGCAAAACACCTTTTCTCTACATTACATTTTTGGGTACCCTATTTAAAAGGTAAACTGATTGGTCAGCCTGAGGTTTTAAGCCCCACCCCCCCCCCCGCCTTTTTGTTTTTTACACTATTCATACAATTTTTTTATGCCAGTAATGTATGTAATAGGCCATCCTTCTCATCCGGTCGCCTCTCTCTCTGTAATTCCCCATATAAAGACGATTACAGGGGGGGCGGATCCATGACAGGGGGGGCGGATCCATGACAGCCTGGGCCCACAGGAAGTGGCTGTCAGCCAGGAAAGACAGCCAGTGGATGACACTGGCTGTCTTTCCACTGGAAGACCAGTAGAGGCAGCAGAATGCATGTGGGTAACAGACATGTGCAGAAGGAAAAAATTAGTTTTGTTTCGCTTCGATTTGTTATTTGCATAAATTAGTTTTGTTAAATTTGTTTAATCCGTTTAATTTGTTTTCGGAGTTCGTTTCAAATTCAAAGTTTCCCAATTCGAATTTGAATAGTTTTCAAATTAGAGTTCGAAAAGTTTTCGGTTTTGTTTTCCAATTTCCAAAGAGAATAAAATGTAAAATAAGATAAAGGAATAGAATAGAAAAAAAAATGGAATAGAAAAGAATATAACAGAAAATAAAAGAATAGAATATAATAGAGAAAAACAGAACAAAACAGAATAGAAAAAAAAAGAACATAATAGAATAAAAAAAGAATAGAATAAAATAGACTATAACCATCTTCTGAAATTGGAATAGAAAAGAATAGGATACAAAAAAATAGAATTCAAATGAACAATAGAATACAAAGAATATAACCATTTCCCAAAATTCAAATAGAATCAATTCAAGTTTAAATAGAATGGAAAAGACTAGATTAGAATAGAATAGAAAATAACAGAATAGTATATAAAAAACAACTGAATAGAATAGAAAGAATATAACCATCTTCATATTCTTATCTATTTTTTTCTATTTTATTCAAATTTTAACTGATTCTATTTTAATATTGGGAAATAAATGCTGTAAAGTTACTTTAAGATCCGTCCTCCAGCCGAGTCACCAGGCTCCTCTCCAGACCAGCACTCTGCATGATCCTTCCATGACGGGTCCTCCCCTGGGATCTTCTCGGTTGTCCAGCTTCTTCACTCAGGATAGATATCTCAGGACCATTCCTCGGCTGCTGTGGTAGGCCCCAGACAAGCTTCTGGGCCCAGCCATGCACCGCAGCGCCGCGGGCCTCCGGAAGAGAGGACCACAAGGTAGCACTCTAAGCAGGTGGCTGTAAAACGACCCTAAAACATGGCGTCTTTCCCATAAATACCCTCTCCCAGAATCCCACTCGGAGGACAACCTCCACCGAGTTGTCTCCGGGACAGAAGAGCATCCATACGCTTTGACACGTTGCCTTTCCAACACTAGCCGATAGTAACAACGACACCCACCGGCCCAGTATGGAAACACACGCAACGTCAGCCAAGCTGGAACAGAGCCAAATCTAACTTCCCCTAACGAGCAACTTACTAAATTTACCTATCCGATGGTAGATCGCAAATTTAAAAAAATAATAATAATTCTGTCCAAAAAAATACTGACCTTGACCCAAACACTACTAACCCGGACACTGACCTAGATCAAACCTTGATTTAGGTATTTCTTTTTGAATTTTTATTTTTTTTTATTATTATTATTTTCTCTCTCTCTCTCTCTGCAAGGAAAGTGAGATGTGATGTCAGGAGTTCGGTGTCTCTCTATATTAAACATTACACAGCGGGCTTGGATGAGCACTACAGACGCCAGCACCTGGATGAAGTGGATCACCGGAGTAGAACCTTTGGCACTTTAAAATGATAAAATGGTTAGCTTTCAGCCCTGTTTACACCTTGCTTTTACTTGGTGCTTCGGTGAGGCTTCAGTGGGGCTTCAAGCGAGCTTTGCCATAGACTTCTATGGAGGCTTTGAAGACGCTTTGAAGCACCACTAAAGCTACATGGGGTATCATTTTTGAAGCAAATCAAAAGCAAGGTGCAAACAGGACTGTAAGCTAACCATTTTATTTAGTGACAGGGGCTTTGACTGGCATTCAGAAAGCTTTACCAAAGCCTGTTCGAAGCCAAGTTTTGAAGCAAAGTGTAAACTAGCCGTTAATGTGTGTTGAAGCCGAAGCAAAGTGTAAATGATCCCTAAAGCTCTTAATATATGCAATTTACAGTGGAACCTCAGATTACGAGCATAATCTGTTCCAGGAGTATGCTCGTAATCCAAAGTACTTGCATATCAAAGCGAGTTTTCCCATGGAAGTCAATGGAAACGAAAATAATTCGTTCCGCATTGACTTCAATGGGATGCAATACCGCATGCGGCCAGAGGCAGGGGGGGGCGCCGGAGAGCCTCGGAAACGGCCGAAAAGGCCCTAGCACACTTCGGCTGACCTTGGCAAACCTTCACGAGCCTTTCCGAGGTTTTTCCGAGGTCAGCTGAACTGTCCTCCGTCCTTTCCGTGCATTTCCGAACGCCGACGAATGGCTCTATTCGGCTCCGGCGTCCCCCCCACCTCAGGCCAAAAGCGGTACTGCACACCGCTTTTGGCCTGAATCCTGCTCGTTTTGCGAGACAACACTCGCAAACCGAGTTAGGATTTTTAGAAATACAGTGCTCGGTTTGCGAAACGCTCGTTAACCGCGCTACTCGCAAACCAAGGTTCCACTGTATACAGTTTTTTTTTTTTTTATCGCTTGAATTATTTTTCCCATTATGGGCGTGAGTGGGGCCTCATGTCGAGGTTTTGCCTAAGGCCTCACAAAACCTAGAGCCACCTCTGCTGGAAAGGCCCCTCACACAGCCCAGCAGCCAGATGTCCTCAGGATAGGCCTCAGGCTCTGGCCTAGCAGCCCTGGGGCAGCACAACACACGTCCACCCAGACGGCCGTCCAGGTGGCACAGAACCCCAATCACCTGACCTCACCCAAATAAATAGGCTCTCCCAGCAGGCCAAAGGATCAAAAAAAAATCCTTGCCTATTGGCTGAGACGCCCCACTCATTCCTAATCTGCCCTTGCTATGCCCTTGTTTTATCCAATGTCACCAGCTACAGTGCCCCCTAGTGACAGAAGAGAAAAGTGCAGCAAGTCCAGAATTAGGAGATCAATTGATTTCACCCTAACAATTGGCCAAGGCAACTAAATCTGAGGGTGCTACATACGTGTTTGGGTGTATCATGGCGAAATGTGGAAAATTTCAAGGGGTATGAATACTTTTTTGAGGCGCTGTATGTGACGCGCTGTGTAAATAGACAGCCCTTTATAAGAACCTAAATTAATAATGTAACCAAATATCACATTTTTTCTTTTATTTTCTTTTTAGCTGCGGTGCAGAAACAATAAAAAAATACAGAAAGTATGTGAATTTCCCGTACATGTCCCCGGACTGTCACTTCACGTGAGTTCCTGTTGTTTTTCTGCCACATTCCTCAAATATCTGTATTTCCCGGAGCTGTAACGGCCGTTGCACCGTACTACTTCCACATTCCTTGCTGGTTGGATGGTGTATATAACGCTTTTACTAGGGTCCGACTACAGGGGTGCAGCTATATCATTAGGGGCCCCAAAGTTTCTTCCCCCTCACCCGTCCTGAGTGCTCATATTAACCACTTCCCACCTAGGCCAATTCTGGCACTTCTCTCCTAGATGTAAAAAAAAAATCATAATTTTTTTTCTAGAAAATCACTCGGAACCCCCAAACATTATACAGTATATGTTTTTTTTTTTTTTTTTTTTTAAGCAAAGACCCTAGGGAATAAAATGGTGGCCGTTGGAACTTTTTCACATGGTATTTGCGCAGCGATTTTTCAAACGCGTTAAAAAAAAAAAAAAAAAAAAGTTTCATGAATAAAATAAAAAAAAAAAAATAAAAAAATAAAAAAAATAAATACATTTTTGTGTGTAATGTGAAAGATGTTACGCCGAGTAAATAGATACCTAACATGTCACGCTTTAAAATTGTGCACACTTGTGGAATAGCACCAAACTTTAGTACTTTAAAATCTCCATAGTTTAAAAATGTTTAGCGTTACAGAGGAGGTCTTGGGCTAGAAGTGTAACGTTTGCGGCGATACCTCACATGTGTGGTTTGAACGCCATTTACATATGTGGGCGCGACGTACGTATGCGTTCGCTTCTGTGTGCAAACACACGGGGACGGGGGCGCTTTTTAAATTCTTTTTTTTTTTTTTACTATTGTTTATTTTATTAGAATTTTTTTATTTTTGCACTTTCAATTTTAAATAATTATTTTTTTGGATCACTTTGATTCCTATTACAAGGAATGTAAACATCCCCTGTAATAGTAGTAGCGCGTGACAGGTCCTCTTTATGGAGAGATGTGGGGTCTATGAGCCCTCCGGGCAGGTAAGCCTGAGATCAATAGAAAAAATTAACGATCTCGGCCTCTCCAGCCGAGTCCCCGGCAATGTTTACTTCCGCCAGGCTGGACGTGACGTCATAACGTTGCGCCCGGGCCTCCGAAGGTCATAGAGATTGCCGGGGCACAATCTGTCCCTTGGAAACCTCTATGCTCAACTTCCGGCGCCGGTGGATTCCTTCTCCGCCTCACTTATCGCAGTAGAAGCACCGGAGGACGTCCTCCCGCCGCCTGTAAGGACCACCCAGCGGCTGCACTGCCGCTATGATTGTTCTTACGGTGCGGGGAATCGCCCAGCCAAAAAAGATTATATCTGGATGATGATGACTGTAGCTGCGGGCATCATTCAGTTATCCCCACTCAAAGTCCAGGACGCCATATGACGTACCCTGGGCGGGAAGTGGTACTGCTACAGAGAGAACCTGACTATACAACAAAAAGTTCCTACTTATTAATTGGGGGAAGGATCTTATACCATCCAAAGATCAATGGACTGTTATGAAATGCTGATTCCTAAGCTTGTATTCACACTTCAAAAACAGTGTAACAATTCTAGAGTACGCTAGAGGGAATGTAACCAATTATTGTCTAATTCCCTCTAGTGTTCTCTAGAATTGTTACATTGGGGTTGATTTACTAAAGGCAAATCCACTGTGCACTACAAGCGCACTGCAAGTGCACTTGGAAGTGCAGTTGCTGTAGATCTGAAGGAAAGATCTGAAATGAGGGGAAGCTCTGCTGATTTCTATCATCCAATCATGTGCAAGCAAAAATGCAAATATTTGTTATTGCCCTTGCATGTCCCCCTTTAGATCTACAGCGACTGCACTTCCAAGTGCACAGTGGATTTGCCTTTAGTAAATAAACCTCTGGATCCCTTAGGCTCAGGTTCACACTGCCGTGACTTGTCATCCAGTGTTAATTTCGTCGACTAAAACATTTTCGGCGACTAAATTAACCGCTTAAAGTGGTGTTCCGGCCGAAATGATACTTTTTAAATAAAAATACCCCTATAATACACAAGCTTAATGTATTCCAGTAAAGTTAGTCTGTAAACTAAGGTCTGTTTTGTTAGTTTATAGCAGTAGTTTGTTATTTTATAAACTTACAGCAGGCCGTGGCCATCTTAAGTGTGGGCATCTGAAGCCAGACTGTATTTCTTCCTGGATCTCATACTTGCAGATCTCGCACATGCTCAGTGCAGCACAAGTAGTGTAATAGGTTTCAGGTCAGGTTTCCATAGCAACGGCTGTTTCAGAGGAGGTTGCCGCTCCACATGCTCAGTGCAGCACAAGCAGTGTAAAAGGGTTCCGGGCAAGTTTCCATAGCAACGGCAGTTTCAGAGGAAGTAGCCACCCCTTCCCAGAAGGCAGTGCAAACAGGAAATGATGCGATGGGCTGCGGCCAGGGAGGAGGAAGTGAAAAATGAATACAGCAGATATACAATAGGTGCTGAGAAAAAAAATAAAAAAAATATCCAATTTGTTTACAGTGCGCAGTTTAGTGAGGGATGCTGAAGAGTTGAAAAAATGGGTGGAACTCCACTTTAAGGATCAGACGCCGTTATTCTGCTGCGGCAGGTTGGCTCTCCTGGGTAAATCACCGTAGGTGTATGTCGGCCACTATAAGAGCGATGGGGGTGCGCGCGCCCATGGCGCAACGCCGGTGCCTATGCATGTGGCCGGCAGCCGCGATGTCCGCCGGCCACCCACGATCGCTCCACAGAGAGCCAGAACTGGGATCTGTCCATGTAAACACACAGATCCTCATTCTGACACGGGAGGAGAGACAGATCTGCTGTTCCTATTGATTAGGAACAACAATCGGTCTCCTCCTCCAGTCAATCCCCTCCCCCCAACACTTAGAAAAACCTCCCTAGGGAACACATTTTACCCCTTGATCGCCCCCTAGTGTTTTAACCCCTTCCCTGCCAGTGACATTTACACAGTAATAAGTGCATTTTTATAGCTCTGATCGCTGTATAAATGTCAATGATCCCAAAAATGCGTCAAAAGTGTCCGATCTGTCCGCTGCATTGACGCAGTCCCACTTGAAATCGCAGATCGCCGCCATTACTAATAAAAAAAAAAATAAAAATAAAAATGCCATAAATCTATCCCCTATTTTGTAGACGCAATGACTTTAGCGCAAACCAATCCATATACGCTTATTGCGATTTATTTTTTTACCAAAAATATGTAGAAGAATACATTCATTATGGCAAAAAGTAAAAAATATATTTTTTTTAATCAAAAATGTCACTCTTTTTTTGTTTATAGCGCGGGAAAAAAAAAAACCACAGAGGTGATCAAATACCATCAAAAGAAAGCTCTATTTGTGGGGAAAAAAGGACATCAATTTTATTTGGGTACAATGTCGCACGACCGCGCAATTGTCAGTTAAAGCAATGCAGTGCTGCATCGCAAAAAATGGCCCGGTCGACTAAAATACGACTAAAACTAAAATGGCATTTTAGTCAAAAGAGTATAACTAAAACTAAATTGAACAACTGGGTCTGTAGTTCATGTTCAAACCTAAATCCCATAAATAATATCATATTTGATTTTTCACTCCAGCAGCAGTATATAATGAGTTTAGAAATTGTAGAGAAATGCTTAAATAATGCATCACAATTTAACCACTTCCGGACCGCCGCACGCCGATATACGTCGGTACTTTGAAGAGGAATATCGTTGTTATGGCAGCAGCTAGCTACCATAACCCCGGTATCCTCTTCTTCAGCGGGTGGTCCGATTTCCAATAATAGTGGTCTCTGCGGCGGATTTGACGCAAGATCACTTTTATCGGTGGCGGGAGAAGGCCCCACCCCATCCCGCCGCTCTCCGGTGCCCTCCGCCGCTTACCGGAGCCGTCGGCAGCGGCGGAGGCGATCGGATGCTTCTCCTTCCTGGATATGGAGACGAGTGAGGGGAAGGTGGCCCCCCCCACCCATCTCCATACCATTGCAGGGCGGAAGTGATGTAAAAACGTCACCTCCCCCCATAGCTCCTAAAGGGACATTTTTTTAAAATTTTTTTCAAATGACAATTTTTTTTTTATTGCATTTTAGTGTAAATATGAGATGTGAGATCTTTTTGACCCCAGATCTTATATTTAAGAGGACCTGTCATGCTTTTTTTCTATTACAAGGGATGTTTACATTCCTTGTAATAGGAATAAAAGTGACACTTTTTTTTTTTTTAAAAGAACAGTGTAAAAATAAAAAATAAAAGGTAAAATAAATGAGAATTTTTTAATTTTTTTTTTAAATGCGCCCCGTCCCGTCGAGCTCGCATGCAGAAGCGAACGCACGCGTGAGTAGCGCCCGCATATGAAAACGGTGTTCAAACCACACATGTGAGGTATCGCCGCGATCGGTAGAGTTTAGAGAAATAATTCTAGTCCTAGACCTCCTCTGTAACTCAAAACATGCAACCTGTAGAATTTTTTTAAACGTCGCCTATTGAGATTTTTAAGGGTAAAAGTTTGCCGCCAATTGCGGGCGCAATTTTGAAGCGTTGGGTATTAATTTACTTGGCGTAATATCTTTCGCAATATAAAAAAAAAAAATTGGGCTAACTTTACTGTTTATTTTTTGATTCAAAAAAGTATTCTTTCCAAAAAAAGTGCGCTTGTAAGACCGCTGCGCAAATAATAAGTATTGCAACGACCGCTAATTTTATTCTCTAGGGTGTTAGAAAAAAAATGTATAATGTTTGGGGGTTTTAAGTAATTTTCTAGAAAAAAAAAACAGTTTTTAACTTGTAGACAACGAATCTCAGAAAGAGGCTCGGTCCTCAAGTGGTTAATTACACCCATTCGATTTTAATCGATTAAAATGTACTGGAGATTTAGTCAACTAAATACGACTAAAACTAAAAAAAAATTGCAGAAGACTAAAATGGGACTAAAACTAAAATGGAAATTTGCTGCCAAAATGAGCACTGCTTGTCATGTGACTTGAGAGTTCAAAGTCTCATGACAAGTCGCACCCCATTAATGGCAATGGAACGTTTTAATTGGTGCGACTCAAGTCGCAAGCGACTTAGAAAAAGGTTCCCGCACTACTTCGGGGTGACTTGCATTGACTTCTGTGAATGAAGTCGCAAAGCAAGCCGCAAAGAGGTCGAGCAGGAATGTCGGCTGCCAAAGTCGCATGACTTTTGAAGCCTCATAGATGTGAATTGGCACTTCGGAATGCTGGTTACTAAGCTTGTATTCACACTTCATAAACAGTGTCACGATTCTGGAGAACGCCAGAGGGAATGTAACCAATGGTTACATTTATTTGCTAATTCCTTCCAGCATTCTCCAGAATTGTTAATCGTATCTCTTGTTACAAAGATGCACAGTATGCATTTCCTATGCTCCTAAGCTCCATCTAGTGGCCATAATGCATATTTTACTTTGTACTTTGCAGGGTAAACTGTGTAATTTATTGGGCATTAATGGCAATCAGAGAATTATTGTGCCCAGTGCAAGCTGCACATAACCAGTGATTACCCTCAAGGTGACCACTCACTTATCAATATCATCATTTAATCGATCATTTGACACAAATGAAAAAAAAAATCATAAAAACAAAGAACATAGAATTGATTTAGTGCGCTCGGGATCACTTTCGACTGGCGGTAGCAGAATGTTGTCAATCATTTTGGATCGAATGGACTGCATGTGTGTTAGAGAACCAATCATAACAGATAACATTCACATGATGCCAACTACCACCATGCCACCACCCCCTTCTGCAGCCAGCTACCACCATGCCACCACCTCCTTCTGCAGCCAGCTACCACCATGCCACCACCTCCTTCTGCAGCCAGCTACCACCATGCCACCACCCCCTTCTGCAGCCAGCTACCACCATGCCACGACCCCCTTCTGCCACCAGCTACCACCATGCCACGACCCCCTTCTGCCACCAGCTACCACCATGCCACGACCCCCTTCTGCAGCCAGCTACCACCATGCCACGACCCCCTTCTGCCACCAGCTACCACCATGCCACGACCCCCTTCTGCCACCAGCTACCACCATGCCACGACCCCCTTCTGCAGCCAGCTACCACCATGCCACGACCCCCTTCTGCAGCCAGCTACCACCATGCCACGACCCCCTTCTGCCACCAGCTACCACCATGCCACGACCCCCTTCTGCCGCCAGCTACCACCATGCCATGACCCCCTTCTGCAACCAGCTACCACCATGCCACAACCCCCTCCTGCAACCAGCTACCACCATGCCAGGACCCCCTTCTGCAGCCAGCTACCACCATGCCACGACCCCCTTCTGCAGCCAGCAACCACCATGCCACGACCCCCTTCTGCAGCCAGCTACCACCATGCCACGACCCCCTTCTGCAGCCAGCTACCACCATTCCACGACCCCCTTCTGCCACCAGCTACCACCATGCCACGACCCCCTTCTGCCGCCAGCTACCACCATGCCACGACCCCCTTCTGCAACCAGCTACCACCATGCCACAACCCCCTCCTGCAACCAGCTACCACCATGCCAGGACCCCCTTCTGCAGCAAGCTACCACCATGCCACAACCCCCTTCTGCAACCAGCTACCACCATGCCACGACCCCTTCTGCAGTCAGCTACCACAATGCCACAACCCCCTTCTGCAACCAGCTACCACCATGCCACAACCCCCTTCTGCAACCAACTACCACCATGCCACGACCCCCTTCTGCAGCCAGCTACCACCATGCCACGATCCCCTTCTGCAGCCTGCCGAAGCAAAGTGTAAATGATCCCTAAAGCTCTTAATATATGCAATTTATACAGTTAATTTTTTTTTATTATCGCTTGAATTATTTTTCCCATTATGGGCGTGAGTGGGGCCTCATGTCTAGGTTTTGCCTAAGGCCTCACAAAGCCTAGAGCCGCCTCTGCTGGAAAGGCCCCTCACACAGCCCAGCAGCCAGATGTCCCCAGGATAGGTCTCAGGCTCTGGCCTAGCAGCCCAACACACCTCCACCCAGGGTTTGAAACAGGAAAATCTGGATGCCGCACACCGGATAAAGTTGAAAACATCTTCTTTATTGTAAAACTTGGATCATAAAAAACAGGACAATCAGGCGGGTGGTACAGACACAGCTGACGCGTTTCGCACTCTAGTTCAAGCGCTTAAGCATCCAGATTTTCCTGTTTCAAACCCTGCTTCAATTTGCATTTAGCCAGCACCTGGGACTCCTCTCCTCTGAAGGATTCACTAACACACACCTGAAAGCAAGTTCTCCTGAGCGGTGATTTATTTTCTACACCTCCACCCAGACAGCCGTCCAGGTGGCACAGAACCCCGATCACCTGACCTCACCCTAATAAATAGGCTCTCCCAGCAGGCCAAGGGATCCAAAGAAAATCCTTGCCCATTGGCTGAGACGCCCCACTGATTCCTAATCTGCCCTTGCTATGCCCTTGTTTTATCCAATGTCACCAGCTACAGTGCCCCCTAGTGACAGAAGAGAAAAGTGCAGCAAGTCCAGAATTAGGAGATTAATTGATATCCCCCTAACAATTGGCCAAGGCAACTAAATCTGAGGGCGCTACATACGTTTTTGGGTGTATCATGGCAAAATGTGGAAAATTTCAAGGGGTATGAATACTTTTTTCGAGGCGCTGTATGTGACGCGCTGTGTAAATAGACAGCCCTTTATAAGAACCTATAATAATAATGTAACCAAATATCACATTTTTCTTTAATTTTCTTTTTAGCTGCGGTGCAGAAACAATAAAAAATACAGAAAGTATGTGAGTTTCCCGTACATGTCCCCGGACTGTCACTTCACGTGAGTTCCTGTTGTTTTTCTGCCACATTCCTCAAATATCTGTATCTCCCCCGGAGCTGTAACCGTTGCACCGTACCACTTCCACATTCCTTGCTGGTTGGATGGTGTATATAACGCTTTTACTAGGGTCTGACTACAGGGGTGCAGCTATATCATTAGGGGCCCCAAAATTTCTTCCCCTCACCCGCCCTGAGTGCTCATATTAACCACTTCCCATCCCATCAGCTTCTGTTTAGTGAGGATGGCTAATAGACATCTGCAACATTTTGGTCTATTTTTTGTTTGTTTAGCAAAAAAATAAAAATCCCAGTAGTGATTAAATACCACCAAAAGAAAGCTCTATTTGTTGTAAAAAAATAATAAAAATTTCATATGGGTACAGTGTAGCATGACCATGCAATTGTCATTCAAAGTGCGACAGCGCTGAAAACTGAAAATTGGCCTGGGCAGGAAAGGGGGGTATAAGTGCCCTGTAAGCAAGTGGTTAATCGATCGGCTTCTGTTGTTTAGTGAGAGGGGCCACACACTGATCAGTTCTCGGCCAGTTCAGCAGGTGGATAGAGAATGAACCTACCCCCCCCCCCCTCCGTATAAGTACTTGCTGCTGTCGCAATACACTGAACAGTGGCTGCAGCCGATTGAGACATTGGTCGATTGGCTGCAGCCACTGGTTGAGAAAACTTTTTAAAGCGGGGGTCCACCTATCTATTTTTTTTTTTTTTTGAGTTCATTCACAAACTTTTCTTCTCAGCATTACATACTCACATATTGTGTGTAATATGTCCACCTGTGTCAGATTTCGTCGGAAAGAATAACTTATATTATTCACTGCAGGCGGTTTCCATCTTCATTGTGGGCATTTGAAGCCCACAAGCATTTATTTCCTGGATGTGGTGAATGCTGTGCTCCCAGCATTCACTGCTCGTTCCCGCACATGCTCAGTGGCATCCTGGGAAGCCTGAGACTAGCTCCCAGGAGTCTGGGAGAGGCTAGAAACACGCCTACTCCCACGGGAGGAGAACCAGGAAGTGCAAAGAAGAATAGAAAAATAAAAGGTAATTACGGCGAATTAAATTTTTTTAAACGGCATGTCAGCATCTAGGCAAGGAAGAGAATACATACAGATATTGTTCAAAATTTGGGTGGAACCCCGCTTTAAGTATGTCCCTCCAACACAAGTCGATGAAACGATCGGCTTTTGTTGACAGAGGACATCCAAAACGCTGATCGGCATTTAGCTGGTCCCCCCTGAACCAACCCGATTCTGATCAGTGCATACCTCCCAACTTTCTGAGATGGGAACGAGGGACACCTATTAGCAAAAGTATGCAGGCATAGGACACACCCCCTTGTCACGCCCCCTTAAAGGAGAAATGTAAAATTATTGGTTAAACCCACTAAGTGTTTTTTTTTTTTTATCACTACTATTCCTTTAGATTGGCTTTTGGAAATTACAAATGCAGCAATTTAGAAATCAGATGAAAGGTTTAGCACTGGGAAACACTTTGATAGATAAAAAGTGCATTTTATATACAACTATACAGATCAGACCAAAATGAGGGACAAATGAGGAGGAATGAGGGGCAGAGGGACATTGCTCCAAACCAGGGACAGTCCCTCGAAATCCGGGACAGTTGGGAGGTATGTCAGTGTATGGGCAGCTTTAGAGATGGCTCACTGTATACATGGCTGGGGGGGAGGAAGAGAATTCTAGGAGGATGTCATTAAACCTCCAGGATAGACAATGACATTACTCAGCTCCAACCCAGGACCGGTCTTTCCAGTTTGCAGTGACCCTGTCACCAAAAAACGCAGTGGAGGTGACAACAGTGA
Organism: Lithobates clamitans; assembly: GCA_037952925.1. NCBI lineage: Eukaryota > Metazoa > Chordata > Amphibia > Anura > Ranidae > Lithobates > Lithobates clamitans. The sequence continues at coordinate 223,393 of JBBGZY010002135.1, read as the reverse complement.
TGGTCTAATACAATAGAAGGAATGTAGTCTGTCAATGCAACAAGGAAAGAAAATGTCTGCCTCCGAGGCAAAAGGGTGAGAGCTCCGTGTACTCATACATTTATCTAAACAAGAACAAAAATGGAATATATAACAGCTGACCAGACCCTAGATATGGTGGCTGCATTCGTTTTCTTTTTTTTTTTTTTTTTTCAGGCTAAGAACATTTTCAGTAAGTACAGAAATAATGGTTGATCCTGCCCCTTTTATTTTTACATGCTGATCCCTGTGAACAATCCGCCTGTCCCTGGGTGGTTCACTTCTTCACTGTATCTATGGAGGAGCCTTTGTTGTCACCCAGGCTGCATAGCTCCCAACTGTCCCTGATTTCGAGGGACTGTCCCTGATTTCGAGGGACTGTCCCTGATTTGGAGTCCCTCTTTCCCCCTCATTTCTCCCTCATTTTGGTCTGATCCATATAGTTGTATATAAAATGCACTTTTTACCTTTCAAAAAGTGTTTGCCCAGCGCTAAACCTTTCATTCAAATTCTAAATGGCTGCATTTGGAAATGTTAAAAGCCCAATATAAAGGAATAGTAGTGGTAAAAAAAAAAAAGCACTTGTGGATTTAATTAACCTTTTTTTTTTGTGTTAATTCTCCTTTAAGAGGGTGTGGCAGGGGGCGTGTCCTATGCCTACATACGTTTGCTAGTAGGTGTCCCTCATTCCCATCTCAAAATGTTGGGAGGTATGAGGCTGCACTACAAATATGTGAATCTCCATGACATCAGGGTGGGAGAGATCAGTAGTTTACACCAGAAGGGTAAGGACATGAGTGTTGTCTTTAGAGCTCACAGGAAGTGACAAGATCACTGGATTTCTGCCAGGATCAACAGGTAATTTTCTGTACTTGCTGAAAATGTTCTCAGCCTGGAAAACAAAAGGGAAACTAATGCAACCAGCACAGCTAGGGGCTCCAAGCTGCAATATATTACATTTTTGATCTTGGGTTTAGATATGCTATAAAACCACTTCCTGGACCACTCACTGTATATATACAATGGAACCTTGGTTTATGAGTAACGCGTTTAACGAGCGTTTTGAAAGATGAGCAACTTTAAAAAAAAAAAATTCTGACTCGGTTTGCGAGTGTTGTCTCGCAAAACGAGCAGAATTCAAGCTAATGGGGTGTGCAGTACCGCATTTGGCCAGAGATGGGGGGGAGGGCGCCGGGGACACTCGGAACGGTTCGTAGTCGTTCGGAAATATTCGGAATCACTCGGAAATACTCAGAGAGGCTCAGAAATACTCGATTCCTGAGTGTTTCCGAGCCTTTCCGAGGGTTTCCGAGTATTTCCCAGGCTCTCTGGCACCCCCCCACCTCTGGTTACATGCGGTATTGCATGTAAAAGAAGTCAATGCGGAACGAATTATCTTCTCTTCCATTGACTTCTATGGGGGAACTCACTTTGATATGCGAGTGCTTTGGATTACAAGTATTCTCCTGGAACGGATTATGCTCATAATCCAAGGTTCCACTGTACGTCATTAGTTTGACATTATATTCTGTTATGGCAGCAGCGAGCTACCATAACCCTGGTATTTTTTTAAACAGTGGGCAACTCGGCGACCGCTAAAAGTGACCCACGAATCCGCCACAGGGATCACTTTTATAAGCAGCGGCAGAGGTCCGTCCCGCCCCCCCCCCCCACGATTCCCGGTCGTTTCCGTGCTTACTGGAGCCGTAGGTAAGGACCCGTTCTGCAAGTTCGCACGTGATCCGCACCGCACTGCAGTGCAAATCGCATGCGATGTCCCTGCAATGCGATTTCAGCCATACAGATAGTATGGCAGATATCACATTCGGACTGAACTTGGTTTACCTTGCAGGCGCGCTACTGAGTCCAGCATTTGTGTCCATAGACACAGAATGCCATACTTGACTCCGCCCCCGGCGCCCTGCGTCATTGGATTTGATTGAGAGCAGCAGGAGCCAATGGCTGCGCTGCTATCAATCTTTGACAACGGGCAGAGGGGAAGAGCGCAAGAGCGGGGGAATACAGGACTCGGGTAAGTAAAACGGGGGGGAGGGGGTGAAATTTTCCTTTATAGTATAAACTATACATCTATTTTGCAATGAAATAACATTTATAAGCATATGAAGTTAATAACAAGAGTCCCCCCTTTACATCAGAGTCCACAGAGTTCCCCTTTTACATCTGAACTCGCAGAGTTCCCTTTCACTGTAAGGGAGGATTCTGCAAACCCTGATGTAAGGGATGCTCTGGGAACCCTGATTTAAGGGGGAACACTGAGAACTCTGACATAAGGGATGCTCTGGGAACCCTGATTTAAGGGGGAACACTGAGAACTCTGACATAAGGGATGCTCTGGGAACCCTGATTTAAGGGGGAACACTGAGAACTCTAAAATAAGGGATGCTCTGGGAACCCTGATTTAAGGGGGAACACTGAGAACTCTAAAATAAGGGATGCTCTGGGAACCCTGATTTAAGGGGGAACACTGAGAACTCTGACATAAGGGATGCTCTGGGAACCCTGATTTAAGGGGGGAACACTGAGAACTCTGATGTACGGAGAGGACTCTGATGTAAGGGGGAACACTCGTCCTTTGGTGTAAAGGGGAACTCTGATGTAAGGGGCGCTCTGAGAACCCTGATTTAACTTAGTGTACTCACTTAGAGGCAGGAGAGAGAAGGGGGGAGACTTCAGTCACAGACAGGGATGGATGGTGAGCTCACTCATCCCTTGGCAGTCAGCACTTCTCATCCAGATGTATCTGAGGCTGCTGGACTTCAAATTTCGGGCCCGTACTTTCCTTTTCTGAGGCACAGCACTGAGGATTGGAGAGTGAGCAGACACAGAGGGGTAGGGGTGGGAGGAAGAGGTGCAGATCGAGCCCTCTCTCCTCTCTCCTCTCTCCTCTCTCCTCTCCCGTCTGTGTGTGTGTATGTTTGGGAAAGGGGGATTGTTAGTGCTGGCTTTGGGCAGCATTAACAGACGTTCTAACAGACACTCTCGGCTTACACAACTGTATCCAGCAACCCTGCTGGGAAGCCATACTCCAGTCTGAAAAATGTGTCCGGGTTTCAGGAAGTCTTAAACCTGGACGCATGATTGTAAACGGAACTGTCCGGGTGAATCCTGGACAGGTGGCAACCCTAGCTGGGGGGCCGGTCAGTGACAGAAGTTTTTTACCTTAATGCATTAAGGTGAAAAACAGCGAGGGTTTACAACCCCTTTAAGTGGTTAAAGGATAAGTTCACCTTTGGAAACATGTCACATGTTCCACCTGATTTTAGGGTGGAACATGTTTCCAATGCTGACCCCCCCCTGACAGCAGTATGGGGAGAAGTTACCCATGCTAGCGGTCATTTTTTGAAAGCAGAGCGGGCATGCGGGGCTCCGCCCACACAGCGGCGTCATTCACACACACAGCTCCATGCATCAATGAACTACAACTCCCCACATCCTTTGCGATGCTCTCGGCTTGTGGTTCTCAATGAACTACCGCAACGCTGTGGAGCTTTGTGGCAGCTCATTGACTCTTCCTGTCAGGGAGTATGAGTTTTGTTGTACGGGATGTCCAGGTACACAGATACCCTGACAGTGTGCAGGACACCTGCATGGTAACAATCTCCTGATCTCTGCTTTACAGGGTCCTACTACAAAAAAAATAAGAAATCCACTTTTTATTTACCTGCAAAAAGATGAGCATTTATTATTTTTTGTATAAAGAGTAACTTAGTCTTTTAATGTCACCATTCTAATGGTCTTTCTGGAAAAAAAAACCTTGTGTAGCAGTTGACACTGCAGGGTGTGTGACAGTTGATGGTGCAGGGTGTGTGACAGTTGATGGTGCAGGGTGTGTGGCAGTTGATGGTGCAGGGTGTGTGACAGTTGCTGGTGCAGGGTGTGTGACAGTTGATGGTGCCGGGTGTGTGACAGTTGCTGGTGCAGGGTGTGTGACAGTTGATGGTGCCGGGTGTGTGACAGTTGCTGGTGCAGGGTGTGTGACAGTTGATGGTGTAGGGGGTGTGACAGTTGCTGGTGCAGGGTGTGTGACAGTTGATGGTGCGGGGTGTGTGACAGTTGCTGGTGCAGGGTGTGTGACAGTTGATGGTGCGGGGTGTGTGACAGTTGCTGGTGCAGGGTGTGTGACAGTTGATGGTGTAGGGGGTGTGACAGTTGCTGGTGCAGGGTGTGTGACAGTTGATGGTGCAGGGTGTGTGACAGTTGATGGTGCAGGGTGTGTGACAGTTGATGGTGCAGGGTGTGTGACAGTTGATGGTGCAGGGTGTGTGACAGTTGATGGTGCAGGGTGTGTGACAGTTGATGGTGCAGGGTGTGTGACAGTTGATGGTGCAGGGTGTGTGACAGTTGATGGTGCAGGGTGTGTGGCAGTTGATGGTGCAGGGTGTGTGGCAGTTGATGGTGCAGGGTGTGTGGCAGTTGATGGTGCAGGGTGTGTGACAGTTGATGGTGCAGGGTGTGTGACAGTTGATGGTGCAGGGTGTGTGACAGTTGATGGTGCAGGGTGTGTGACAGTTGATGGTGCAGGGTGTGTGACAGTTGATGGTGCCGGGTGTGTGACAGTTGCTGGTGCAGGGTGTGTGACAGTTGATGGTGCAGGGTGTGTGGCAGTTGATGGTGCAGGGTGTGTGGCAGTTGATGGTGCAGGGTGTGTGACAGTTGCTGGTGCAGGGTGTGTGACAGTTGATGGTGCCGGGTGTGTGACAGTTGCTGGTGCCGGGTGTGTGACAGTTGCTGGTGCAGGGTGTGTGACAGTTGATGGTGCAGGGTGTGTGACAGTTGCTGGTGCAGGGGGTGTGACAGTTGATGGTGTAGGGTGTGTGACAGTTGATGGTGCAGGGTGTGTGACAGTTGCTGGTGCAGGGTGTGTGACAGTTGATGGTGCAGGGTGTGTGGCAGTTGATGGTGCAGGGTGTGTGGCAGTTGATGGTGCAGGGTGTGTGACAGTTGCTGGTGCAGGGTGTGTGACAGTTGATGGTGCCGGGTGTGTGACAGTTGCTGGTGCAGGGTGTGTGACAGTTGATGGTGCAGGGTGTGTGACAGTTGATGGTGCAGGGTGTGTGACAGTTGATGGTGCAGGGTGTGTGACAGTTGATGGTGCAGGGTGTGTGACAGTTGCTGGTGCAGGGTGTGTGACAGTTGCTGGTGCAGGGTGTGTGGCAGTTGATGGTGTAGGGGGTGTGACAGTTGATGGTGTAGGGTGTGTGACAGTTGATGGTGCAGGGTGTGTGACAGTTGATGGTGCAGGGTGTGTGACAGTTGATGGTGCAGGGTGTGTGGCAGTTGATGGTGCAGGGTGTGTGGCAGTTGATGGTGCAGGGTGTGTGACAGTTGATGGTGCAGGGTGTGTGACAGTTGATGGTGCAGGGTGTGTGGCAGTTGATGGTGCAGGGTGTGTGGCAGTTGATGGTGCAGGGTGTGTGACAGTTGATGGTGCAGGGTGTGTGGCAGTTGATGGTGCAGGGTGTGTGGCAGTTGATGGTGCAGGGTGTGTGACAGTTGATGGTGCAGGGTGTGTGACAGTTGATGGTGCAGGGTGTGTGGCAGTTGATGGTGCAGGGTGTGTGGCAGTTGATGGTGCAGGGTGTGTGACAGTTGATGGTGTAGGGTGTGTGGCAGTTGCTGGTGCAGGGTGTGTGACAGTTGATGGTGTAGGGGGTGTGACAGTTGATGGTGCAGGGTGTGTGGCAGTTGATGGTGCAGGGTGTGTGGCAGTTGATGGTGTAGGGTGTGTGGCAGTTGATGGTGCAGGGTGTGTGAGAGTTGCTGGTGCAGGGTGTGTGACAGTTGATGGTGCAGGGTGTGTGACAGTTAATGGTGGTGCAGGGTGTGTGACAGTTGATGGTGCAGGGTGTGTGACAGTTGATGGTGCAGGGTGTGTGGCAGTTGCTGGTGCAGGGTGTGTGGCAGTTGCTGGTGCAGGGTGTGTGACAGTTGATGGTGCAGGGTGTGTGACAGTTGATGGTGCAGGGTGTGTGACAGTTGCTGGTGCAGGGTGTGTGACAGTTGATGGTGCAGGGGGTGTGACATTTGATGGTGTAGGGTGTGTGACAGTTGATGGTGTAGGGTGTGTGGCAGTTGATGGTGCAGGGTGTGTGGCAGTTGCTGGTGCAGGGTGTGTGACAGTTGATGGTGCTGGGTGTGTGACAGTTGCTGGTGCAGGGTGTGTGACAGTTGCTGGTGCAGGGTGTGTGACAGTTGATGGTGCAGGGTGTGTGACAGTTGATGGTGCAGGGTGTGTGGCAGTTGATGGTGCAGGGTGTGTGACAGTTGATGGTGCCGGGTGTGTGACAGTTGCTGGTGCAGGGTGTGTGACAGTTGATGGTGTAGGGGGTGTGACAGTTGCTGGTGCAGGGTGTGTGACAGTTGATGGTGCGGGGTGTGTGACAGTTGCTGGTGCAGGGTGTGTGACAGTTGATGGTGCGGGGTGTGTGACAGTTGCTGGTGCAGGGTGTGTGACAGTTGATGGTGTAGGGGGTGTGACAGTTGATGGTGTAGGGTGTGTGACAGTTGCTGGTGCAGGGTGTATGACAGTTGATGGTGCAGGGTGTGTGGCAGTTGATGGTGCAGGGTGTGTGACAGTTGATGGTGCAGGGTGTGTGGCAGTTGATGGTGCAGGGGGTGTGACAGTTGCTGGTGCAGGGTGTGTGACAGTTGATGGTGCAGGGTGTGTGACAGTTGATGGTGCAGGGTGTGTGACAGTTGATGGTGCAGGGTGTGTGACAGTTGATGGTGCCGGGTGTGTGACAGTTGATGGTGCAGGGTGTATGACAGTTGCTGGTGCAGGGTGTGTGGCAGTTGATGGTGCAGGGTGTGTGACAGTTGATGGTGTAGGGTGTGTGACAGTTGATGGTGCAGGGTGTGTGACAGTTGATGGTGTAGGGTGTGTGACAGTTGATGGTGCAGGGTGTGTGGCAGTTGCTGGTGCAGGGTGTGTGGCAGTTGATGGTGCAGGGTGTGTGACAGTTGATGGTGCAGGGTGTGTGAGAGTTGCTGGTGCAGGGTGTGTGACAGTTGATGGTGCAGGGTGTGTGACAGTTGATGGTGTAGGGTGTGTGACAGTTGCTGGTGCAGGGTGTGTGACAGTTGATGGTGCAGGGTGTGTGAGAGTTGCTGGTGCAGGGTGTGTGACAGTTGATGGTGCAGGGTGTGTGACAGTTGCTGGTGCAGGGTGTGTGACAGTTGATGGTGCAGGGTGTGTGAGAGTTGCTGGTGCAGGGTGTGTGACAGTTGATGGTGCGGGGTGTGTGACAGTTGATGGTGCAGGGTGTGTGAGAGTTGCTGGTGCAGGGTGTGTGACAGTTGATGGTGCGGGGTGTGTGACAGTTGATGGTGCAGGGTGTGTGACAGTTAATGGTGGTGCAGGGTGTGTGGCAGTTGATGGTGTAGGGTGTGTGACAGTTAATGGTGGTGCAGGGTGTGTGACAGTTGATGGTGCAGGGTGTGTGACAGTTGATGGTGCAGGGTGTGTGACAGTTGATGGTGTAGGGTGTGTGACAGTTGATGGTGCAGGGTGTGTGACAGTTGATGGTGCAGGGTGTGTGACAGTTGATGGTGCAGGGTGTGTGACAGTTGCTGGTGCAGGGTGTGTGACAGTTGATGGTGCAGGGTGTGTGACAGTTGATGGTGCCGGGTGTGTGACAGTTGCTGGTGCAGGGTGTGTGACAGTTGCTGGTGCAGGGTGTGTGACAGTTGCTGGTGCAGGGTGTGTGACAGTTGATGGTGCAGGGTGTGTGACAGTTGATGGTGCAGGGTGTGTGGCAGTTGATGGTGCAGGGTGTGTGACAGTTGATGGTGCCGGGTGTGTGACAGTTGCTGGTGCAGGGTGTGTGACAGTTGATGGTGCAGGGTGTGTGGCAGTTGATGGTGCAGGGTGTGTGACAGTTGATGGTGCAGGGTGTGTGGCAGTTGATGGTGCAGGGTGTGTGACAGTTGATGGTGCCGGGTGTGTGACAGTTGCTGGTGCAGGGTGTGTGACAGTTGCTGGTGCAGGGTGTGTGACAGTTGCTGGTGCAGGGTGTGTGACAGTTGATGGTGCAGGGTGTGTGACAGTTGATGGTGCAGGGTGTGTGGCAGTTGATGGTGCAGGGTGTGTGACAGTTGATGGTGTAGGGGGTGTGACAGTTGCTGGTGCAGGGTGTGTGACAGTTGATGGTGCGGGGTGTGTGACAGTTGCTGGTGCGGGGTGTGTGACAGTTGATGGTGCGGGGTGTGTGACAGTTGCTGGTGCAGGGTGTGTGACAGTTGATGGTGTAGGGGGTGTGACAGTTGATGGTGTAGGGTGTGTGACAGTTGATGGTGCAGGGTGTGTGGCAGTTGATGGTGCAGGGGGTGTGACAGTTGCTGGTGCAGGGTGTGTGACAGTTGATGGTGCAGGGTGTGTGACAGTTGATGGTGCAGGGTGTGTGACAGTTGATGGTGCAGGGTGTGTGACAGTTGATGGTGCCGGGTGTGTGACAGTTGATGGTGCAGGGTGTGTGACAGTTGCTGGTGCAGGGTGTGTGGCAGTTGATGGTGCAGGGTGTGTGACAGTTGATGGTGTAGGGTGTGTGACAGTTGATGGTGCAGGGTGTATGACAGTTGATGGTGCCGGGTGTGTGACAGTTGATGGTGCAGGGTGTGTGACAGTTGATGGTGTAGGGTGTGTGACAGTTGATGGTGCAGGGTGTATGACAGTTGATGGTGCAGGGTGTGTGACAGTTGATGGTGCCGGGTGTGTGACAGTTGATGGTGCAGGGTGTGTGACAGTTGATGGTGCCGGGTGTGTGGCAGTTGATGGTGCAGGGTGTGTGACAGTTGATGGTGTAGGGTGTGTGACAGTTGATGGTGCAGGGTGTATGACAGTTTATGGTGCAGGGTGTGTGGCAGTTGATGGTGCAGGGTGTGTGACAGTTGATGGTGCAGGGTGTGTGGCAGTTGATGGTGCAGGGGGTGTGACAGTTGCTGGTGCAGGGTGTGTGACAGTTGATGGTGCAGGGTGTGTGACAGTTGATGGTGCAGGGTGTGTGACAGTTGATGGTGCAGGGTGTGTGACAGTTGATGGTGCCGGGTGTGTGACAGTTGATGGTGCAGGGTGTGTGACAGTTGCTGGTGCAGGGTGTGTGGCAGTTGATGGTGCAGGGTGTGTGACAGTTGATGGTGTAGGGTGTGTGACAGTTGATGGTGCAGGGTGTGTGACAGTTGATGGTGTAGGGTGTGTGACAGTTGATGGTGCAGGGTGTGTGGCAGTTGCTGGTGCAGGGTGTGTGGCAGTTGATGGTGCAGGGTGTGTGACAGTTGATGGTGTAGGGTGTGTGACAGTTGATGGTGCGGGGTGTGTGACAGTTGATGGTGCAGGGTGTGTGACAGTTAATGGTGGTGCAGGGTGTGTGGCAGTTGATGGTGCAGGGTGTGTGACAGTTGATGGTGCGGGGTGTGTGACAGTTGATGGTGCAGGGTGTGTGACAGTTAATGGTGGTGCAGGGTGTGTGGCAGTTGATGGTGTAGGGTGTGTGACAGTTAATGGTGGTGCAGGGTGTGTGACAGTTGATGGTGCAGGGTGTGTGACAGTTGATGGTGCAGGGTGTGTGACAGTTGATGGTGTAGGGTGTGTGACAGTTGATGGTGCAGGGTGTGTGACAGTTGATGGTGCAGGGTGTGTGGCAGTTGATGGTGCAGGGTGTGTGACAGTTGATGGTGCAGGGTGTGTGACAGTTGATGGTGCAGGGTGTGTGACAGTTGATGGTGCAGGGTGTGAGACAGTTGATGGTGCAGGGTGTGTGGCAGTTGATGGTGCAGGGTGTGTGGCAGTTGATGGTGCAGGGTGTGTGACAGTTGATGGTGCAGGGTGTGTGGCAGTTGATGGTGCAGGGTGTGTGGCAGTTGATGGTGCAGGGTGTGTGACAGTTGATGGTGCAGGGTGTGTGACAGTTGATGGTGCAGGGTGTGTGACAGTTGATGGTGCAGGGTGTGTGACAGTTGATGGTGCAGGGTGTGTGGCAGTTGATGGTGCAGGGTGTGTGGCAGTTGATGGTGCAGGGTGTGTGACAGTTGATGGTGTAGGGTGTGTGGCAGTTGCTGGTGCAGGGTGTGTGACAGTTGATGGTGTAGGGGGTGTGACAGTTGATGGTGCAGGGTGTGTGGCAGTTGATGGTGCAGGGTGTGTGGCAGTTGATGGTGTAGGGTGTGTGGCAGTTGATGGTGCAGGGTGTGTGAGAGTTGCTGGTGCAGGGTGTGTGACAGTTGATGGTGCGGGGTGTGTGACAGTTGATGGTGCAGGGTGTGTGACAGTTAATGGTGGTGCAGGGTGTGTGACAGTTGATGGTGCAGGGTGTGTGACAGTTGATGGTGCCGGGTGTGTGGCAGTTGCTGGTGCAGGGTGTGTGGCAGTTGCTGGTGCAGGGTGTGTGACAGTTGATGGTGTAGGGTGTGTGACAGTTGATGGTGTAGGGTGTGTGGCAGTTGATGGTGCAGGGTGTGTGGCAGTTGCTGGTGCAGGGGGTGTGACAGTTGATGGTGCTGGGTGTGTGACAGTTGCTGGTGCAGGGTGTGTGACAGTTGCTGGTGCAGGGTGTGTGACAGTTGATGGTGCAGGGTGTGTGACAGTTGATGGTGCAGGGTGTGTGACAGTTGATGGTGTAGGGTGTGTGACAGTTGATGGTGCTGGGTGTGTGACAGTTGCTGGTGCAGGGTGTGTGACAGTTGCTGGTGCAGGGTGTGTGACAGTTGATGGTGCAGGGTGTGTGACAGTTGATGGTGCAGGGTGTGTGGCAGTTGATGGTGCAGGGTGTGTGACAGTTGATGGTGCCGGGTGTGTGACAGTTGCTGGTGCAGGGTGTGTGACAGTTGATGGTGTAGGGGGTGTGACAGTTGCTGGTGCAGGGTGTGTGACAGTTGATGGTGCGGGGTGTGTGACAGTTGCTGGTGCAGGGTGTGTGACAGTTGATGGTGCGGGGTGTGTGACAGTTGCTGGTGCAGGGTGTGTGACAGTTGATGGTGTAGGGGGTGTGACAGTTGATGGTGTAGGGTGTGTGACAGTTGCTGGTGCAGGGTGTATGACAGTTGATGGTGCAGGGTGTGTGGCAGTTGATGGTGCAGGGTGTGTGACAGTTGATGGTGCAGGGTGTGTGGCAGTTGATGGTGCAGGGGGTGTGACAGTTGCTGGTGCAGGGTGTGTGACAGTTGATGGTGCAGGGTGTGTGACAGTTGATGGTGCAGGGTGTGTGACAGTTGATGGTGCAGGGTGTGTGACAGTTGATGGTGCCGGGTGTGTGACAGTTGATGGTGCAGGGTGTATGACAGTTGCTGGTGCAGGGTGTGTGGCAGTTGATGGTGCAGGGTGTGTGACAGTTGATGGTGTAGGGTGTGTGACAGTTGATGGTGCAGGGTGTGTGACAGTTGATGGTGTAGGGTGTGTGACAGTTGATGGTGCAGGGTGTGTGGCAGTTGCTGGTGCAGGGTGTGTGACAGTTGATGGTGCAGGGTGTGTGAGAGTTGCTGGTGCAGGGTGTGTGACAGTTGATGGTGCAGGGTGTGTGACAGTTGATGGTGTAGGGTGTGTGACAGTTGCTGGTGCAGGGTGTGTGACAGTTGATGGTGCAGGGTGTGTGAGAGTTGCTGGTGCAGGGTGTGTGACAGTTGCTGGTGCAGGGTGTGTGACAGTTGATGGTGCAGGGTGTGTGAGAGTTGCTGGTGCAGGGTGTGTGACAGTTGATGGTGCGGGGTGTGTGACAGTTGATGGTGCAGGGTGTGTGAGAGTTGCTGGTGCAGGGTGTGTGACAGTTGATGGTGCGGGGTGTGTGACAGTTGATGGTGCAGGGTGTGTGACAGTTAATGGTGGTGCAGGGTGTGTGGCAGTTGATGGTGCAGGGTGTGTGACAGTTGATGGTGCGGGGTGTGTGACAGTTGATGGTGCAGGGTGTGTGACAGTTAATGGTGGTGCAGGGGGTGTGACAGTTGATGGTGTAGGGTGTGTGGCAGTTGATGGTGTAGGGTGTGTGACAGTTAATGGTGGTGCAGGGTGTGTGACAGTTGATGGTGCAGGGTGTGTGACAGTTGATGGTGCAGGGTGTGTGACAGTTGATGGTGTAGGGTGTGTGACAGTTGATGGTGCAGGGTGTGTGACAGTTGATGGTGCAGGGTGTGTGACAGTTGATGGTGCAGGGTGTGTGACAGTTGCTGGTGCAGGGTGTGTGACAGTTGCTGGTGCAGGGTGTGTGACAGTTGCTGGTGCAGGGTGTGTGACAGTTGATGGTGCAGGGTGTGTGACAGTTGATGGTGCAGGGTGTGTGGCAGTTGATGGTGCAGGGTGTGTGACAGTTGATGGTGCCGGGTGTGTGACAGTTGCTGGTGCAGGGTGTGTGACAGTTGATGGTGCAGGGTGTGTGGCAGTTGATGGTGCAGGGTGTGTGACAGTTGATGGTGCAGGGTGTGTGGCAGTTGATGGTGCAGGGTGTGTGACAGTTGATGGTGCCGGGTGTGTGACAGTTGCTGGTGCAGGGTGTGTGACAGTTGCTGGTGCAGGGTGTGTGACAGTTGCTGGTGCAGGGTGTGTGACAGTTGATGGTGCAGGGTGTGTGACAGTTGATGGTGCAGGGTGTGTGGCAGTTGATGGTGCAGGGTGTGTGACAGTTGATGGTGCCGGGTGTGTGACAGTTGCTGGTGCAGGGTGTGTGACAGTTGATGGTGCGGGGTGTGTGACAGTTGATGGTGCAGGGTGTGTGACAGTTGATGGTGTAGGGGGTGTGACAGTTGATGGTGTAGGGTGTGTGACAGTTGATGGTGCAGGGTGTGTGACAGTTGATGGTGCAGGGTGTGTGGCAGTTGATGGTGCAGGGTGTGTGACAGTTGATGGTGCAGGGTGTGTGGCAGTTGATGGTGCAGGGGGTGTGACAGTTGCTGGTGCAGGGTGTGTGACAGTTGATGGTGCAGGGTGTGTGACAGTTGATGGTGCAGGGTGTGTGACAGTTGATGGTGCAGGGTGTGTGACAGTTGATGGTGCCGGGTGTGTGACAGTTGATGGTGCAGGGTGTGTGACAGTTGCTGGTGCAGGGTGTGTGGCAGTTGATGGTGCAGGGTGTGTGACAGTTGATGGTGTAGGGTGTGTGACAGTTGATGGTGCAGGGTGTGTGACAGTTGATGGTGTAGGGTGTGTGACAGTTGATGGTGCAGGGTGTGTGGCAGTTGCTGGTGCAGGGTGTGTGGCAGTTGATGGTGCAGGGTGTGTGACAGTTGATGGTGTAGGGTGTGTGACAGTTGATGGTGCGGGGTGTGTGACAGTTGATGGTGCAGGGTGTGTGACAGTTAATGGTGGTGCAGGGTGTGTGGCAGTTGATGGTGCAGGGTGTGTGACAGTTGATGGTGCGGGGTGTGTGACAGTTGATGGTGCAGGGTGTGTGACAGTTGATGGTGTAGGGTGTGTGACAGTTGATGGTGCAGGGTGTGTGACAGTTGATGGTGCAGGGTGTGTGGCAGTTGATGGTGTAGGGTGTGTGACAGTTAATGGTGCAGGGTGTGTGACAGTTGATGGTGCAGGGTGTGTGACAGTTGATGGTGCAGGGTGTGAGACAGTTGATGGTGCAGGGTGTGTGGCAGTTGATGGTGCAGGGTGTGTGGCAGTTGATGGTGCAGGGTGTGTGGCAGTTGCTGGTGCAGGGTGTGTGACAGTTGATGGTGCCGGGTGTGTGACAGTTGCTGGTGCAGGGTGTGTGACAGTTGATGGTGCAGGGTGTGTGACAGTTGATGGTGCAGGGTGTGTGGCAGTTGATGGTGCAGGGTGTGTGACAGTTGATGGTGCAGGGTGTGTGACAGTTGATGGTGCAGGGTGTGTGACAGTTGATGGTGCAGGGTGTGTGACAGTTGCTGGTGCAGGGTGTGTGACAGTTGATGGTGCAGGGTGTGTGACAGTTGATGGTGCAGGGTGTGTGGCAGTTGATGGTGCAGGGTGTGTGGCAGTTGCTGGTGCAGGGTGTGTGACAGTTGATGGTGCAGGGTGTGTGGCAGTTGATGGTGCAGGGTGTGTGACAGTTGATGGTGCCGGGTGTGTGACAGTTGCTGGTGCAGGGTGTGTGACAGTTGATGGTGCAGGGTGTGTGGCAGTTGATGGTGCAGGGTGTGTGACAGTTGATGGTGCAGGGTGTGTGGCAGTTGATGGTGCAGGGTGTGTGACAGTTGATGGTGCAGGGTGTGTGACAGTTGATGGTGCAGGGTGTGTGACAGTTGATGGTGCAGGGTGTGTGACAGTTGATGGTGCAGGGTGTGTGACAGTTGATGGTGCAGGGTGTGTGACAGTTGCTGGTGCAGGGTGTGTGACAGTTGATGGTGCAGGGTGTGTGGCAGTTGATGGTGCAGGGTGTGTGACAGTTGATGGTGCCGGGTGTGTGACAGTTGCTGGTGCAGGGTGTGTGACAGTTGATGGTGCAGGGTGTGTGGCAGTTGATGGTGCAGGGTGTGTGACAGTTGATGGTGCAGGGTGTGTGGCAGTTGATGGTGCAGGGTGTGTGACAGTTGATGGTGCCGGGTGTGTGACAGTTGCTGGTGCAGGGTGTGTGACAGTTGCTGGTGCAGGGTGTGTGACAGTTGCTGGTGCAGGGTGTGTGACAGTTGATGGTGCAGGGTGTGTGACAGTTGATGGTGCAGGGTGTGTGGCAGTTGATGGTGCAGGGTGTGTGACAGTTGATGGTGCCGGGTGTGTGACAGTTGCTGGTGCAGGGTGTGTGACAGTTGATGGTGTAGGGGGTGTGACAGTTGCTGGTGCAGGGTGTGTGACAGTTGATGGTGCGGGGTGTGTGACAGTTGCTGGTGCGGGGTGTGTGACAGTTGATGGTGCGGGGTGTGTGACAGTTGCTGGTGCAGGGTGTGTGACAGTTGATGGTGTAGGGGGTGTGACAGTTGATGGTGTAGGGTGTGTGACAGTTGATGGTGCAGGGTGTGTGACAGTTGATGGTGCAGGGTGTGTGGCAGTTGATGGTGCAGGGTGTGTGACAGTTGATGGTGCAGGGTGTGTGGCAGTTGATGGTGCAGGGGGTGTGACAGTTGCTGGTGCAGGGTGTGTGACAGTTGATGGTGCAGGGTGTGTGACAGTTGATGGTGCAGGGTGTGTGACAGTTGATGGTGCAGGGTGTGTGACAGTTGATGGTGCCGGGTGTGTGACAGTTGATGGTGCAGGGTGTGTGACAGTTGCTGGTGCAGGGTGTGTGGCAGTTGATGGTGCAGGGTGTGTGACAGTTGATGGTGTAGGGTGTGTGACAGTTGATGGTGCAGGGTGTGTGACAGTTGATGGTGTAGGGTGTGTGACAGTTGATGGTGCAGGGTGTGTGGCAGTTGCTGGTGCAGGGTGTGTGGCAGTTGATGGTGCAGGGTGTGTGACAGTTGATGGTGTAGGGTGTGTGACAGTTGATGGTGCGGGGTGTGTGACAGTTGATGGTGCAGGGTGTGTGACAGTTAATGGTGGTGCAGGGTGTGTGGCAGTTGATGGTGCAGGGTGTGTGACAGTTGATGGTGCGGGGTGTGTGACAGTTGATGGTGCAGGGTGTGTGACAGTTGATGGTGTAGGGTGTGTGACAGTTGATGGTGCAGGGTGTGTGACAGTTGATGGTGCAGGGTGTGTGGCAGTTGATGGTGTAGGGTGTGTGACAGTTAATGGTGCAGGGTGTGTGACAGTTGATGGTGCAGGGTGTGTGACAGTTGATGGTGCAGGGTGTGAGACAGTTGATGGTGCAGGGTGTGTGGCAGTTGATGGTGCAGGGTGTGTGGCAGTTGATGGTGCAGGGTGTGTGGCAGTTGCTGGTGCAGGGTGTGTGACAGTTGATGGTGCCGGGTGTGTGACAGTTGCTGGTGCAGGGTGTGTGACAGTTGATGGTGCAGGGTGTGTGACAGTTGATGGTGCAGGGTGTGTGGCAGTTGATGGTGCAGGGTGTGTGACAGTTGATGGTGCAGGGTGTGTGACAGTTGATGGTGCAGGGTGTGTGACAGTTGATGGTGCAGGGTGTGTGACAGTTGCTGGTGCAGGGTGTGTGACAGTTGATGGTGCAGGGTGTGTGACAGTTGATGGTGCAGGGTGTGTGGCAGTTGATGGTGCAGGGTGTGTGGCAGTTGCTGGTGCAGGGTGTGTGACAGTTGCTGGTGCAGGGTGTGTGACAGTTGATGGTGCAGGGTGTGTGACAGTTGATGGTGCAGGGTGTGTGACAGTTGATGGTGCAGGGTGTGTGGCAGTTGATGGTGCAGGGTGTGTGACAGTTAATGGTGGTGCAGGGTGTGTGACAGTTGATGGTGCAGGGTGTGTGACAGTTGATGGTGCAGGGTGTGTGACAGTTGATGGTGCAGGGTGTGTGACAGTTGATGGTGTAGGGTGTGTGACAGTTAATGGTGGTGCAGGGTGTGTGACAGTTGATGGTGCAGGGTGTGTGACAGTTGATGGTGCAGGGTGTGTGACAGTTGATGGTGTAGGGTGTGTGACAGTTGATGGTGCAGGGTGTGTGACAGTTGATGGTGCAGGGTGTGTGACAGTTGATGGTGCAGGGTGTGTGACAGTTGCTGGTGCAGGGTGTGTGACAGTTGATGGTGCCGGGTGTGTGACAGTTGCTGGTGCAGGGTGTGTGACAGTTGCTGGTGCAGGGTGTGTGACAGTTGCTGGTGCAGGGTGTGTGACAGTTGATGGTGCAGGGTGTGTGACAGTTGATGGTGCAGGGTGTGTGGCAGTTGATGGTGCAGGGTGTGTGACAGTTGATGGTGCAGGGTGTGTGGCAGTTGATGGTGCAGGGTGTGTGACAGTTGATGGTGCCGGGTGTGTGACAGTTGCTGGTGCAGGGTGTGTGACAGTTGCTGGTGCAGGGTGTGTGACAGTTGCTGGTGCAGGGTGTGTGACAGTTGATGGTGCAGGGTGTGTGACAGTTGATGGTGCAGGGTGTGTGGCAGTTGATGGTGCAGGGTGTGTGACAGTTGATGGTGCCGGGTGTGTGACAGTTGCTGGTGCAGGGTGTGTGACAGTTGATGGTGTAGGGGGTGTGACAGTTGCTGGTGCAGGGTGTGTGACAGTTGATGGTGCGGGGTGTGTGACAGTTGCTGGTGCGGGGTGTGTGACAGTTGATGGTGCGGGGTGTGTGACAGTTGCTGGTGCAGGGTGTGTGACAGTTGATGGTGTAGGGGGTGTGACAGTTGATGGTGTAGGGTGTGTGACAGTTGATGGTGCAGGGTGTGTGGCAGTTGATGGTGCAGGGTGTATGACAGTTTATGGTGCAGGGTGTGTGGCAGTTTATGGTGCAGGGGGTGTGACAGTTGATGGTGCAGGGTGTGTGGCAGTTGATGGTGCAGGGGGTGTGACAGTTGCTGGTGCCGGGTGTGTGACAGTTGATGGTGCAGGGTGTGTGACAGTTGATGGTGCAGGGTGTGTGACAGTTGATGGTGCAGGGTGTGTGACAGTTGATGGTGCCGGGTGTGTGACAGTTGATGGTGCAGGGTGTGTGACAGTTGCTGGTGCAGGGTGTGTGGCAGTTGATGGTGCAGGGTGTGTGACAGTTGATGGTGTAGGGTGTGTGACAGTTGATGGTGCAGGGTGTGTGACAGTTGATGGTGTAGGGTGTGTGACAGTTGATGGTGCAGGGTGTGTGGCAGTTGCTGGTGCAGGGTGTGTGGCAGTTGATGGTGCAGGGTGTGTGACAGTTGATGGTGTAGGGTGTGTGACAGTTGATGGTGCAGGGTGTGTGACAGTTGATGGTGCAGGGTGTGTGACAGTTAATGGTGGTGCAGGGTGTGTGGCAGTTGATGGTGCAGGGTGTGTGACAGTTGATGGTGCGGGGTGTGTGACAGTTGATGGTGCAGGGTGTGTGACAGTTAATGGTGGTGCAGGGTGTGTGGCAGTTGATGGTGTAGGGTGTGTGACAGTTGATGGTGCAGGGTGTGTGACAGTTAATGGTGGTGCAGGGTGTGTGACAGTTGATGGTGCAGGGTGTGTGACAGTTGATGGTGCAGGGTGTGTGACAGTTGATGGTGTAGGGTGTGTGACAGTTGATGGTGCAGGGTGTGTGACAGTTGATGGTGCAGGGTGTGTGGCAGTTGATGGTGCAGGGTGTGTGACAGTTGATGGTGCAGGGTGTGTGACAGTTGATGGTGCAGGGTGTGTGACAGTTGATGGTGCAGGGTGTGAGACAGTTGATGGTGCAGGGTGTGTGGCAGTTGATGGTGCAGGGTGTGTGGCAGTTGATGGTGCAGGGTGTGTGGCAGTTGCTGGTGCAGGGTGTGTGACAGTTGATGGTGCCGGGTGTGTGACAGTTGCTGGTGCAGGGTGTGTGACAGTTGATGGTGCAGGGTGTGTGACAGTTGATGGTGCAGGGTGTGTGGCAGTTGATGGTGCAGGGTGTGTGACAGTTGATGGTGCAGGGTGTGTGACAGTTGATGGTGCAGGGTGTGTGACAGTTGATGGTGCAGGGTGTGTGACAGTTGCTGGTGCAGGGTGTGTGACAGTTGATGGTGCAGGGTGTGTGACAGTTGATGGTGCAGGGTGTGTGGCAGTTGATGGTGCAGGGTGTGTGGCAGTTGCTGGTGCAGGGTGTGTGACAGTTGCTGGTGCAGGGTGTGTGACAGTTGATGGTGCAGGGTGTGTGACAGTTGATGGTGCAGGGTGTGTGGCAGTTGATGGTGCAGGGTGTGTGACAGTTGATGGTGCAGGGTGTGTGGCAGTTGCTGGTGCAGGGTGTGTGACAGTTGATGGTGCAGGGTGTGTGACAGTTGATGGTGCAGGGTGTGTGACAGTTGATGGTGCAGGGTGTGTGACAGTTGATGGTGCAGGGTGTGTGACAGTTGATGGTGCAGGGTGTGTGGCAGTTGATGGTGCAGGGGGTGTGACAGTTGCTGGTGCAGGGTGTGTGACAGTTGATGGTGCAGGGTGTGTGACAGTTGATGGTGCAGGGTGTGTGACAGTTGATGGTGCAGGGTGTGTGACAGTTGATGGTGCCGGGTGTGTGACAGTTGCTGGTGCAGGGTGTGTGACAGTTGCTGGTGCAGGGTGTGTGGCAGTTGATGGTGCAGGGTGTGTGACAGTTGATGGTGTAGGGTGTGTGACAGTTGATGGTGCAGGGTGTGTGACAGTTGATGGTGTAGGGTGTGTGACAGTTGATGGTGCAGGGTGTGTGGCAGTTGATGGTGCAGGGTGTGTGACAGTTGCTGGTGCAGGGTGTGTGACAGTTGATGGTGCAGGGTGTGTGAGAGTTGCTGGTGCAGGGTGTGTGAGAGTTGCTGGTGCGGGGTGTGTGACAGTTGATGGTGTAGGGTGTGTGACAGTTGCTGGTGCAGGGTGTGTGACAGTTGATGGTGCAGGGTGTGTGAGAGTTGCTGGTGCAGGGTGTGTGACAGTTGATGGTGCAGGGGGTGTGACAGTTAATGGTGGTGCAGGGTGTGTGGCAGTTGCTGGTGCAGGGTGTGTGACAGTTAATGGTGGTGCAGGGTGTGTGACAGTTGATGGTGCAGGGTGTGTGACAGTTGATGGTGCAGGGTGTGTGAGAGTTGCTGGTGCAGGGTGTGTGACAGTTGATGGTGCGGGGTGTGTGACAGTTGATGGTGCAGGGTGTGTGACAGTTAATGGTGGTGCAGGGTGTGTGGCAGTTGATGGTGCAGGGTGTGTGACAGTTGATGGTGTAGGGTGTGTGACAGTTAATGGTGGTGCAGGGTGTGTGACAGTTGATGGTGCAGGGTGTGTGACAGTTGATGGTGCAGGGTGTGTGGCAGTTGATGGTGCAGGGTGTGTGACAGTTGATGGTGCAGGGTGTGTGGCAGTTGATGGTGCAGGGGGTGTGACAGTTGCTGGTGCAGGGTGTGTGACAGTTGATGGTGCAGGGTGTGTGACAGTTGATGGTGCAGGGTGTGTGACAGTTGATGGTGCAGGGTGTGTGACAGTTGATGGTGCCGGGTGTGTGACAGTTGATGGTGCAGGGTGTGTGACAGTTGCTGGTGCAGGGTGTGTGGCAGTTGATGGTGCAGGGTGTGTGACAGTTGATGGTGTAGGGTGTGTGACAGTTGATGGTGCAGGGTGTGTGACAGTTGATGGTGCAGGGTGTGTGACAGTTGATGGTGCAGGGTGTGTGACAGTTGATGGTGCAGGGTGTGTGACAGTTAATGGTGGTGCAGGGTGTGTGACAGTTGATGGTGCAGGGTGTGTGACAGTTGATGGTGCAGGGTGTGTGAGAGTTGCTGGTGCAGGGTGTGTGACAGTTGATGGTGCGGGGTGTGTGACAGTTGATGGTGCAGGGTGTGTGACAGTTAATGGTGGTGCAGGGTGTGTGGCAGTTGATGGTGCAGGGTGTGTGACAGTTGATGGTGCAGGGTGTGTGACAGTTAATGGTGGTGCAGGGTGTGTGGCAGTTGATGGTGTAGGGTGTGTGACAGTTAATGGTGGTGCAGGGTGTGTGACAGTTGATGGTGCAGGGTGTGTGACAGTTGATGGTGCAGGGGGTGTGACAGTTGCTGGTGCAGGGTGTGTGACAGTTGATGGTGCGGGGTGTGTGACAGTTGCTGGTGCGGGGTGTGTGACAGTTGATGGTGCGGGGTGTGTGACAGTTGCTGGTGCAGGGTGTGTGACAGTTGATGGTGTAGGGGGTGTGACAGTTGATGGTGTAGGGTGTGTGACAGTTGATGGTGCAGGGTGTGTGGCAGTTGATGGTGCAGGGTGTATGACAGTTTATGGTGCAGGGTGTGTGGCAGTTGATGGTGCAGGGTGTGTGGCAGTTGATGGTGCAGGGGGTGTGACAGTTGCTGGTGCAGGGTGTGTGACAGTTGATGGTGCAGGGTGTGTGACAGTTGATGGTGCAGGGTGTGTGACAGTTGATGGTGCAGGGTGTGTGACAGTTGATGGTGCCGGGTGTGTGACAGTTGATGGTGCAGGGTGTGTGACAGTTGCTGGTGCAGGGTGTGTGGCAGTTGATGGTGCAGGGTGTGTGACAGTTGATGGTGTAGGGTGTGTGACAGTTGATGGTGCAGGGTGTGTGACAGTTGATGGTGTAGGGTGTGTGACAGTTGATGGTGCAGGGTGTGTGGCAGTTGCTGGTGCAGGGTGTGTGACAGTTGATGGTGTAGGGTGTGTGACAGTTGATGGTGCGGGGTGTGTGACAGTTAATGGTGGTGCAGGGTGTGTGACAGTTGATGGTGTAGGGTGTG
Organism: Lithobates clamitans; assembly: GCA_037952925.1. Lineage (NCBI taxonomy): Eukaryota > Metazoa > Chordata > Amphibia > Anura > Ranidae > Lithobates > Lithobates clamitans. Next base: position 202,237 of record JBBGZY010002135.1, on the reverse strand, counting down.
TGACAGTTAATGGTGGTGCAGGGTGTGTGACAGTTGATGGTGCAGGGTGTGTGACAGTTGATGGTGCAGGGTGTGTGACAGTTGATGGTGTAGGGTGTGTGACAGTTGATGGTGCAGGGTGTGTGACAGTTGATGGTGCAGGGTGTGTGGCAGTTGATGGTGCAGGGTGTGTGACAGTTGATGGTGCAGGGTGTGTGACAGTTGATGGTGCAGGGTGTGTGACAGTTGATGGTGCAGGGTGTGAGACAGTTGATGGTGCAGGGTGTGTGGCAGTTGATGGTGCAGGGTGTGTGGCAGTTGATGGTGCAGGGTGTGTGACAGTTGATGGTGTAGGGTGTGTGACAGTTGATGGTGCAGGGTGTGTGACAGTTGATGGTGTAGGGTGTGTGACAGTTGATGGTGCAGGGTGTGTGGCAGTTGCTGGTGCAGGGTGTGTGACAGTTGATGGTGCGGGGTGTGTGACAGTTAATGGTGGTGCAGGGTGTGTGACAGTTGATGGTGTAGGGTGTGTGACAGTTAATGGTGGTGCAGGGTGTGTGACAGTTGATGGTGCAGGGTGTGTGACAGTTGATGGTGCAGGGTGTGTGACAGTTGATGGTGTAGGGTGTGTGACAGTTGATGGTGCAGGGGGTGTGACAGTTGCTGGTGCAGGGTGTGTGACAGTTGATGGTGCAGGGTGTGTGACAGTTGATGGTGCAGGGTGTGTGACAGTTGATGGTGTAGGGTGTGTGGCAGTTGATGGTGCAGGGGGTGTGACAGTTGCTGGTGCAGGGTGTGTGACAGTTGATGGTGCAGGGTGTGTGACAGTTGATGGTGCCGGGTGTGTGACAGTTGATGGTGCAGGGTGTGTGACAGTTGCTGGTGCAGGGTGTGTGGCAGTTGATGGTGCAGGGTGTGTGACAGTTGATGGTGTAGGGTGTGTGACAGTTGATGGTGCAGGGTGTGTGACAGTTGATGGTGTAGGGTGTGTGACAGTTGATGGTGCAGGGTGTGTGGCAGTTGCTGGTGCAGGGTGTGTGACAGTTGATGGTGTAGGGTGTGTGACAGTTGATGGTGCGGGGTGTGTGACAGTTAATGGTGGTGCAGGGTGTGTGACAGTTGATGGTGTAGGGTGTGTGACAGTTAATGGTGGTGCAGGGTGTGTGACAGTTGATGGTGCAGGGTGTGTGACAGTTGATGGTGCAGGGTGTGTGACAGTTGATGGTGTAGGGTGTGTGACAGTTGATGGTGCAGGGTGTGTGACAGTTGATGGTGCAGGGTGTGTGGCAGTTGATGGTGCAGGGTGTGTGACAGTTGATGGTGCAGGGTGTGTGACAGTTGATGGTGCAGGGTGTGTGACAGTTGATGGTGCAGGGTGTGAGACAGTTGATGGTGCAGGGTGTGTGGCAGTTGATGGTGCAGGGTGTGTGGCAGTTGATGGTGCAGGGTGTGTGACAGTTGATGGTGCAGGGTGTGTGGCAGTTGATGGTGCAGGGTGTGTGGCAGTTGATGGTGCAGGGTGTGTGACAGTTGATGGTGCAGGGTGTGTGACAGTTGATGGTGCAGGGTGTGTGACAGTTGATGGTGCAGGGTGTGTGACAGTTGATGGTGCAGGGTGTGTGGCAGTTGATGGTGTAGGGTGTGTGACAGTTGATGGTGCAGGGTGTGTGGCAGTTGATGGTGCAGGGTGTGTGACAGTTGATGGTGTAGGGTGTGTGGCAGTTGCTGGTGCAGGGTGTGTGACAGTTGATGGTGTAGGGGGTGTGACAGTTGATGGTGCAGGGTGTGTGGCAGTTGATGGTGCAGGGTGTGTGGCAGTTGATGGTGTAGGGTGTGTGGCAGTTGATGGTGCAGGGTGTGTGAGAGTTGCTGGTGCAGGGTGTGTGACAGTTGATGGTGCAGGGTGTGTGACAGTTAATGGTGGTGCAGGGTGTGTGACAGTTGATGGTGCAGGGTGTGTGACAGTTGATGGTGCCGGGTGTGTGGCAGTTGCTGGTGCAGGGTGTGTGGCAGTTGCTGGTGCAGGGTGTGTGACAGTTGATGGTGCAGGGTGTGTGACAGTTGATGGTGCAGGGTGTGTGACAGTTGCTGGTGCAGGGTGTGTGACAGTTGATGGTGCAGGGGGTGTGACATTTGATGGTGTAGGGTGTGTGACAGTTGATGGTGTAGGGTGTGTGGCAGTTGATGGTGCAGGGTGTGTGGCAGTTGCTGGTGCAGGGTGTGTGACAGTTGATGGTGCTGGGTGTGTGACAGTTGCTGGTGCAGGGTGTGTGACAGTTGCTGGTGCAGGGTGTGTGACAGTTGATGGTGCAGGGTGTGTGACAGTTGATGGTGCAGGGTGTGTGACAGTTGATGGTGCTGGGTGTGTGACAGTTGCTGGTGCAGGGTGTGTGACAGTTGCTGGTGCAGGGTGTGTGACAGTTGATGGTGCAGGGTGTGTGACAGTTGATGGTGCAGGGTGTGTGACAGTTGATGGTGCAGGGTGTGTGACAGTTGATGGTGCCGGGTGTGTGACAGTTGATGGTGCAGGGTGTATGACAGTTGCTGGTGCAGGGTGTGTGGCAGTTGATGGTGCAGGGTGTGTGACAGTTGATGGTGTAGGGTGTGTGACAGTTGATGGTGCAGGGTGTGTGACAGTTGATGGTGTAGGGTGTGTGACAGTTGATGGTGCAGGGTGTGTGGCAGTTGCTGGTGCAGGGTGTGTGGCAGTTGATGGTGCAGGGTGTGTGACAGTTGATGGTGCAGGGTGTGTGAGAGTTGCTGGTGCAGGGTGTGTGACAGTTGATGGTGCAGGGTGTGTGACAGTTGATGGTGTAGGGTGTGTGACAGTTGCTGGTGCAGGGTGTGTGACAGTTGATGGTGCAGGGTGTGTGAGAGTTGCTGGTGCAGGGTGTGTGACAGTTGCTGGTGCAGGGTGTGTGACAGTTGATGGTGCAGGGTGTGTGAGAGTTGCTGGTGCAGGGTGTGTGACAGTTGATGGTGCGGGGTGTGTGACAGTTGATGGTGCAGGGTGTGTGAGAGTTGCTGGTGCAGGGTGTGTGACAGTTGATGGTGCGGGGTGTGTGACAGTTGATGGTGCAGGGTGTGTGACAGTTAATGGTGGTGCAGGGTGTGTGGCAGTTGATGGTGCAGGGTGTGTGACAGTTGATGGTGCGGGGTGTGTGACAGTTGATGGTGCAGGGTGTGTGACAGTTAATGGTGGTGCAGGGTGTGTGACAGTTGATGGTGCAGGGTGTGTGACAGTTGATGGTGCAGGGTGTGTGACAGTTGATGGTGCAGGGTGTGTGACAGTTGCTGGTGCAGGGTGTGTGACAGTTGCTGGTGCAGGGTGTGTGACAGTTGCTGGTGCAGGGTGTGTGACAGTTGATGGTGCAGGGTGTGTGACAGTTGATGGTGCAGGGTGTGTGGCAGTTGATGGTGCAGGGTGTGTGACAGTTGATGGTGCCGGGTGTGTGACAGTTGCTGGTGCAGGGTGTGTGACAGTTGATGGTGCAGGGTGTGTGGCAGTTGATGGTGCAGGGTGTGTGACAGTTGATGGTGCAGGGTGTGTGGCAGTTGATGGTGCAGGGTGTGTGACAGTTGATGGTGCCGGGTGTGTGACAGTTGCTGGTGCAGGGTGTGTGACAGTTGCTGGTGCAGGGTGTGTGACAGTTGCTGGTGCAGGGTGTGTGACAGTTGATGGTGCAGGGTGTGTGACAGTTGATGGTGCAGGGTGTGTGGCAGTTGATGGTGCAGGGTGTGTGACAGTTGATGGTGCCGGGTGTGTGACAGTTGCTGGTGCAGGGTGTGTGACAGTTGATGGTGTAGGGGGTGTGACAGTTGCTGGTGCAGGGTGTGTGACAGTTGATGGTGCGGGGTGTGTGACAGTTGCTGGTGCGGGGTGTGTGACAGTTGATGGTGCGGGGTGTGTGACAGTTGCTGGTGCAGGGTGTGTGACAGTTGATGGTGTAGGGGGTGTGACAGTTGATGGTGTAGGGTGTGTGACAGTTGATGGTGCAGGGTGTGTGGCAGTTGATGGTGCAGGGTGTATGACAGTTTATGGTGCAGGGTGTGTGGCAGTTGATGGTGCAGGGTGTGTGACAGTTGATGGTGCAGGGTGTGTGGCAGTTGATGGTGCAGGGGGTGTGACAGTTGCTGGTGCAGGGTGTGTGACAGTTGATGGTGCAGGGTGTGTGACAGTTGATGGTGCAGGGTGTGTGACAGTTGATGGTGCAGGGTGTGTGACAGTTGATGGTGCCGGGTGTGTGACAGTTGATGGTGCAGGGTGTGTGACAGTTGCTGGTGCAGGGTGTGTGGCAGTTGATGGTGCAGGGTGTGTGACAGTTGATGGTGTAGGGTGTGTGACAGTTGATGGTGCAGGGTGTGTGACAGTTGATGGTGTAGGGTGTGTGACAGTTGATGGTGCAGGGTGTGTGGCAGTTGCTGGTGCAGGGTGTGTGGCAGTTGATGGTGCAGGGTGTGTGACAGTTGATGGTGTAGGGTGTGTGACAGTTGATGGTGCGGGGTGTGTGACAGTTGATGGTGCAGGGTGTGTGACAGTTAATGGTGGTGCAGGGTGTGTGGCAGTTGATGGTGCAGGGTGTGTGACAGTTGATGGTGCGGGGTGTGTGACAGTTGATGGTGCAGGGTGTGTGACAGTTAATGGTGGTGCAGGGTGTGTGACAGTTGATGGTGCAGGGTGTGTGACAGTTGATGGTGCAGGGTGTGTGACAGTTGATGGTGTAGGGTGTGTGACAGTTGATGGTGCAGGGTGTGTGACAGTTGATGGTGCAGGGTGTGTGGCAGTTGATGGTGCAGGGTGTGTGACAGTTGATGGTGCAGGGTGTGTGACAGTTGATGGTGCAGGGTGTGTGACAGTTGATGGTGCAGGGTGTGAGACAGTTGATGGTGCAGGGTGTGTGGCAGTTGATGGTGCAGGGTGTGTGGCAGTTGATGGTGCAGGGTGTGTGACAGTTGATGGTGTAGGGTGTGTGACAGTTGATGGTGCAGGGTGTGTGGCAGTTGCTGGTGCAGGGTGTGTGGCAGTTGATGGTGCAGGGTGTGTGACAGTTGATGGTGTAGGGTGTGTGACAGTTGATGGTGCGGGGTGTGTGACAGTTGATGGTGCAGGGTGTGTGACAGTTAATGGTGGTGCAGGGTGTGTGGCAGTTGATGGTGCAGGGTGTGTGACAGTTGATGGTGCGGGGTGTGTGACAGTTGATGGTGCAGGGTGTGTGACAGTTAATGGTGGTGCAGGGTGTGTGGCAGTTGATGGTGTAGGGTGTGTGACAGTTAATGGTGGTGCAGGGTGTGTGACAGTTGATGGTGCAGGGTGTGTGACAGTTGATGGTGCAGGGTGTGTGACAGTTGATGGTGTAGGGTGTGTGACAGTTGATGGTGCAGGGTGTGTGACAGTTGATGGTGCAGGGTGTGTGGCAGTTGATGGTGCAGGGTGTGTGACAGTTGATGGTGCAGGGTGTGTGACAGTTGATGGTGCAGGGTGTGTGACAGTTGATGGTGCAGGGTGTGAGACAGTTGATGGTGCAGGGTGTGTGGCAGTTGATGGTGCAGGGTGTGTGGCAGTTGATGGTGCAGGGTGTGTGGCAGTTGCTGGTGCAGGGTGTGTGACAGTTGATGGTGCCGGGTGTGTGACAGTTGCTGGTGCAGGGTGTGTGACAGTTGATGGTGCAGGGTGTGTGACAGTTGATGGTGCAGGGTGTGTGGCAGTTGATGGTGCAGGGTGTGTGACAGTTGATGGTGCAGGGTGTGTGACAGTTGATGGTGCAGGGTGTGTGACAGTTGATGGTGCAGGGTGTGTGACAGTTGCTGGTGCAGGGTGTGTGACAGTTGATGGTGCAGGGTGTGTGACAGTTGATGGTGCAGGGTGTGTGGCAGTTGATGGTGCAGGGTGTGTGGCAGTTGCTGGTGCAGGGTGTGTGACAGTTGCTGGTGCAGGGTGTGTGACAGTTGATGGTGCAGGGTGTGTGACAGTTGATGGTGCAGGGTGTGTGACAGTTGATGGTGCAGGGTGTGTGGCAGTTGATGGTGCAGGGTGTGTGACAGTTGCTGGTGCAGGGTGTGTGGCAGTTGATGGTGCAGGGTGTGTGACAGTTGATGGTGCAGGGTGTGTGGCAGTTGCTGGTGCAGGGTGTGTGACAGTTGATGGTGCAGGGTGTGTGACAGTTGATGGTGCAGGGTGTGTGACAGTTGATGGTGCAGGGTGTGTGACAGTTGATGGTGCAGGGTGTGTGACAGTTGATGGTGCAGGGTGTGTGGCAGTTGATGGTGCAGGGGGTGTGACAGTTGCTGGTGCAGGGTGTGTGACAGTTGATGGTGCAGGGTGTGTGACAGTTGATGGTGCAGGGTGTGTGACAGTTGATGGTGCAGGGTGTGTGACAGTTGATGGTGCCGGGTGTGTGACAGTTGCTGGTGCAGGGTGTGTGACAGTTGCTGGTGCAGGGTGTGTGGCAGTTGATGGTGCAGGGTGTGTGACAGTTGATGGTGTAGGGTGTGTGACAGTTGATGGTGCAGGGTGTGTGACAGTTGATGGTGTAGGGTGTGTGACAGTTGATGGTGCAGGGTGTGTGGCAGTTGATGGTGCAGGGTGTGTGACAGTTGCTGGTGCAGGGTGTGTGACAGTTGATGGTGCAGGGTGTGTGACAGTTGCTGGTGCAGGGTGTGTGACAGTTGATGGTGCAGGGTGTGTGACAGTTGATGGTGCAGGGTGTGTGGCAGTTGATGGTGCAGGGTGTGTGACAGTTGCTGGTGCAGGGTGTGTGACAGTTGATGGTGCAGGGGGTGTGACAGTTAATGGTGGTGCAGGGTGTGTGACAGTTGATGGTGCAGGGTGTGTGACAGTTGATGGTGCAGGGTGTGTGACAGTTGATGGTGCAGGGTGTGTGGCAGTTGCTGGTGCAGGGTGTGTGACAGTTAATGGTGGTGCAGGGTGTGTGACAGTTGATGGTGCAGGGTGTGTGACAGTTGATGGTGCAGGGTGTGTGAGAGTTGCTGGTGCAGGGTGTGTGACAGTTGATGGTGCGGGGTGTGTGACAGTTGATGGTGCAGGGTGTGTGACAGTTAATGGTGGTGCAGGGTGTGTGGCAGTTGATGGTGCAGGGTGTGTGACAGTTGATGGTGTAGGGTGTGTGACAGTTAATGGTGGTGCAGGGTGTGTGACAGTTGATGGTGCAGGGTGTGTGACAGTTGATGGTGCAGGGTGTGTGGCAGTTGATGGTGCAGGGTGTGTGACAGTTGCTGGTGCAGGGTGTGTGACAGTTGATGGTGCAGGGTGTGTGAGAGTTGCTGGTGCAGGGTGTGTGACAGTTGATGGTGCAGGGTGTGTGACAGTTGATGGTGCAGGGTGTGTGACAGTTGCTGGTGCAGGGTGTGTGACAGTTGATGGTGCAGGGGGTGTGACAGTTAATGGTGGTGCAGGGTGTGTGACAGTTGATGGTGCAGGGTGTGTGACAGTTAATGGTGGTGCAGGGTGTGTGACAGTTGATGGTGCAGGGTGTGTGACAGTTGATGGTGCAGGGTGTGTGAGAGTTGCTGGTGCAGGGTGTGTGACAGTTGATGGTGCGGGGTGTGTGACAGTTGATGGTGCAGGGTGTGTGACAGTTAATGGTGGTGCAGGGTGTGTGGCAGTTGATGGTGCAGGGTGTGTGACAGTTGATGGTGCGGGGTGTGTGACAGTTGATGGTGCAGGGTGTGTGACAGTTAATGGTGGTGCAGGGTGTGTGGCAGTTGATGGTGTAGGGTGTGTGACAGTTAATGGTGGTGCAGGGTGTGTGACAGTTGATGGTGCAGGGTGTGTGACAGTTGATGGTGCAGGGTGTGTGACAGTTGATGGTGTAGGGTGTGTGACAGTTGATGGTGCAGGGTGTGTGACAGTTGATGGTGCAGGGTGTGTGACAGTTGATGGTGTAGGGTGTGTGACAGTTGATGGTGCAGGGTGTGTGACAGTTGATGGTGTAGGGTGTGTGGCAGTTGATGGTGCAGGGTGTGTGGCAGTTGATGGTGCAGGACATGCTGCAGTTGGTAATGAGCGTCAGGGAACGGGTGTCGGCTCTGAGCTCAGTAATTTTCCTCAGAAGCAGCAGCTGTGTCCCCAGTCCTCGCAGAGTGGTGAGTGTACACAATGACTAATACATGAAAACCAATCCTTGTATCCACAACACAATGACACACAATCATGTTCCAGCTGGAAATTTGGCTGATAATTAGGGCCAGGTTTAGGTCCTCCATGGTGTGTGATAATAATGAAGTGTGATGGACTCCAGACTGAGTGTGGAGAATGGGGAGGTGGTAATGAACATTGTCTCTCTTCTCCAAAATTTGCAGGTCCACACCAACAAATGGTCAGATTTAAACATGACATTTGTAGGACTTAAGCCCAGTCTCCTGATCACCTTATATCCCCCCGAAACTTCCCCTCCTCCAAACCCTTCACAAATGACTTGACCAGGTTTTGGAGTAAATGGCCTTGACGGCCTTTTTATTAACAAATTATAAAATTAAATAAATAACATCTTCATAAATAACCACTAAACTTTTATTATACTTTCTTAATATCATATAGGGAAATAACATACCACTGGTCACTACGAACAACTTCTTTTAAACTTTAGGCCTCCAGTCGGAAACCCCTGACTCGGAGGCGGTACCCAACTTTCGCAGTGGCCTACCCTTATTAACCCTTCCAGGTTAACCCCTCGTAACCTGGAAGTACATAAACAACCCCCATCCTTTCATGGATGGATACCAGAAACAACCCCCATCCTTTCATGGATGGGTACCAGAAACAACCCCTATCCTTTCATGGATGGATACCAGAAACAACCCCCATCCTTTCATGGATGGGTACCAGAAACAACCCCCATCCTTTCATGGATGGGTACCAGAAACAACCCCTATCCTTTCATGGATGGGTACCAGAAACAAATTCCCTATCCTTTCATGGATGGGTACCAGAAACAACCCCTATCCTTTCATGGATGGGTACCAGAAACAACCCCCATCCTTTCATGGATGGGTACCAGAAACAACCCCCATCCTTTCATGGATGGATACCAGAAACAACCCCTATCCTTTCATGGATGGGTACCAGAAACAACCCCCATCCTTTCATGGATGGGTACCAGAAACAACCCCTATCCTTTCATGGATGGGTACCAGAAACAAATTCCCTATCCTTTCATGGATGGGTACCAGAAACAACCCCTATCCTTTCATGGATGGGTACCAGAAACAACCCCCATCCTTTCATGGATGGGTACCAGAAACAACCCCCATCCTTTCATGGATGGATACCAGAAACAACCCCTATCCTTTCATGGATGGGTACCAGAAACAACCCCCATCCTTTCATGGATGGATACCAGAAACAACCCCCATCCTTTCATGGATGGGTACCAGAAACAACCCCCATCCTTTCATGGATGGGTACCAGAAACAACCCCTATCCTTTCATGGATGGGTACCAGAAACAACCCCCATCCTTTCATGGATGGGTACCAGAAACAACCCCCATCCTTTCATGGATGGATACCAGAAACAACCCCTATCCTTTCATGGATGGGTACCAGAAACAACCCCCATCCTTTCATGGATGGATACCAGAAACAACCCCCATCCCATGGATGGGTACAACATGTTCCATAAATGTAACCTCTATCTTCTCCTTCTCCAGCGACCCAACCTATCTTCAGGCACAGGGACCGACTGTCTCAAGTCACCCTGAACCCACTTGTTAGTATGTACCCCAACTCCCACAAGTTGTACCAAACAGACATTGGGAAATACCAGAGGCCAACCTCTTTATCCCACCCATTCTTCGTGAGATATGGCACACACCCCCCTCTGGCATAATCCTCGGCTGTCTCATTTTTTCTCATATTCGGATCCAATGGCTTGGACCAGATATGAGATAGAAACAGTAGGCGCAGTGGTCGTAAATGGGATGTTGTTGACATTCGATGAGCTTAAAAGTAGACACGGGCTCCCCAACTCACACTTGTTTTCTCCAGTTTAGGCATGCTTTCTCTGCCCAATTTGGGTCTTCCAATCTGGAGGTGCGGGTTGGGGACCTGGAGTCGCTGCTCAGAGCTAAAGATCTACCTAAAGCCCTGTCCGGTTTTGGCCTCCTGTTGTGCTGCATGGTTGTCGGATTTCCCGCAGCTGGACAATGATGATTGGGACGATGTATGGAGCCCCTCGTTTGCTAGATTGGTGTCGGCACATGATTACTTTATACAGTTCAAGTTCCTCCATAGGATATACCAGCCCTCAAATTTCCCACTCACCTACTTGCATTTTGCGAGTGGAAAATGAGGGCTGGCGAGGAGCTGGGCTGCCTGGAAGCAGGGGATGAGCATCGCCGGTGGGTGGGGCTGATTGGGAGCTGTTCTCCGCTCGTCGTCATACACAGCCCCACCTCCTGACCCGGAGCCTGTGATAGACAGAACGCATCCCAGCATTGGCCTGGCATTCTGTCCATCACAGGCTCTGGGTCAGGAGGAGGCTGGGCTGTGTATGACAGTGAGCGGAGCGGAGGCAATTGTAATGTAAGCTTTTCCGGTGTGCTATCCCGCTCTGTGATCCCGAGCCTCTCCTCTTCTTCCACTTATGATCCAGCCGCCCTCTCTCTTCCTCTGCCCAGGTGAGGCTGCAATGGTGAGCACAGTGAGGCTGCAATGGTGGGCACAGTGAGGCTTTAATGGTGGGCACAGGTGAGGCTGCAATGGTGGGCACAGCGAGGCTGCAATGGTGGGCACAGCGAGGCTGCAATGGTGGGCACAGTGAGGCTGCAATGGTGGGCACAGTGAGGCTGCAATGGTGGGCACAGATGAGGTTGCAATGGTGGTCACAGGTGAGGCTGCAATGGTGGGCACAGGTAAGGCTGCAATGGTGGGCACAGGTCATGCTGCAATGGTGGGCACAGGTCATGCTGGAATGGCGGGCACAGGTCATGCTGCAATGGTGGGCACAGGTCATGCTGCATTGATAGGCACTGACGAGGCTGCATTGATAGGCACAGGTGAGGCTGCAATGGTGGGCACAGTGAGACTGCAATGTTGGGCACAGGTGGGGCTTCAATTGTGGGCACAGGTGAGGTTGCAATGGTGGTCACAGGTGAGGCTGCAATGGTGGGCATAGGTGAGGCTGCAATGGTGGGCACAGGTAAGGCTGCAATGGTGGTCACAGGTGAAGCTGCAATGGTGGGCACAGGTCATGCTGCAATGGTGGTCACAGGTGAAGCTGCAATGGTGGGCACAGGTCATGCTGCATTGATAGGCACTGATGAGGCTGCATTGATAGGCACAGGTGAGCCTTCATTGATGGGCACTGGTGAGGCTGTGCTGAGGGGCACCGATAAAGTTGTTAATATTTATTTTTGTAAACTAATTCTGCATAAAACATTTAAGAGTCATTTCATGACATAATTTATGAGGGTGTGTTTAGGGGTGGAATTAGGGGTGGGCCAGGGTAGGGGTTGGGTGGGGTAACTGGTGGCAAGTAACCCTTAAGGCCTGGCTAGTAGCTCAGGACTTGAAATTTTGAGCCCAGGGATATACTGTTCAACCTTCGAACTGTTGGGGGTGCGATGCCCCTGGAGCAGATTTTCTGCACATTTTTTGCCATTGCCCGCACATCCGGCAATTCTGGGTGGAGGTGGTGGACTGTGTCGGGTAGACTTGTGCACAAGAGAAAATTTTGTTTAGTTTCGTTTCGTTGTCATTCGTAAAATACATAATTTAGTTCTGTTATATTCGTTATGTTACGTTAATTTGTTTTCGGATAATTCGTTATTTCTGTAGAGTGTCGATATTCAATATACTGAATCTCGAATCATGTTGAACTCATTTGTTGTATCCGCTATAATTTCTTTTGTATTAGTTGAAATTCGATATTTATGTATGTATATATACAGTATATTTGTGATAATGATTCGTAGTTTGGAAAGTCGTTTATTGAATCCATTAACACACACAATGACTATATCTCTTCTCCTCTGCTCAAATACAATACAAACACCCTTCTCCTTCAGTTCTCAGGAATTCACTTTGCCAGTAATCCAACCTCCAGCACAAAATGAATCAGCGGATTGGACTGTAAGATTTACTTTGAGTTGACCTTTTGTTTCATTAGATCTTTAAAGAATTACCGAATCATGACGAATTCATTCCTTCGCTGCACCATCCACTTTGGCTCCTTCAACCCTTACTTACATACAGGGCTGCTGATAGAAATTATGGGGCCCCATACAGCCTACCCGACAGGGACCCTCCCCCTCCTCCGAAAATTTTAAATGATATTTTTTGCTAAAATGCAACGCCCGCAATTCTATGCTTTGCAGCCATGGCAGTTATTATACCCCCCCCCCATCGAACAAGACCCATTCAAGTGAATAACGGTACCGAGGCAATATCTGCACCCCCAAAGTGAGCGATTGGTACTGATCACTCACTGTGTTCATTCAGGTTGGTGTGTTTGTTCAGGAAGGTTAGCCCCACCACTCACCATCCTGAAATAATCTGCCTGTGTGCCCTCAGCAGCTGCTGGTGGGAGAGGAGGGAAAACGGCAGCACAGCGGGCGGTGGGGGGGAGAGGGGGCGGGGATTGGGTTGCCACCTTTTCTTCAAGCCAAACCCGAACACTTTTGCAGCACAGGGCATTTTATTTTTTTATTTTTTTTTTCGCTGTAAACACTATAGGATTATGAAAGACCTGGGTCACTTTTGGGTGCCCCAAGGAGAGTAGTAATGTAGCGCACAGAGCGCGCCTTGGCACACAGTGGGTGTGGCCAAATGTCTCTTGCTGACATTATCACCCCACCCTTCAGTTAAACCTGCCACCAAACAGCTACCCGCAGCTCCTGGATGGCAACTGATTTGTGTATGACTATCTCGGTTACTTGGGGAGCCACAGCATGGTCTGAATAATTGTGTCCGGGTTTCAGGTGGACTGAAACCCGGACACATGATTTAAAACCCGAACTGTCCAGGTGAATCCTGGACAGGTGGCAACCCTGGGGGGGTGGGAAGGGGCACACAGGGGTCCCAGACAGTGGGGGTAAGGGGGTGCAGATACTAGAAGTGATTCCCCTGCAGTGCAGCCGGAGGAAGAGAAGAGAAGTAGAAGCCCGCAGCACTGCTCAAGAGCCTCAAGTGCCAGCAATAAGGCAGTACTGCTGGCCCTCCAGCTAGGCAGGTGCCTGGGCCCCCCTTTTCAGATTTTCAATTTCCAAATTTCCGAATTTCTAAATTTCCAAATTTCCAAATTTAGAATTTTCAAATTTTCTGAATTCGAAAATTTAAAAATTTGAAATTCCCAAAATTCGAAAATCTGAAAAAAAGAAAGAAAATCAGTCAAATTTGAAATAATACCTAACTAATAATAAGTAACTATTCAATTATAGATATTGGAATTTCCTTTCAAATTTGGCTGTTAGTGAACGTAACGAGTACAAATTTATCCGAAGTTACGAATTATCCGAAATAACAAATGCTGCATCTAAACAAATGGATTGGAACAAATTAATAATAAATAATAATAATAAGGCTTTATTATTTTTATTGTTATTTATTATTATTAATTTCGGATAAATTCGTACTCGTTATGTTCACAAACGTTCCAATACCTATAATTTAATATTTATTATTAGTTAGTTATTATTTCAAATTTTCAGATTTTCATTCTTTTGAATTTCCAGATTTTCATTCTTTTGAATTTTCAGATTTTCATTCTTAATTTTGGATTTTCAAATTTCCAAACTTTAGAATTTTCAAATTCATGAAATTTCGAATATTATTTTTCCAAAAAAAAACGCAATTGAAAAATCTCTGCGCAAATACCCTGTGACATAAAAAGTTGCAACGACTGCCATTTTACTCCCTAGGGTCTCTGCTAAAAAAAACCCCAAAAAAACAAAAAAATATATACAATGTTTGGGGGTTCTGAGTAATTTTCCAGGAAAAAAATGATGATTTTTACATGTAGGAGCGAAATGCTAGAATTGGCCCAGATGGTAAGTGGTTAACCTCTTGCCAACCAGCGCACAACGATTTAAGTCCGCGGAATGGCGCGGCTGCACAAATGGGCGTACCTGTATGTCCCCTTTAAGACACGGCATTGTGAGCGCGCGCTGCGTACTCCGTGACCGTGCCCGCAGACTCAATGTCCGCCAGGGGTCCACGATCGTGTCACGGAGCGGCAGAATGGGGAGATGCCAATGTAAACAAGGCATTTCCCCCGTTCTGCCTTGTGACATGACAGAGATCTACTGCTCCCTGTCATCAGGAGCAGTGATCTCTGTCATGTCAGTGGAAGCCCATCCCCCTCCACAGTTAGAATCACTCCCTAGGACACACTTAACCCCTTCATCGCCCCCTAGTGTTTAACCCCCTTCCCTGCCAGTGTCATTTACACAGTAATCAGTGCATTTTTATAGCACTGATCGCTGTAGAAATGACAATGGTCCCAAAATAGTGTCAAAAGTGTCCGATGTGTCCGCCATAGTTTTTTTATACATTTTTTGGGGATATTTATTATAGCTATATATAAAAGTAAAAAATATTGCTTTTTTTTTTCAAAACTGTTGCTCTTTTTTTGTTTATAGCTCAAAAAATAAAAACCGCAGAGGTGATCAAATACCACCAAAAGAAAGCTCTATTTGTGGGAATAAAAGGACGTCAATTTTGTTTGGGCGCAACGTCGCACGACCGCACAATTGTCAGTTAAAGCGACGCAGTGCCGAATCGCAAAACGTGCTCTGGTCAGGAAGGGGGTAAATTCTACTGGGGCTGAAGTGGTTAAAATCCTTGTCATGTACATAGATCACCCAGAGGGGAATGGTATTTTTTCAACAAAAGTGGAGTTACTCTTTAAGGCTTTTTTTTTTTTTTTTTGGACAAAAACAAGCATTTAACCCTTACAGGGCTGGGTGAGCCGCACTACAAGGGTAGTTTTTAATTTTCCCCGGAGCTCAGCTTTAACAGTTCCCATTTGAATTCCTCATTATTTGTACTCAGACATGAAATAAAAAGATGTGAGAGTTTAAACAAAAATCATCCAGAGTGATTATTTGTTGGCATGTGCTGCCACCTAGTGTACATAAACGTTACATTCACCTTACAAGATTGGGATGAGAAAGACTACAGGAAAGGAAAACTAAATTTTGGAGAGGGGAGCAGAGAGAGGCCCACTAATTCTGGAAACAACATGAAATCAATGTTTTGATCAGGGTAAGTTCCAACATTTTCAACGTAAAGCTTCCAGAGAATGTGTGAAAGCCAAATTGTACTTCTTTTTTATTAAGTGAAGGTGCTAAAAAGTAATTTTTTTTAATTACAGTGCAACCTTGGTTTATGAGTAACGCGGCTAACAAGGGATTTGAATAACGAGCAACATTTTTTTTTTATTCTGACTCTGTTTGCAAGTGTTGTTTTGCAAAACGAGCTGAATTCAAGCTAATGGACAGTGCAGTACCGCATTTGGCCAGAGGTGCGGGGGCGCCGGGGACACTCGGATCGATTTGAAACCGTTCGGAAAGACTCGGAAATACTCAGAAACACTGGGAAATACTCCGTTCCCGAGTGTTTTCGAGCCTTTCCAAGGCTTTCCGAGCTGTCCCCGAGTATTTGCGAGGCTCTGCGGTGCCCCCGCACCTCTGGCCACATGCGGTATTGCATGTAATAGAAGTCAATGCGGAACAAATTATCTTCATTTCCATTGACTTCTATGGGCAAACTCGCTTTGATATGCGAGTGATTTGGATTACAAGCATTCTCCTGGAACGGATTATGCTCATAATCCAAGGTTCCACTGTATTATTATTATTTTAATACATGATTTATATAGCGCCAACAGTTTGCGCAGCACTTTACAACATGAGGGCAGACAGTACAGTTCAATACGGGAGCAATCGGAGAGCCCTGATTAAAAAAGACATCTTAAATGTCTTTTTAATAGCGCCCCAGCATCATTTCAACCTTCTCCATATCAGCATGCTGGAGATCCGGATTGCACCATGTGAGAGCAGCGGTCTACCTCCAGTGGTCCCACATGCCTCAGCTCCCACGATGGTCTGGTCCCATGGCCTCTCTTCTACACCTCCACCTTTACATGTCCAATGCTTTCGAGCCCCTGGCTGGTACTTGTGGCACATCTGTGCATGGCTTATGGTACCTGTGACCTAGTAGATGCCTGTGCTGTGTGTGACCATTGTACCCATAGGGCTAAGTTTAGACTACAGGAAAATGGCGCCCAGTCACAAAGAGGATCAGCAGACTATAAAGCTAAGATGGTAAAAGATGATGAGAACTGGCTTCATCTCAGTTCTCCACTCTTAGAAGAATACCTCAAATGCATTTCGCCCATGTGACGCTTGGAGGGCCTCATGGAGGTCTTATGATTGACCTCTATGAATAAGCTCCACATGGGCGAAATGCATAGGGGGGGTTCTTTTATGGGTGGAGAACCGAGCTGAAACCAATTCTAATTATCTTTTACCATCTTAGCTTTATGGTCTGCTGATCTCGTGTGCGGCTGGGTGCTACTGCTGTAGTTTAAACTTGCCTAAACATATCTGCAAAACATGACTTACCTGTTAATATTATCCTGCTCGTCCTGCTTGTTCTGCCTACTTAAGCCGTCCAACCCAGATGATCTCTGCCTTCACATCGGTCAACATCACAGAGACTATCTCCTTCCTTCTCTGAGGTGGCCGCTCAGCTGTCGGCTAATTGCCAGTTCCTATCTCTCCACAGTGACTCACCTGTTGATGATATCCTGCTCGTCAGTCCTGCCTACTTAAGCCGTCCAGCCCAGATGATCTCTGCCTTCGCCTTGGTCAACATCACAGAGACTATCTCCTGCGTTCCTGTTAAAGACTTGCTTGGCTGACATTCTTTCTGGCTCCAGATCCTGCTTGCTGTTCCACTACGCTGATCCATGTCTGCAAAAAGCATCTTTAGGTGCAATTTTTTAGCTGCTTTCTTCCTGCCAGGAGCAAAGGAACCCAGGGGTGGAAAAAAATCGTCTTGTGTGTATGAGGCCTTAAGTTTTCTTTAACTGATATTATATGAAGGTCATCACTTTGGTCTGCACACACATTTAAGTATTTCTAAATGAGTAAATATGTAACTATAACGTTATTACATTGTATTTCTCAATGAAGCTTCTGAGCATTGTTCTGGCAATGAAAATGAAAAGGTTTACCTTAAGCTGGGCGGCCACACAAAGAAAAATCTTCAATTTGAACCAATCTCCTATTAGCTTTTAAACAACCTAATGGATCAAGGCATCATATGACCAACACTCCACATCGATCCAGGATGACAAGTAGTTGCATATATATATATATATATATATATATATATATATATATATATATATATATATATATAATTTTTTTTTTTTTTTTACCTTGTATAAGCCCCTCGTAGTCCCTGTACAGCAGAGCTAAAGTGTGAGAATAAGAAGCAGTACAAGGAGCCACGCATCTCATGTGCTGACAAGAAGCATGATGAAAGGAGAGAGCAGAGAGATGAGCTCATCACTGTGCTGCTTCTCCTTTCACTGTCCAGTCACTTGCTGGGTGACCTGGGTTTAGAGGAGGTTTGTTGAAAGGTGCTGATAATGAGATTGAGGACATCTAGTGGGAGACAAAGAGTACTGCAAGGGAAATCCCTGGACTAAAGGTGAATATTACAGCTAAAGCTGTATTTACCAGATATTAACCACTGGTCAATGGGGGGATGATAAGGAGGGACTGTGTTTTATAGCCCCTGTGTGTAGCTCCCATAGTTAGGGTAACCCTTTAACTCAGTGCCTAGAATGTCTAAAATTTACCCTTGTAGCATAAGTCACTCTGCCATAGCCCAAACACAGACCTCAAACCAGTATGGTGACCTTGCCTGGCACGAGATAATATGGGGTCACCCACCTCTCACATGCCTTCCAGCCATCAAGATTTCCATAGTATTGTGCCATGATTTTAAACAACCCCATTTTCCGGGTGCTGAAACAAGAGTGTGGACCTATCACCACTTTCTCATTCAAGGATAATCTACCCTTGCTCTGAGGTGCCACACTGGTTTGAGGTCTAAATGTGGGCTATGGCAGAGTGTCTTGTGCTACAAGGGCAAAGTTTAGACCATATAGACCTTGTATTAAAGGGTTACCCTAATTATGGGGGCTACATACAGGGGCTATAAAACACAGTCCCTCCTTATCACCCTCCCACTGGCCAGTGGTAAATATCTGTCAGTTGCTGATGTTGGGGCCCATAGCCTATGTTGGTGTGCTCTAATTAGGGTTTTGTAATCCCAGCAGGAAACCCTCGAAAGAACTAATTCCTGGGTATCTCAAACTCAAAAAGTAGTAGTGCCTTATGCTACAAGGGCAAGGTGGGAGTGTCAGGGCTGGGCTCAGCCCTTCCTTCTCTGAGCTGGCCGCTCAGCTGTCTGCTAATTGCCAGTTCCTATCTCTCCACAGTGACTCACCTGTTGATGATGTTCTGCTCGTCAGTCCTGCCTACTTAAGCCGTCGAGCCTAGATGATCTCTGTCTTCGCCTTGGTCAACATCACAGAGACTCCTGTGTTCCTGTTAAAGACTTGCTTGGCTGACATTCCTTCTGGCTCCAGATCCTGCATGTTCTACTATGCTGATCCTTGGCTCCTCGACTTTCTTGCTTGTCTGACTATCCGTTCCGGTTACCGAACTTTGTTATGACTACGTTTGTTCCATTTACTTTTAGTATTAAACAAGTGTGATTTAACTGTACTTCTGTCTCGGTCTGATTTCATGGTTTCTGACAGGGAGCTACACACAGGGTCTATAAAGTGTAGCTCCCTGTCACTCCCCAATTGGCCAGTGGTAAATATCTGAAAGTGGCCAGCATTGGGGCCCAATTTCTTACGTTGGAGAATTCTAATTTGAGTTTTGTAATCCCAACAGAAAAAAATAGAAATTCTCCAAAGAGCAAATCTCCGGGTATCTCAGAAAGGGGTAGTAATGTCCTTTTAAGAAGGAACGTAACAAAGACGGTGGATAAAGCAGATAGCTCAGTGTTGTACGTGAAACATTTTACTGCAATGTTATGTTTGCTTTAGTTGTGCTAAACTTTATTAGACTTGTACTTATAGATGGGACAGAATGTGTTAAAGACCATTCCTCTGTTCCTTGGGTGCTATAGAGTATGGTTATAGATTATCCTAGTACTGAGTCCATGTACTCCGAGAACTAAGTGTGTTCTGAGACTAATAATATTAATAATATTCCGTGTAGCAAATTGTGCGGAGTCTGTACACAACAGCACCCCGGGGTGGCTGTATTTTTATATTTGTTGACTGATAGTTATGAACCTCCCAGAGTAATCTGGATATGCCCTGGTCAGCTCTACACCTGATGTCACATTCTGGTCCCAATAGTTGCACTATTGTGCAGTAGTCTCCATTTAGAACCGGCTGCCTATGCATATGGAGCACCCAGGGACCCCTAAGAATGTGCAGAAGGTAAGTAAATTAACATACCTCCCAACTGTATCTCCCGAAACCTTGGGGCATTTTTTTTCTTCCCGCTGACCACCAAAAATGGGGCATTTCATTTATTATTCAGTATCCAGTGAAGTGACTGGCCTCAGGCGATACACAGAGACACAAAAAAATCCTCCTACATATGTTGTACCTGTTTATCTGCAGTCTTCGCTTCTCTACATCCTGCACTACTTATGCTGTGCTGTATGTTACATACTCCTGACCAAAGTGTTGCTGTAGCTGGTTTCTAAGTAGCCCAGTAGTAGGGATGAGCTTAGGTGTGTTTGGATCATACTCTGAACCCGCCTGAGCAATCCCCCCAGGAAGTTGTCACAGTACCCCACCAACATAAGTGGCACAAAAAGTACACTCAATATCAAGGCACCCCAGTCTAACATGTGAAAAACATTAATGTTACTTATAATTGGGAACTGGAGTACACAACCACCTTGATGAAATGAACTTCACGTCAGCGGTCCTCTCATCACATCAAGGGTCCCTCCATCACATCAGAGGACCCCTCCCCCCATCACATCAGAGGACCCCTCCCCCCATCACATCAGAGGCCCCCCATCACATCAGAGGTTCCTCATCACATCAGAGGTCTTCTCATTACATCAGAGGTCCCCTCATCACATCAGAGGTCCCCTTATCACATCAGAGGTCCATCCGTCACATCAGAGGTCCCCTGATCACATCAGAGTTCCCCCATTACATCAGAGGTCCCCCATCACATTAGAGGTATGTCCATCACATCAGAGGTCCCCTCGTCACATCAGAAGTCCCCATCACATCATAGGTCCCCCCATCACATCAGAGATCTGTCCATCACATCAGAGTTCCCCCATCACATAAGAGGTTCCCCCATCAGATTAGAGGTCCTCTCATCACATCATAGGTCCCCCCTATCACATCAGAGATCTGTCCATCACATCAGAGTTTCCCCATCACATAAGAGGTTCCTCCATCAGATTAGAGGTTCCCTCATCACATCAGAGGTCCCCCCCCCCATCACATCAGAGATCTGTCCATCACATCAGAGTTCCCCCATCACATAAGAGGTTCCCCCATCAGATTAGAGGTCCTCTCATCACATCATAGGTCCCCCCCATCACATCAGAGATCTGTCCATCACATCAGAGTTCCCCCATCACATAAGAGGTTCCCCCATCAGATTAGAGGTCCTCTCATCACATCATAGGTCCCCCCCATCACATCAGAGATCTGTCCATCACATCAGAGTTTCCCCATCACATAAGAGGTTCCCCCATTAGATTAGAGGTTCCCTCATCACATCAGAGGTCCTCTCATCACATCAGAGGTCCCCATCACATTAGAGGTCCCCGAATTAGGGCTCATATCATATATAGATTGTTTTTTGTATATATGATTTGTATCGATTTCTCTTTCATGTCCCTGTTGTTTGTATTATATATATATATTTCAATAAATGCTAATATTTTTGTATGTTTGTACTGTTTGTTGTGCCTTTAAAGTCCGACCACAGGTTTTCCTTTTTTGGAATTCTTTTTATTTCTTCATATCAGGGGTCCCCCATCACATCAGAGGCCCCCCCTTCATCACATCAGAGGTCCCCCCTCCGTGCTTGGGTGGTCCCCTTAATGTGCCTGTAAAGTGGCGCATTTGTAACATATACAGAAAATGCTGCAGCAAAACTGACATTTTTAAATTAAAAAAATGCCATTTAAAATGACTCGTGGTTACAATTGTCGGCTCCCGGCTATTAAAAAATAAAGAAAAAAATGACATGGCCCCCCCCCAGTACATACCAGGCCCTTTGGGTCTGGTATGAATTTTAAGCGGAACCCCACCCCAAAATTAAAAAGAATAACCGGCGTGAGTCCCCCACAAAATCCATACCAGACCCTTATCTGAGCATGCAGCCTGGTAGGTCAGGAAAAGGGGGGGAGGGGGACAAGCGAGCGCCCCCCCCCTTCTGAACCATACCAGGCCACATGCCCCCAATATGCCCTCAACGTGTGACGTCAGAAGGGGTGGTGCCATTAAGTGACGTAACCGGGTGGCCCCGTCCCTTGCCTATATAAGAGCTGTCAAAGCAAAAAGAGAGCATACGGTGGGAGGCCTCCCATGAGGGCAGAAGCATTTCCATCTTTCTATTTTTCAGTCTGTCGGGCGTCGTGATTGGCAGTGGATTTACATCAAGGGACACTTTTTTTTATTTTTTAATTAAAGGGTTTGTCAAAAACCCAATACCCATTCACATGGGGGGGGTCGGAATCTTCCAGATTTCTTTAAGCCCCACACCTGCAGACACTGACAACCACAGCCCAGGGTTGTCGGGAAGAGACCCTTGTCCCCATCAACATGGGGGCAAGGTGCTTTGGAGTGGGGAGGCACAGAGCCCCCCCCCCACCCCAAAGCACCCACCCCAAAGCACCCACCCCCCCATGTTGAGGGCATGTGGCCTGGTATGGTTCAGGAGGGGCGCTGATAAGGGTCTGATATGGATTCTGGGGGGAACCCCACGCCGTTTTTTTGTTTTTTACATTTTGGCGTGGGATCCTCTTAAAATCCATGGGAAACCCATTAACAGATGATGACTTATTGGTTGTTAAGGACGCAGCGGCCGGCTCCCCAGCCCCGTTCCTTAACAACCAGCTTACACTGCGCCCTGATTGAGCAAAGCTTTGCCCAGTCAGGGCACAGAATGCACTGTGCAGCACTGTGCATTGCAGGGTGTTCATCAGTGCGATCACCCGGCGAACACCCTGCAAATTCAGGTGTTCGGCGAACGGCTGAACAGGCAAATGTTCGGCCCGAACCGCTCGCCCATCCCTAATTGCTATCTTCTTTATCGTCCACCTGTCCCTCTTTATTAAGTAACATGAGATCTCTGAGGGCTCGATAGTCTTTTATACAGGGCCGGACTGGCCTACCAGGATACCGGGAAGTTTCTGGTAGGCCGTCTGCCCTGGAGCTGCTTTGAATTGTGGTTGCAGCGGCCAGGGCTGATCCTGGGCGGTTGCTCCGCACCCGGGGAACCGAAGCTGAAGTGCAATTCTCCCCTCCCTCCTCCTTCTCTCCTCCCGCCTCCTCTCCTTGTGTGTGACACAGTGGCAATCTCCCGCTGTGTCTGGTCTGAATTGTTCGGCAGCCGCTGTAACAAAGTCCCACCTCCTAGACAGATGTTCCTGTGATAGATGGAACACTGATCCAATTGAATCAGTGTGACGTGTATCATAGGAGGCGGGACTTTGTTACAGCGACCGCCAGCGCGGGCAAATCAAATCCAAGCTCTGTGACAGGGTATCGTAAACCAGGCAATGGTAGGCTGCATTTGGTGGGCACTGGTAGGCTGCATTTGGTGGGCACTGGTAGGCTGCATTTGGTGGGCACTGCACTGGTAGGCTGCATTTGATGGGTACTGATAAGCTGCATTTGGTGGGAACTGCACTGGTAGGCTGCATTTGATGGGCACTGGTAGGCTGCATTTGGTGGGCACTGATAAGGCTGCGTTTGATGGGCACTGGTAGGCTGCATTTGATGGACACTGATAAGCTGCATTTGGTGGGCACTGCACTGGTAGGCTGCATTTGATGGGCAATAATAAGGCTGCATTTGGTGGGCACTGATAAGCTGCATTTGGTGGGAACTGCACTGGTAGGCTGCATTTGGTGGGCACTGGTAGGCTGCATTAGATGGGCACTGGTAGGCTGCATTTGGTGGGCACTGATGAAGCTGCATTTGGTGGGCACTGGTAGGCTGCATTTGATTGGCACTGATGAGGCTGCATTGATCTCTTGCACCTGAGAGGAGGTCAGTGACAGCACCGCCAGTCGGAGGGGGGGGGGGGGGGGGTCAGTGATGTAAGGGGAAAGTGAATACAATAATGTAAGGGGGCACTGATATAAAGGCTTCCCCCTTATATCAGTAATCCTCCCTTACCTTAGTGTATTCTTTCTGCAGAAGGTGATCTCTGGTCACCAGAGTCCAACCCCCCACATTCCCAGAGTTCCTGGGGCCCCCCTTGATGATTGTATATATATATATATATATATATATATATATATATATATATATATATATATATATAAAGGCCCTATGTGCTTTCTTATCTGTCCTATCTATATATAATACACTCTTCAAATGTGCTTTAAAATGCACGGTTTTCCCTTTTCTGAACAAGAAAATAATGACGTTATGCTGTTGGGCTGGTATGATAATGCTATGAGGCTGGTATGAAATCATTTCCAGAGATGGTTTTTATTCCCAGTCTGGCCCTGCTTTTATAGTAAAATATTTCCAAAATCCGCTGTCTGCTTGAGAAGCCAAAGGTGTCCCATAATTTTATCATGCATTACATGTAACAGAGGCTTTCAGCAAAAAGGTTAACATCCTTAATGGCTTCAAATTTATTGATGTTTTGATAAGGGCAAAAACTTAGGCCCAGCTGTAAGACGTGTTTCTGATCAGCAGACATTGGATATGAAGAGAGGCAAATGTTCGGCCCAAACCGCAACATCCCTAATTGCTATCTTCTTCATCATCATCTACCTGTCCCTCTTTATAAAGTAACATGAGATCTCTGAGGGCTCGATAGTCCTTTATACAGGGCCGGACTGGCCTACCAGGATACCGGAAAGTTTCCCGGTAGGCCGCCTGCCCTGGAGCTGCTTTGAATTGTGGCTGCAGCGGCCAGGGCTGATCCTGGGCGGTTGCACCACACCCGGGGAACCGAAGCTGAAGTGCAATTCTCCCCTCTCTCCTCCCGCCTCCTCTCCTTGTGTGTGACACAGTGGCAATCTCCCGCTGTGTCACGGAGCTCTGGTCTGAATTGTTCGGCAGCCGCTGTAACAAAGTCCCACCTCCTAGACAGATGTTCCTGTGATAGATGGAACACTGATCCAATTGAATCAGTGTGACGTGTATCATAGGAGGCGGGACTTTGTTACAGCGAACGCCAGCGCGGGCAATTCAAATCCAAGCTTCGTGACGGGGGATCGTGATCCAGGCACTGGTAGGCTGCATTTGATGGGCACTGGTAGGCTGCATTTGGTGGGCACTGCACTGGTAGGCTGCATTTAATGGGCACTGGTAGGCTGCATTTAATGGGCACTGATAAGCTGCATTTCGTGGGAACTGCACTGGTAGGCTGCATTAGATGGGCACTGGAAGGCTGCATTTGGTGGGCACTGATAAGGCTGCATTTGGTGGGCACTGATGAGGCTGCGTTTGATGGGCACTGGTAGGCTGCATTTGATGGACACTAATAAGCTGCATTTGGTGGGCACTGCATTGGTAGGCTGCATTTGGTGGGCACTGCACTGGTAGGCTGCATTTGATGGGCACTGATAAGGCTGCATTTGGTGGGCACTGATAAGGCTGCATTTGGTGGGCACTGATGAGGCTGCGTTTGATGGGCACTGGTAGGCTGCATTTGATGGACACTAATAAGCTGCATTTGGTGGGCACTGCATTGGTAGGCTGCATTTGGTGGGCACTGCACTGGTAGGCTGCATTTGAGGGGCACTGATAAGGCTGCATTTGGTGGGCACTGATAAGCTGCATTTGGTGCGAACTGCACTGGTAGGCTGCATTTGGTGGGCACTGGTAGGCTGCATTAGATGGGCACTGGTAGGCTGCATTTGGTGGGCACTGATGAGGCTGCATTTGGTGGGCACTGGTAGGCTGCATTTGGTGGGCACTGATAAGGCTGCATTTGATGGACACTGATGAGGCTGCATTGATCTCTTGCACCTGAGAGGCGGTCAGTGACAGCACCGCCAGTCGGAGGGTGGGTCAGTGATGTAAGGGGAAAGTGAATACAATGATGTAAGGGGACACTGATATAAAGGTTTCCCCCTTATATCAGTAACTCTCCCTTACCTCAGTGTATTCTTTCTGCGGAAGGTGGTCTATGGTCACCAGAGTCCAACCCCACACATTCCCAGAGTTCCTGGGGCCCCCCTTGATGGTTGTTCTACTTTTACCACTTGTATCCAGAATTTGCTCTTTATATATATATAATATATATATATATATATATATATATATATATATATATATAAAGCCCTGTGTGCATTCTTATCTGTCCTATCTATATATAATACACTCTTCAAATGTGCTTTAAAATGCACGGTTTTCCTTTTTCTGAACAAGAAAATAATGACGTTATGCTGTTGGGCTGGTATGGTAATGCTATGAATAAGTGAACAAATAAAGTAGTATTATAGTGCAGCGCTGATGAAGCTGAAATAAGCAATAAAATTATACCAATATAAAGTGAATATGATAAATGAATATTCAAAACAAAAATACACAGCAATAAAATATCACAACAATAATGATAAAATAGTATAAACCAACAGTGTCAGTGCATATAAAGTGCATAAAGTCCATATAGGACATCAAATATAGTGACTGTGAATCTGTGTGAACTGGTTGTCTGTAGATAATCCACCACCGTAAGGAAAGGGGCTTACCAGACAGGTTGAACCCAACTAGGCATATGCCTGATGAGTCAATCAAGCTTTTGGTGTAACATACCCAAGGAGGTACAGCAACCATGACTTCCAAAATAGACCAAATCAGATAGGGATACGTGACCGTTTTGACATCAGTAGCTGTCTACCATAGGAATAGTGACTGGAATTCGTGAGCGATTCCTAATGCCTCTTTCTAAATACCTTTGAATGTGTACTTTCCCAAAAGGGGTCATTTGGAGGGTATTTGTACGTATGTATGATAATGCTATGAGGCTGGTATGAAATCATTTCCAGGGATGGTTTTTATTCCCAGTCTGGCCCTGCTTTTTTAGTAAAATCTTTCCATAATCCGCTGTGTGCTTGAGAAGCCAAAGGTGTCCCATAATCTTTATCATGCATTACATGTAACAGAGGATTTCAGCAAAAAGGTTAACATCCTTAATGGCTTCAAATTTGTTGATGTTTTGATAAGGGCAAAAACTTAGGCCCAGCTGTAAGACGTGTTTCTGATCAGCAGACATTGGATATGAGGAGAGATTAAAAATCTCATCAGTTTTTAGTTCATTTTTGTCACAAAAGTTTCCAGGTTGCCCTGTCTCTTGGCTTCCCCTAAAGCCCCTGTAATTTTGGGGACTGCATCTTGCTGGAGTAGTTTTTTCCACTTTTGCCTGTCTAACCCATTGTTTCGTTTGTGCTCATCTGTAACTCGTAAAAGAAGAAGAGGAGGGAAATCCACCACCAATCATAAGATCGCCACCACCTGTGAGATTTGCCTGGACCCTGCAATTTGAGTCCATCCCTAAAGAGAGCTTTAAAAAAAAACTGGAAAGTAACTCAGATTTGATTGCCAAACCTTCAGATAAGGGGAGCAACATAGTGTTAATGAACAAAATCAGTATATTACCATGTGCCAAAGGATACTCACAAATCAGGAATAGCATAGATTCATTTCTGAGATCATCCTCCCTAATTACCAGAAAAAAATTCAGGGTCATTATCGGTGAGGCCTACTCTTCGGGCCTCGTTGACAAGGACTCATGGAACTATCTAAATGTTAAACATCCTGTCACCGCTACATTCTACGCCCTGCCCAAGGTCCGCAAAAGCATTGTGGACCCCCTAGGCAGACCAATTGTACCTGGTCTAGGTTGTTCAACTGAACACGCGAGCCAACTCATGGACGATAATTAAAGACCCTTTTTTTCCTCTCTTCCATCATACATACAGGACACACAGGACTTGCTATGCATCCTCAAGGACCTATTGGATATGTGTCTGGTTACAATTGATATTGAGGCTCTATACAACTCAATACCGCACAAAAAAAGCCTTGAAATAATTGGGGACTTTCTTGAGGAAGAACAACAATCTCTATGGCCCGATAACTCCTTTGTTCTAAGGGTTTTGGAATATATCCTCTTTCATAACATTTCTGTGTTTCGAGGCTCCCACTTCCTTCAGGTACAGGGGGTGGCAATTGTCACACTGTGTCCTGGAATTGATCCTGGGACCTGGTGTTCTGTGGATGGTCTCCTACCGCTTGAGCCACTGGGGAACTTCCTTATGTTCAGAGCCCTTTTTATGCCCAGCTGTAGGCAGTCACATGATTTAGTGACCTATAAATTATCACTTCCGCTTCCTGTCTTTGCCCTAGTATAGGTTCCTGCTGGTTGGTGTATGTTAATGTGTTGCTGGTTTCTGACTTTGCTTGTTCCTGACCCCGCTTCTTGGTATAACCCCTTGGATTTATGCTGATCTTGCTGCCTGTTCCCAACGCTGCCTTCTGGTTGACCCCCATGTACTTCTGCCGTGGTCCGCTGACTTGGATCATTTAGGATTGTCCTTTCTCCCACCTGGTTCCTGTCTTTGGCCTCCACTAACCGTGAGTTATTTGCTGGTGGTTCCTTGTTAGGCTTTTTGCACCATCTATTGTGGTCCCCTAATACTGGCTGCAGAATCTCCACCGTCCCTCCACCTGATACTGGGATAAAAAGACTACCGGTCAGGAAACCAGAGTGACGGTTGAAATCTCCTGGCAGACCTGACAGCGATGGGGATGCATTGTGGCAGATATATTACTCTGCCCAGTGGCTCAACTAGGACCTCTCAACACCGTATAGATTGTCAAACGGTGGGGGCGGTATATATGATGACATGTAAATGTAACGCTTTCTACACTGGAAAGTGTAGAAAGCATTTTGGAAGTGAATAAGGGACCATGTCTATCTGATCAGAAATGGCAAAATGGAGTCAGCTATTAGCAGGCATGTAGGGCTCTACCACAGCTTTGATCTATCAGTGTTGCAATTCTTTGCATTGGAACATGTCCCAGCATCAGAAAGAGGAGGTGACATTGACTCTCAGCTACTCCGGTTGGAGACTAAATGGATAGTAACTTTACATGCCACAAAATTCCCAGGGCTAAACGAATATGTTGGCTGTAAGCCATTTTTATGATCCAATGATGTATAGTTGACGTATCACTGGGGGTCGAGGTGGTGGAATGACAATTTATGAATTTGTCCTCCTCGTCTGCGTTCCACTATGTGGTTTGCATCCCTTTATACATCAAAACTGGTGTTGAATGTACATATGTTTGCCCATGCCTTTTTGTTCACGTTGTTCCTTTCTTTTTACCATTTCCTAATTTAGGTAATTGACTACACATTGAGTAGTAATATCAACATGGATATATATATATATTTACATATGGGCCTGTGGGGACTATGGGAGTGCCGCAAGGGGGCTTCCAGGGCACAGGCGCCGGTGACATGCTTGTACAGCATTTGCTGGCTGCGCTCTTAGCGTTTAGGGGTCCAGGAACAGCCACGCCTGGGGCTCTGCTCTCTCCAGTTGCAGCATGGACAGCGGGTGGTGGGCCGGGGGGTGATTGCGATTGATCCGGCGCGCTGTACGGTGTCTTATGCTTCGTTTGACGAAGCAGTGTGGTGATTACAGAAATTCGGGAGAGGGGCACCCATGGCCAAGACCGACATTGAGTTGGCTTTTCGCCTATTGCCGGTTCATCCGGATAGTGTGCGTTTGTTGGGTTGTTGCTGGTAGGGTCAGTTTTTCATGGACAGGTGCCTTCCTTTGGGTTGCGCTATCTCTTGCTCGTACTTTGAGTTGTTCAGTACCTTCCTGGAATGGGTCATCAAGGACTTGTCCGGCCTTAGTTCAGTCTTGCATCTGGACGGTTTCTTGGTGATAGGTCTGCTGAGAGAGCGGGCTTGTTCCATTTTGTTGGCCACATTGCAACATGTCTTTCAGGTTTTTGGGGTTCCCCTGGCTAGAGAAAAAACAGAGGGCCCAACCACAGTCCTGAAGTTTTTGGGTATCATAATTGATACTTCACTGATGGAGTGCAGGTTACCTAGTGATAAGCTGGAGGATCTTCGATCGATTGTGGCTGCGGTGGCTAGGCGGTATAAGGTTCAGCTGAAGGAGCTGCAGTCCTTATTGGGAAAACTGAACTTTGCGTGTAAAATTATGCCAATGGGGAGGATCTTTTATAGGCGCCTGGCAGCCGCGACTGCGGGAGTCAAGGCGCCACATCATTTCATTCGGTTAAGTCAGGAGCATCGGGCGGATTTGCAGGTTTGGGATTCCTTCTTAGAACAGTATAATGGTAGGTAGGGGTGCAACAGATCGTCAGCGGCCTGTGATCCGCGGCCTCGGCCATAGGAAAGGCCACGGCTTCGGCCTAGCTCCGGAGCCGCGTCCATCTTGGTACACCCGGCGGCGGCCGCTGTCTCGTCAGGAAGTGATGCTTCGTCGCCGCCATCTTGCTACACCCCACACTCCTGCACAGTACTGTAATGAGAGAGTGAGAAGGGGGCAAGCGGACATCTTGTTATACCCACCGGAGTTTTAGATTTAACAGCTATTTTCAACACAAAACGGAGCTTATATGCATAAATACAGTATTTGTAGATCGGACGGACTGTTTAGATGTTAAATTTTAAAAGCAACAGCAAACCTGCTGACCTTACATGGTTGCTAATGTGACAGAACACCTCTGATTTTCACATTTAATGTGAAATGTGAAAAACTAAATTTTTTTTGTACAGTTCTCCTTTAACCACATGCCGAACAGTGCATGACGATATACGTCGGCACAATGGCACGGTTGGGCAAATGGGCGTACAGGTACATCCTCTTTAGGAAGTGGCATTGTAGGCGCACGCACGCGTGCTGCGTGACCGCGGGTCCCGCGGACTCGATGTCTGTCGGGTGCCCGTGTCACGGAGCGGAAGAAGGGGGAGATGACTTTGTAAACAAGGCATTTCCCCGTTCTGCCTAGTGACATGACGGATATCGCCGCTCCCTGTCATCAAGAGCAGTGATCGCTGTTATGTGAGTAGTAGCCCATCCCCCCCACAGTTAGAATCACTCCCTAGGACACACTTAACTCCTTGATCGCCCCCTAGTGTTTAACCCCTTCCCTGCCAGTGTCATTTACACAGTAATCAGATCATTTTTATAGCGCTGACCGCTGTATAAATGACAATGGTCCCAAAAATGTGTCAAAAGTGTCCGATGCGTCCGCCATAATGTCGCAGTCATGATAAAAATCGCAGATCGCCGCCATTACTAGTAAAAAAATATAATAATAAAAATGCCATAAAACTATCTACTATTTTGTAGACGCTATAACTTTTGCGCAAACCAATCAATATGCGCTTATTGCGATTTTTTTTTTTTTTTTTTACCAAAAATATGTAGAAGAATACATATTAGCCTAAACTGAGAAAAAAAATCGTTTTTTTTATATATATTTTTGGGGGATATTTATTATAGCAAAAAGTAAAAAATATTGCTTTTTTTTCAAAATTGTCATTCTTTTTTTGTTTATAGCGCAAAAAATAAAAACCGCAGAGGTGATCAAATACCACCAAAAGAAAGCTCTATTTGTGAAGGAGAAAAGGACGTCAATTTTGTTTGGGTGCAACGTCGCACGACCGCGCAATTGTCAGTTAAAGCGAAGCAGTGCCGAATTGCAATAAGTGCTCTGGTCAGGAAGGGGGGTAAATCCTTCCGGGGCTGAAGTGGTTAAGAGGGCGTGGCAGGGGGTGCGTTCTATGCCTACATACATTTGCTAAAGGGCGTCCATCATTCCCATTTTAGAAAGTTGGGAGGTATGGAATAATGTCATTGCTGCAGTATTAGTAAGGACCAATACACAGTTTTTCACACAGTTTGTTGTTAATTTTTGTACCACCATATAAAAAAAAAACTACACAAAATATAACAAAAGCTTCTATTTCTTTTTTTTAAATTTAAAATAATTTTAACATCTTTATGAAAGGGACATTTGGCTATGCTTGTAGTTGCATATATACGCCCCTTCCTAACCAATGTCACCACAAAGCTTCTAATCCACTCCCTGGTCAGCTCTCGCCTCGACTACGGCAACTCCCTCCTCATTGGCTTACCTCTAAATAGGCTCCTCCCCACTTCAGTCCATCATGAACGCTGCTGCCAGGCTCATCCACCTCACAAACCGCTCAGCGTCTGCTACACCCCTCTGCCAATCCCTTCATTGGCTGCCACTCAGCCACCGAATTAAATTCAAGATACTAACTATAACCTACAAAGCCATCCACAACCTGGCCCCTAGCTACATCTCTAACCTAGTCACAAAATACCAGCCTAATCGTTCTCTTCGCTCCTCCCAAGACCTCCTGCTCTCAAACTCCCTTGTCACCTCATCCCATGCTCGCCTTCAGGACTTCTCCAGAACCTCTCCCATCCTCTGGAATGCTCTACCCCAATCCGTCCGATTTTCTCCTACTTTATCTACTTTCAGACGATCCCTGAAAACTCATCTCTTCAGAGAAGCCTATCTGGCCCCCACCTAACAACTGTACATTTATCTTCTCAATCAGCAGTCTTCGATCAGCCAACCAAAACCTCCTTATCATTCCCAAATACCGCTACAAAGCAAAGGGAGAACGAAGATTCGCAGTCCAAGGACCCCGACTATGGAATGCTCTTCCTACCAACATCCGCATGGAAGAAAACCACCAGGCCTTCAGGAAAAAACTAAAGACCTTCCTCTTCTAACAAGCTGACAACAGAGATTGTTATCTTAGCGCCTTGAGGCGATTCAGTTCGCATTTGCTGCGCTTTACAAATCATTCATTCATTCATTCATTCATTCATCAGCACATCCCCCACAGTTATTACCTCTTGTATCTCTTGACCCTCCCTCTTAGATTGTAAGCTCTAAGGAGCAGGGCCCTCTGATTCCTACTGTATTAAAGTGTATTGTATTTGTACTGTCTACCCTCAAGTTGTAAAGCGCTACGTAAACTGTTGGTGCTATATAAATCCTGTAGATTATTAATAAATAATAATATATAGTATGGGTGGTTGTGAGATGAGTAATATAAATAAGTTTAATAGTATGTCATTGTTGTAAAACTTTCTTTTCCAAAACGTCTTTCAGGACAGCACCCGAGAGATCATGGCTCCTCCTCCCACAGGAAACACCTCATCAATTAAGTCTTTAAATTGGAATCCTCCACGTTGCCTCATCAGTTTTTTGTGTTTCCTCCAGCTGGAGGAACACCTCTGGTGGGAGCCATGATCTCTCAGGTTTATCCTGGGAGACACAGGTTCTCACCTGTTAAGTCTTTTTTAGGCTAGGAGAGTGAGCCTCCCACTTGCCTCTTAAATGGACGGTCCCGTGGGCTCCCTCTCCCTCTTCCGTGCTCGGGGAGAGCCTGTACGTCCGGGGGTGCTGCCTCCAAAATTTTTTGGCCTAACGGGCGGCCGCCCTATGTTCCCTTCTACATGAGGGATGAGCGGTGGCGGCCGCCATGTTGCTGGTGGCAGAAGAGCGCTTCAGCCACGTCCTGTAAGGGAAGAGGCAGCACTTCCGGGTCGGCGCGTGCGTCATTTCCGGGCGCAAAGCGCAGTGGGAGAGGGCAGGGTCACCTGGCGCCTTTATTTCCGGTTCCAGGTCAGCGCAGCGGCGTTTTCGAATCTGGAACCGGTCGTTTCACCACGCACCACAGACAGATATGGATAGCGATGCAGCGGATAAGGGGGCAAGCCAAGGCGCCAGCAAGGCTAAGGTAAGGGACTGTGTCCTCTATTACCCTGGGCCGTTTTCTCCTGTGGGGGGGTTACTCACCCTTTTCCCCCCCTCCCCCCCCCACCCCCTCTTCAGAAGGTATGTTGCAGTGGCTAGATTTAGTATATCTGCCCTACAACAGGGGATTAGGTGGTGGTGGCTTGCTGGGCACATGGAAAATGAGATGTTTCTTCCTTAGTGCACCTGGGTGTATTTTTTGCGCTGTATTACAGCCTTTTAAGCGTGGTTCCATGTCTCTTTTCTGTTTGTCCAGGCCAAAGGTTCTGCCCAACCAGTCAAGAAAAGGTGCCCTGTCTGCAAAGAAAAATTAAGCGATGCTTGGACCAAAACGCTTTGTGTAGAGTGCATTACAAATTTGGTCAGAGAGGAGACTCCATCCGTTTGTGGCGACTTAGTGTCAACAATAAAGGATGAGCTCCGGGCCACCTTTCAAGCTTTTAGGTCAAACCTAAGAGAGGAGCCAGGTCCCTCTAGGGATCCTCTGGTTCCGCAGCCATCTTCAGAACCCCAGAGTGGTTCTCAAATAATTTTTGGGGGTCCGATATCCCAGGACGCTTCTCAAGGGTCCGTTTCCCTCGCTCCAGATGATACAGATTCTGAGGAGGAGGAAAATGAATCGGATACCGCTTCTAAATACAAATTGTCACTAGAAGAGGTGGGAGGACTCCTGAAGGTAATCCATGCCACTTTGGGGATAGAAGAGGAAAAGAAGTAACTCTCCCTGCATGACCGCATGTATGCTGGTTTAGGAGATTCAAAAGGCCGTTTTTTTCCAGTCCATTCAGTTATCACTGATATGATTAAAAAAGAGTGGCTGGAACCTGAGAAAAAGCCTTTCTTTTCCCGGGCTCACAAGAAAAGATTTCCATTTGAAGAAAATCCAGATTCTATATGGAATAAGGTTCCAAAATTGGACTCTGCCTTTTCTCAGGTCTCTAAGTCTACGGACCTCGCCTTTGAGGATATGGGCACTCTGAAGGAGCCCATGGACAAAAGGATGGACCTGCTTCTTAAAAGAACCTGGCAATCAGTAATGCACAATCTGAAACCAGCAATGGCAACAACCTGTGTTGCAAGGAACTTAGATCACTGGGTTAACCAGTTGAAAGCCCATGTCATAGCAGATTCCTCAAAACAGGAGATTCTAGACTCTTTTTCAACCCTGTCGGCAGCAATATCATATATTGTGGATGCGTCTGCGGAATCTATCCGCATGTCAGCAAGGTCAGCAGCTTTAACAAATTCTGCCAGAAGGGCCTTATGGCTGAAGACGTGGCCAGGGGATGCTGCATCTAAAAATAGACTGTGTGGTATTCCGTTTGCAGGTGATCTGCTATTCGGTTCAGAGCTAGAGTCCATTCTTGACCGCACGGCAGATAAGAAAAAGTCGTTTCCGGTTAAGAAGAAACAGGTGCAAACCCGTAAGCGTTTCTTTCGGCCCCAAAAAGGTCAGCAGGAAGGAACAACGCAGGGCAAGAGGAAGTCATGGTCTTAGAAGCCCAAAGGTAGGGGTGGAGTGCTCTTCAATCCTCCTGCGGCCTCCGCAAAACCACAATGACTCCGTCAAGGTCGGGGGAAGACTCCAGGAGTTTCTTCCTCAGTGGAGAGCCATTTCCTCAAATCAATTCGTTGTAAAGATGCTCTCCCAGGGGTATGTGATAGAATTTACGGAAGAACCTCCAAGAAGATTCCTGGTGACAAACGTCCCAAGGGACGCAGTCAAGGCTCTCGCCATGAAGTCCCTAATTCAGGAACTGAAAAATCAGAGAGTCATTGTTCCGGTTCCAGCGGGGGAGTTCTTCCAGGGGTTCTACTCACATGTCTTTCTGGTTCAGAAACCTTCAGGAAAGTTCCGTCTTATCCTGAATCTCAAAATGCTGAACAAATCGGTAGAATACAGTAGGTTTCGGATGGATTCAATATTTTCAGTAAGAAACCTCCTGTATCAAGGGTGCTATATGGCATCAATAGATTTACAAGATGCCTACCTCCACATTCCTATTGCCGCCAGGTCGCAGAAATATCTGAGGTT
Source organism: Lithobates clamitans (assembly GCA_037952925.1). Taxonomy (NCBI): domain Eukaryota; kingdom Metazoa; phylum Chordata; class Amphibia; order Anura; family Ranidae; genus Lithobates; species Lithobates clamitans. The sequence continues at coordinate 167,142 of JBBGZY010002135.1, read as the reverse complement.
AGCACTGAAAGAAGGGAAGAAGGTGGTTCATCTGCAATTCAGAGCACTCCCGTTTGGTCTGTCATCATCCCCAAGGGTCTTCACGAAAATAATAGCCGAAGCTCTGGCGCCTCTGCGTCTAGAGGGGATCTCAGTTATTCCTTATCTGGACGACCTGCTGTTTTTTGCCCAGACCAGAGAAGGTCTTCAAGAAAACTTGCTCAGAGCCCGTGTTCATCTAGAATCCATGGGGTGGATTTTAAACCTTCAAAAATCAAATCTGATTCCCTCACAGGAAGTGTTATTCCTGGGTTTCCGTATCAACTCTTTAGAACCAAAAATTTTTCTTCCAGAGGAAAAACAGAAAAAGTTGGTACAAGTGGTGTCATTGCTACAGTCCAATCAAGTTCTGTCCATCAGGAAGGTTATGTCAGCATTGGGAACCCTGACCTCTTCCATTCCGGCCATCCAGTGGGCAAAGCTCCATTTCAGACCTCTGCAAAGTTTCCTGTTAAAAACCTGGAATCACCAGCAGGATTCACTAGATTCATTAGTGAACATCCCTACTTCAGTAAAAAGAAGTCTGTGGTGGTGGAAGAACCAGACAAGGTACTCAGAGGGGCTGTTATGGTCCTTCCCAATTCAGGTGAGGTTGACAACAGATGCCAGTTCCTGGGGTTGGGGGGCTCATATGAGCGGCCGGTGGGCCCAGGGCTCGTGGGACACAAGAGATGCGCTGAGGTCCTCAAATTGGAGGGAACTAAAAGCTATAGAAATGGCCTTACTGACCTTTGCGAAAGAAGTCCAGGGGCAACATACTCAGATCCTGTCAGACAACGCCACGGCGGTGGCTTACATAAACAGACAGGGGGGAACCATAAGCAAAGTTCTGCAGAGCTTGGCAAAAGGCATTCTCAGTTGGGCAGAGCTCCATACTCTATCCTTATCCGCGGTCCATTTAAAAGGGACCCTAAACAGAGTAGCGGACTTCCTAAGCAGGAACCAGATTTTAGAGGCAGAGTGGCAATTGAATCCAGAAGTCTTCCAGTTAATAGTGCAGAAATGGGGGCGCCCAAGAGTGGATCTCTTTGCCACCCAGGAAAACTCGCAAATGTCTCGCTTCTTCTCCCTGAACAGGAACGAGGCATCACTGGGAGTGGATGCTCTGGCACAAGATTGGAAGTTTCACCTCTGTTACGCATTCCCCCCGTTTCAGCTTATCCCTCGGGTCATAGCAAAAATCAGGAAGGAGGAGACAACAGTGATCCTCATCACTCCTTTCTGGCCAAAAAGGCCTTGGTTTTCATCCCTTCTTCAGATGCAACAAGAACCTTACTGGCACCTTCCGTTAAGAAAAGACCTTCTGTTACAAGGTCCTCTGTTTCACCAGGAAGTAGCAAAACTAAAGCTCACGGCCTGGGTACTGAGGAGCAGCTCTTGAAGAGGAAAGGTTTCTCGGATAGGTTGGTAGCTACCCTCCTATCCAGTAGAAAGGAGGTTACAAGAGCAATCTATTCCAAAGTCTGGAAAATCTTCAACTCCTGGTGCACAGCATCTGACAGATCTCCAAAACAAATTTCTTCTGTGCTTGAGTTTCTGCAAGAAGGGGCGGACAAGGGCTTAGCGGTCAGCACCCCCAAAATTCAAGTTGCTGCGCTGGGGGTATTCCTGGAAAAATCCATTTCATCAGAACCCCTAGTAATAAGATTCTTCAAAGCTCTTACCCGGTCTAGACCAGTGGTAATCAAAAGCTGTCCAGCATGGAAATTATCGGTTGTTCTACAGGCCCTGACCAAGGAACCTTTTGAACCCATTAATTTAGCCTCCCTGAAATTGATTACTTTGAAAACAGTGTTTTTAGTGGCTGTTACAACAGCTCGAAGAGTCAGTGAGCTGCAAGCCTTATCAATCAGGGAGCCTTTCTTTTCCATTTTTTCAGACCGAAATGTTCTGAAGAAGGATCCTAATTTTTTGCCGAAGGTCGCTTCGATCCAGAATCGAACTCAGGAAATAATACTTCCTACCTTTTTGTTCTAATCCATCGGGTAAGAAGGAAGAAGAATTCCATACCCTGGATGTTAAAAGAGCAGTCTTGAGTTACTTGGAAAACACTAAAGACTTTAGATGTTCAGATGCTCTGTTTGTTTTATTTTCCGGTAATAAAAAAGGAAGACAAGCTTCTAGAGGAACCATTGCCAGATGGTTGAGAATGGCTATCTCAGAAGCCTATTCCCTTACAGGTCAAGACAGTCCATTAAATGTCCGGGCTCATTCTACAAGAGCTTCGGCGGTGAGTTGGGCAGAAAAAGCTGGCGCCACCCCCGAACAAATCTGTAAGGCAGCTACTTGGACAAGTCTGACAACCTTTGCCCGTCATTATAGGTTAGATCTCATGACGGCTGGGGACCAGGCTTTTGGAAAGAAAGTCTTACAGGCTGTTGTCCCACCCTAAATGGAGTAAGTCTCGATTATCCTCTCGGGTGCTGTCCTGAAAGACGTTTTGGAAAATTGCAAGTTAGACTTACCGGTAACTTGTTTTCCAATAGGCTTTCAGGACAGCAGTAACCCGCCCTTTGTTTATGCTAATGCTGTAATACTATGATATAACTGTCGCTTATGTGTTGCAGCTGGGGCTGGAGTTCTCTACAAACAACTGATGAGGCAACGTGGAGGATTCCAATTTAAAGACTTAATTGATGAGGTGTTTCCTGTGGGAGGAGGAGCCATGATCTCTCGGGTGCTGTCCTGAAAGCCTATTGGAAAACAAGTTACCGGTAAGTCTAACTTGCAATTTTCAAGTCTATAGTTTGTAAAAGATGTATGTTTATTGGAGCAGCCATATACGCTTATTACCAATGAGATAAGAAGGTGACAAGGGTAGTCCCTCTCCTGTCTCTAAACCAAGCGTGCCCGGTAGTGGCAACAGCAAGCACAAGGGCAAAAGACGGTGAGGTACAATTGCAGCAGGTACAGTCAAAGGTCAAGCAAGGATCAGCAATGGGAGCAGATAGTAGCAGAAGGACAGTCAGGAATGAAAGCCAGGTCACAAACACTATCTACAGGAAAAATGAGTCAGGTCAATTTGGATCAATTTTATAACCACTCAGCAAGAAGGCTAGGTTGGGCAGAGTCTTAAAAAGCCTGTTCAGCACTGGACGTGCGCAGGAGCAGACTGACCATTCGGGTACTGCCCGAGGGCCCCACGCCACTAAGGGGCCCCATCAGGGTTGCCAGCCTCAATAAAACCAGGGACAGTATGTAAAAATCTGTGTTTTTTTAAAAAATCCCAAGATTATAGCTGCCCCGCTTCTCCAGTGCCTTTTCAGTGTGTGTGTATACTGTATGGCCCCATAATCTCCTATTGCCTAGGGGCCCCATAATCTCCTATTCCCCGGGGGCCCCATAATCTTCTCCTATTGCCCGAGGGCCCCGTAATCTCCTATTGCCCGGGGGCCCCATGAGTTGTCAGTCAGCTCCTGGAGTGCGCAAGCATATGTAGCACTAACTGTCGGAGGAGCTGCTGGTTTAAGCAGGCTTCTTACCTTCACTCTCGACACCCCTGTTTTACCGGCACCGGGTCTAGGGTTCCGTTGAGTTTACCTCTGGACGATATAAGCACCAACACTTATAAATATTTTATTCTGAAACCATAGTAGACCATTCTGCTTCAAGGAAGACACCTCTGGTTCTGTACACTGGCCGGACACCTGCCTGATGGCAGTCTTTAGGACAGGTTGAATAAGAAAAAAGTTTTGTGTAGACAGGATAGTACTGGGTTCAGTTGTCTGGGGGGCCTCTGAAAAAATCCGGGAGAGTGTATCTGCTTTTACATTCTTGGAGCCTGGTCGGTATGAGATATGGAAGTTGAACCTGGAGAAAAATAATGCCAATCAAGCTTTCCGGGGTCTTAGACATTTTTCTGTCCTGAGATACTCCTAGTTCTTATGATCCATGAAGATCATGATGGGATCGGTAGCTCCCTCCAGCAAGTATCTCCACTCTTCTATAGCAAATTTCATAGCTAGCAGCTCCCAATCACCCACATCGTAATTTCTTTCTGGAGGACTCAACTTCTGAGATGCAAAGGCCACAGTTTGGAGAAGGGCCTTATTAACCATGTCTTTGGGACATGATCGCTCCCGCGGCTGTTTCTGAAGCATCCACGTCCAATACGTAGGGCAAAGCTGGGTCTGGGTGCTGCAGTATTGGGGCGGAAATGAACAGGTTCTTGAGTTTGTCGAAGGCTTCTTGGGCCCACTAAAACCGACTTTGCCAGCGGGTCAGCTGGGTAATGGGTGAAATGATTGATGAGAACCCCTTCACAAATATTCGGTAAAAATTGGCGAAGCCCACGAATCATTGGACGCCTTTTTTTGTCCAAGGGTGCTGGCCATTCCAAGATTGCTTTTGCTTTCTGCGGGTCCATTGCGACCCCTTCTGTGGAACTGATGAGCCCTAGGAACTGGATAACTGTTTTTTCAAAATCAAATTTTTTCACTTTAACGTAAAGTCTGTGTTCTCTGAGAATTGTAAGTACCTTTTTTACATGGGTTCGGTGAAGTTCCACTGTGGCGGAGAAAATTAGAATATCATCCAGATAGACGATTATGAAGTTGTCAAGGTATTCCCAAAAAATATCATTTACTAGGTGTTGGAAAGTGGCAGGGGCGTTGCATAATCCGAATGGCATCACCAAGTACCCAAAATGAACAAACCTGGATCCAAAGGCTGTCTTCCACTTGTCCCCTGCATGGATCCGAACAAGATTATAGGTGCCTCGTAAATCTAATTTGGTGAAGATTCGGGCGGTTCGGAACCTTTGAAATAATTCTGTGATGAGAGGAAGTGGGTAGCGATTTTTAATGGTAATTTTGTTTGAGTTTTCTATAGTCCACACAAGGTCTTTCTCCTCAATGAAGAATATACCTGCTCCAGCCAGAGAAGAGAAGGGGCGGATGAAGCCCTTTTCGAGATACTCATCGATGTACGACCGTAGGGCTTCCAGCTCAGTTTCAGATAGCGGGAATATATGGCCAAAAGGAATTTCGGAGCCAGGCAATAATTCGATAGACTGCCACCTCATCAGCCTTATGACTGTCCTATCTGCTTTCTTTTTATCAAAAATGTCCATGAATTCATGGTAAACTGGGGGAACATTCTGAAGGTTATCAGGTATCGGCTGTACAGTCAGGGAGGAGGCTGAGTTACTGGAAACTGGAACGAAGCAATGTTGTGAGCAGTAGGTAGAGGGGAAGGAAATCTCTTTCTTTCTCTAATTTATTTGCAAATCATGGGCCTGTAACAACAGAAGTCCCAGGATGATGGGGAACATGGGTGAGCATATGATGTCAAAGCAGAACTCTTGGTGGCCAGAGTCTGTAATGGTGAGGATAGGTCTGGTTTCTCGAGTAACAGGTCCTGAACAGGGTAGGGAACCGTCAGCCAGGTGTATCTGAAGGCTTTGTATTTTGTCCCGAAGAGGAATGTGCAGTCTTTGGGCCAAGGACAAATCCAAGAAGCAACTGCATGCCCCTGAATCAATGATGGCCAGCAGATCTCCTCTTCCGCCACCTGTAGGGAGACAGGGAGGACAAAGTGAGACAGGGCAGGATCAGTGACTTGAAAGTTCATGGAATGCTGTTGGTGTGACTTACTGGGTCTTGCAGGACAATTGCGCAAGAAGTGGCCAGCTCTTCCACAGTATAAGCACAGATTGGCTTGTCGCCGGCGTTGCTTTTCCTTGGAAGTAAGTGGGGACTGGACCAGGCCTAGTTGCATGGGTTCACCTTCAGAGGTGTTCGTAAGAGAGGGAACCAGAAGAGAAGAAGGAGCTGGCGTGATCTTGGGTAACATCCAGGAGGGCGTGAGGACTGAAAATGTTTGGACCGCCACTCCCACAGGCGTCTATCCAGCTTTATGGCAAGCTGGATTAAGTCTTCTAGAGTGGTAGGGGTCTCGATCCATGCTAGCTTATCTTTAAGAATTTCAGAAAGACCCTGACTGTATTGATATTTGAGGGTGGCCTCATTCCACAGCAGACCATTTTCGAAACTCAACAGTGTAGTCTTCTACTGGGCGTCTTCCTTGAGACAGGGTGTGCAGGAAAGTTTCAGCGGTGGCTGTGCGTTGGGGGTCATCAAAGAGGGTATCCACAGAGTTTTATATGGGACTCTTTTGCTTGAGAAGGTTATGGGTCCATGCTTGGGATTCTTCGGACAGCAAGGAGATGATAAACCCCACTTTTACAGTTTCTGTAGCGAAAGTCCTAGGCTGGAGGGCCAGATATAATAAACATGCATTTTTGAATGCCCTGAACTTTTTTCGGTCACCGGTCGCATATTATCCTCTTTTTGGGTGTTTTGAGATTGCAACTAGGACTTGCTACTATACTTACCTTGGGTTTATGTGCTTTGGGGTTTTATTACCACTAATGCTCCCAATACTACCCTCTGGAATATGTTCCACGCTGACTATCTCTACCTCTGGACCCTCCAACCCCCCCATCGTCTAGTTTAAAAACCCCTCTAACTTTTTGGCCATCTTCATTCCTAGCTGATCTGCACACTCTTCATTTAGGTGCAGTCCGTCCCTTCTATAGTACTGGTTATCGACTGAGAAGTCGGCCCAGTCCTCCAGGAACCCAAACCCCTCCTTAGTACACCAGCTCCTCAGCCACTTGTTTACTTCCCTAATCTCCCTCTGCCTTTCTGGTGTGGCTCGATGTACCGGTAGTATTCCTGAGAATACTACCTTGGAGGTCCTTTTCCTCAATTTACCTCCCAAATCCCTAAAATCGTTCTTTAGGACACTCCATCTGCCTCTGACTTTGTCATTGGTGCCAACGTACACCATGACCGCTGGGTCTTTCCCAGACCCTCCCGGTAATCTGTCCAACAGATCCGTGATGTGCCGAACCAGAGCGCCTGGTAGACAACATACAGTTTGGCGCTTTAGGTCTTTGTTACAGATTGGCCTCTCTGTCTTTCTAAGAATTGAGTCCACCAGAATCTCTTTCCTTTCCCTTCGCTCCCCCCCCCCACTCTCACTGGAGGAGTTCTTCCCCCGGCAGCTAGGAGAGTCCCTCAGCTCCAGCAGTGCTGGTCCCTGACTGGTTCCACCAATGTCACTCACTCAATGGAGCGTACTTATTGGGATTCTGCAGCCCTGGATCGGCCTCCCTGGCACTTCCCCCTCAACCCTTCCTGACTGTCACCCATCTACTCTTTCCTAGTGCCTGCACTTCTTTGTCTTCACCCTCATCTGTGCTGGCCCCTGCCGTGTACGTTCCTGGCTCTCCTTTAGTATGGAGGGACTTCTCAGTGCTGACAGTTGCTTCCCCAGATTCAGAACCTGGGCTTCCAGGGAAACAATGTGCTTACATTTTGCACAGCAGTATTCGCCCTCGATCGGATGATCAAGGAACGCATACATGCCGCAAGATGTACAACGAGTCGCCTCTCCACACCCGCCGGGCATCGTACCTATTAAATTTAATGAGGATTTGGGATTATACCCTGTTCAAATTACCTAACAACTAGCTTCCTGACACTAATACTCAACAAGACAATACACAGGTACTCCACAAGACAATACACAGGTACTCCACAAGACAATACACAGGTACTCCACAAGACAATACACAGGTACTCAACAAGACAATATACAGTGATGATCACTGCGAAACCACTTTGAGATGAGTCCTGGGAAAGCTGAAACTCTGTGCGGTGGTTAGGCTTGACACCAGTTTGAGTAAGAAGCCCGGCTGAGGCTCTAACCTGGGAGATTAGGCAAGTGATAGTTGTAGAGGAGTCCGTGGAGAGAGCCGGGGTCAAACACAGGTAATCAGGTAATAGGAGCAGAAGCAAGTCCGTATAACTAACCGGGGTCATACACTGGTGGTCAGGCAGATGAGACAGTAGGAAGTCCTTTATACAAGCCGGGTTCAAACACAGGGAGCAGGCAGGGTAAGCAGAGTCCTAAAGCAAGCCGGGGTCAAAGTGTTTGAGAGGGAGATCAGAGCAGGTCAGGGTCAATCCGGGTCACAACAGGTAATCACAAGGGAACAGGATGCTGAAGCAGGAACACAGGAAACTAAGAGGCAATCTAGCATGGGACTGAGTAGCCTTTTATAGGCCACCAAGGGATTCACGTTATGCGCGCCTCGTCGCGCATGCGCCCGCGCCGTCCCGCTGTGTCGTGCAGCCGCATGCGCCGAAGCGCCATTCTACCACGCATGCACGCAGGAAAATGCAGCTAGTGGCAATTCAGGCTTCTGGTATTTCTCTGACACCCTTCTTCCTCTATCTCTGTTGCCGGTGCCAGATCCCCCTCCACCTACTCCCGCTCTGTGGCCTCACCCTCAGGTATGTCCTCCACCTCGGCTGTTTCTGCGGGATCCGGTGGCCCAGCCAGCTTCTGTGCATAGTAGCGCATATCTCTGTGGGGATCATCGGCATTCGCCTTAGGGGTTTTTAGGTGGTTTTACTCACGGCCTCCTTGGCCTTCTCTGGGAGGGCCGTGGCGGAGCCACGTTGCTCCGCGCGCTAAGCTTTGTCCTTGGTTTTTACGGGTGAACATCATGGACCGGGTTGAGCCAAGCGTGCCAGGAGAGTCATTGGATGTCCCGCTGCACCGGGAACAGGATCAATTCAGGGTAACTGGCAGGAGCTCTGTGAAAAGCGGCTGCTTACATGCCGATCCTTCTACAAAATTCACCCTAAATCCTTACATTTACCACGCAGTCTGATGGCCAACTTAGTCTTAACCTACTTCCTCTGAGCCCAGGTTCTGCTGGACCTGCCCCCCAGCGTCTGGACAGTGAAAGAAGCAGTACGGTGCTCTCTCTCCTATTAGCGTGCTTCTTGTCAGCACCATGAATTGATTGCCTCCTTGACCTGCTTCTTCCTCTCACACTCCAGCCCTGTTGTACAAGGCTGATACCAGGTCACATTCAGGTTCTTACACTGACTACAGTGGCTTGCGAAAGTATTCGGCCCCCTTGAACTTTTCAACCTTTTGCCACATTTCAGGCTTCAAACATAAAGATATAAAATTTTTATTTTTTGTGAAGAATCACCAACAAGTGGGACACAATTGTGAAGTGGAACGAAATCTTTTGGATTTTTGAAACTTTTTTAACTAATAAAAAAATGAAAAGTGGGGCGTGCAAAATTATTCGGCCCCCTTGCGTTAATACTTTGTAGAGCCACCTTTTGCTGCGATTACAGCTGCAAGTCGCTTGGGGTATGTCTCTATCAGTTTTGCACATCGAGAGACTGAAATTCTTGTATATTCTTCCTTGCAAAACAGCTCGAGCTCAGTGAGGTTGGATGGAAAGCGTTTGTGAACAGCAGTTTTCAGCTCTTTCCACAGATTCTCGATTGGATTCAGGTCTGGACTTTGACTTGGGCCATTCTAACACCTGGATACGTTCATTTGTGAACCATTCCTTTGTAGATTTTGCTGTATGTTTGGGATCATTGTCTTGTTGGAAGATAAATCTCCGTCCCAGTTTCAGGTCTTTTGCAGACTCCAACAGGTTTTCATCCAGAATGGTCCTGTATTTGGCTGCATCCATCTTCCCCTCAATTTTAACCATCTTCCCTGTCCCTGCTGAAGAAAAGCAGGCCCAAACCATGATGCTGCCACCACCATGTTTGACAATGGGGATGGTGTGTTGAGTGTGATGAGCTGTGTTGCTTTTACGCCATACATATCGTTTTGCATTGTGGCCAAAAAGTTCGATTTTGGTTTCATCGGACCAGAGCACCTTCCTTCCACATGTTTGGTGTGTCTCCCAGGTGGCTTGTAGCAAACTTTAGACGAGACTTTTTATTGATATCTTTGAGAAATGGCTTTCTTCTTGCCACTCTTCCATAAAGGCCAGATTTGTGCAGTGTACGACTGATTGTTGTCCTATGGACAGACTCTCTCACCTCAGCTGTAGTTCTCTGCAGTTCATCCAGAGTGATCATGGGCCTCTTGGCTGCATCTCTGATCAGTCTTCTCCTTGTCTGAGCTGAAAGTTTAGAGAGACAGCCAGGTCTTGGTAGATTTGCAGTGGTCTGATACTCCTTCCATTTCAAAATGATCGCTTGCACAGTGCTCCTTGGGATGTTTAAAGCTTGGGAAATCTTTTTGTATCCAAATCCGGCTTTAAACTTCTCCACAACAGTATTACGGACCTGCCTGGTGTGTTCCTTGGTCTTCATGATGCTCTCTGCGCTTTCAACAGAACCCTGAGACTATCACAGAGCAGGTGCATTTATACAGAGACTTGATTACACACAGGTGGATTCTATTTATCACCATCAGTCATTTAGGACAACATTGGATCATTCAGAGATCCTCGCTGAACTTCTGGAGTGAGTTTGCTGCACTGAAAGTAAAGGGGCTGAATAATTTTGCACGCACCACTTTTCAGTTTTTTAATTGCTAAAAAAGTTTAAAATATCCAAAAGATTTCGTTCCACTTCACAATTGTGTCCCACTTGTTGGTGATTCTTCACAAAAAATTAAAATTTTATATCTTTATGTTTGAAGCCTGAAATGTGGCAAAAGGTTGAAAAGTTCAAGGGGGCCGAATACTTTCGCAAGCCACTGTATATTAAAAAAAAAAAAAAATTGATGATAAATGATTGATTACAGGGCTGAATGAATGTATGTCCATTATATCTGGCTGGAGTTTTGTTTTTTTATTTTTATTAAACCCAAAAACAAAAACGTAAAATATTGCAGCTCACTAATTGCTAAATGTGGCGACTGCATTTGTTTTCACTTTTAGGATCCCCCCCCCCCCTTTCTATACCCCTGGTGATACGGCCAATAACACTTCCTGTCTTATGGTGTCTCCATTCTAGATGGAGGAGCGACTGAGACACCCTTAGTTAGCAGCATTGTCAGTCTGGGTGGGGGAGGGTAATGTTAGATGGACTATTAGATTTATATACACAAACAAAATGAAGCCAAACTCCAGCCCACTCTTTATACTCAGTTACAGCAAACTGTTTTTTTTTTTTTCTGGATAAAGGTTTTACATAAATAAATAAAAGCTGATCATTGTAAGCACCGCTGCCAGTGGTAAATGGTTTGTCTCAAACCTATAATTGCTACTTTGTCTGTCCAGCTTGTTCTGTAATAAAAGGATGAATATTCTATGACTTACTGGAAGGATCACCAGGTGAAAATAAAAGAATAAAAAAGCCAAAAAGAAAACGAAGGCAGCCATCACTTCTAAGATCTGGTAAGCTGCAATATAATAAAGAGTGTCTTTTAGAGTTTTATACTACTTTAAATTGTGGAATCTGCTTTAACCGCTTGCCGACCGCCGCATGTACATATACGTCGACGCAATGGCAAGGCAAATGGTACAGGTACATGCCGCGGCGGCGCGAGCTCCGTGAGTCTGACCGCGGGTCCCGCAGACTCAATGTCCGCGGGGATACCCGCGATCGTCTCGCGGAGAGGAAGAACGGGGAAATGCTGATGTAAACAAGCATTTCCCCATTCTTCCTAGTGACAGGACACTGATCACCGCTCCCTGTAATCGGGAGCGGTGATCAGTGATGTGTCACACATAGCCCCTCCCCCCCACAGTTAGAATCACTCCCTAGGACGCACCTAACCCCTACAGCGCCACCTAGTGGTTAACCCCCTTCACTGCCAGTTACATTTACACAGTAATCAATGCATTTTTGATCGCACTGATCGCTGTATAAATGTGAACAGTCCCAAAATAGCGCCAAAAGTGTCCGATTTGTCTGCCGTAATGTCGCAGTCACGATAAAAAAATCGCTGATCGCCACCATTACTAGTAAAAAAAAATAATTCATAAAAATGCCATAAAACTATCCCCTATTTTGTAGACGCTATAACTTTTGCGCAAACCAATCAATAAACGCTTATTGCATTGTTTTTTATTACCAAAAATATACCAAAAATACTTATCGGCCTAAACTGAGGAAAAAATTTTTTTTTTATATGTTTTATTATATATTTTATATATTTTTTAATATTATATATTATATAAAAATATATTTTTTAATATTTCTTATATATTTTTTGGGGATATTTATTATAGCAAAAAGTAAAAAATAATGCGTTTTTTTTTTTTTTCAAAATTGACGCTATTTTTTTTGTTTATAGCGCAAAAAAATAAAAACCGCAGAGGTGATCAAATACCACCAAAAGAAAGTTCTATTTGTGGGGGAAAAAAAAGGAACGTCGATTTTGTTTTGGGAGCCCCGTCATACGACCGCGCAATTGTCAGTCAAAGCGACGCAGTGCCGAATCGCAATTAAAAAAAAAAAAGCGCTCCGATCTTTGGCCAGCCAAATAGTTCCGGGGCTGAAGTGGTTAAAACACAAGAGTACGTGAATAAAATTTATTCAGTGCTCCCTGCTCCCTCCTCTCCTCTGTTTATAAACACAGGCGGACGCACCCAGTAGTCGTTTACTTCCTCAGCTCCTCGGAAAGAGCAACGCAGATCGCAGAAGAGGCAGAGGAGCCAGCGCTGAGTGTACATAGGTACCTATATCTATAACGATATACCGACATGTGCTGTGCGTGGGATTCTGTAGATAGAATATATGGATCTGATGCAGATGGAGGAGGGATTGAGGATCCATCAGGTGTCTGATGACTTGGGAGACGAAGAACAGAGACGCATTCATGATTTCAATTAGATTTTTCGGCTTTAATCCTCCAGCTCATATGTGAGCTTTTCAGAAAGGAGGGGAATATTAGAAACGGCAATCTGGGTGCAGATGGGGAAGGATATCATTTTTAATGGGGGGGGGGGGTCTGGCTGTCAATGGAGGGTAACAAACACAGATGTCAACTGACGAGAGTGTGTGTGTGTGGGGGGGTAATATCTACCACCCGCTCGTCACTTAAACAAAGATAGGAGAGCTATTGGGATCCCATACCTGTGTGCAGTTTATAGAAAACACAGAATATAAACTATATTTTAAAGCTATAAAAGCCACAAATTATTACCGATCATTAACCACTTCAATACCGGACACTTTCACCCCCCCTTCCTGCCCAGGCCAATTTTTCAGCTTTCAGCGCTCTCACACTTTGACAATGACACGGGCACGCTACACTGTAACCATGTGATTTTTTTAAATAATTTTTATAATTTTATAATTTTCTTCACAAAAATAGATAAATATTTTGGTGATATTTCATCACTGCTGTGTTTTTTTATTTTTTACAAAAAAAAAAAAGTTTTTCTTAGTTTCCGTCAGTACATTTTGTAAATAAGTAATTTTTCTCCTTCACTGATGTGCGCTGATGAGGCTGCACTGATGGGCACTGATTAGGAGGCACTAATATGCTGCACTTATGGGCACTGATACCCTGTTTCCCTGAAAATAAGACCTAGCGTGATTGTGGGTGATGGCTGCAATATAAGTCCTACCCCCCCAAATAAGCTCTAGTTAAAGTTCTTGTAGGTCTTATTTTCAGGGTAGGGCTTATTTGGGGGGGTAGGGCTTATATTGCAGCCATCACCGACAATCACGCTAGGTCTTATTTTCAGGGAAACAAGGTAGGTGGCACTGATGAGAACTGATAGGCAGCACTGGGTGGCACTGATAGGTGTCTTGGATAGGCGGCACTAATGGGCATTGATGGGCATCAGTGGGCATTGATGGGCACTGACTGGCATCACTAGTGGGCACTGATTGCTGGCACTGGTGGGCACTGATTGCCGGCGCTGGCGGTGCTTCGTTGTAATCAGGGCACTGGAGATCCCGCTGATCGGCTCTCCTCGCCACACACTCTGCCAGTGTGAGGCGATGAGAGCCGATTACCGGCACTTCCGTGTTTTACATGTGACCGGCTGAGATTGGACACAGCCGACCACATGGTTAAAGAGCCGCGTGAGCGGCCGTTCGGGTGCGCCGTCCTATGACGTTCACCCAGAACGAGAGCCGCACCGTCCCTAAATCATTTGACGGTGGGCGGGCGGCAACTGATTAAATATATTTTTACATAAAAGCAGTGTAAGTACCTGAATGTGAGCTGTTATCAGACTCTTGCTGGGTTCAGACTGGGGAAGGGAGAAGCAGCACAATGAGCCAATCAGTTCATGTGCTGACAAGGAGCACGCTGATAGGAGGAAAGAGCAGAGTGTCAGAGAGATGAACTCATCGCTGTGCTGCTTCTTCTTTCACTGTCCAGTCACAGGCTGGGGGCTCGTCCGGGATGACCTAGGTTGCCTTAGAGGCAGACTAAGGACATCTTAGCGTCAGAAAAAGACCTTTGGATTGAAGATGAATATTGCAGCAAAAGCTGGTTTGTTATTCTGTCTTTTAATACTCTAATCATTATTATCTTGGTGTTCTGCTTTAATCACAAACTAAATATTCAATGTGATAATAGAACCTATACATAAACATCCATTGGGAAACTTATACATTTTGAACAGAAAATAAAATTGAGCAAAAACTATTTTATTTTCCCTTTAGAGAAATGCCAGTAAACATATTTTACAGACAAATATGAAATTAGTATATCTAAAAAAAAGAAATGATTTCCTTTCTAGAGCCAATCATCAGATTTAAAGTGTATGTACACCCTAACAATGAACTTGTCTTATTTTACTCCCTTTGGTCTGATAAATAAACCAGTTTAAAGGTTTTGTTACATCTGCTCGATAAGTGCAAACAAAAAAAACAAAAAAAAACCTGTTGATCCCCGTATTTTATATACATGAGGAGAGGGGGAGGTTTTCTGCAGCCGGCGGAGGCTCTTTACCATGTGATCAGCTGTGTCCAATCACGGCTGATCACGCTGTCAATAGGAAGAGCCATTGATCGGCTTTTCCTCACTCGCGTCTGACAGCCGCGAGTAGAGGAGAGCCGATCGGCGGTTCTCCTGACAGGGGGGGGTCTGCGCTGATTGTTTATCAGCGCAGCCCCCCCTCAGATCACCACACTGGACCACCAGGGATCGCCACTAGGACTACCAGGGAAGGGTGCAACATTTGGATGGCCAGGTATGTACCCCATGGCCATCCACATGTGCCCAATCTGTGCCAATCAGTGCCCACAAATGGGCACTGATTGGCACCCTTATGTTTCAGTTATGCCCAGCACTGCCACCAATAAATTTTATCAGTGCCACCAATCAGTGTCATCAGTGCCACCTGTCATTGCCCATCGGTGCCACCTGTCAGTACCCACCTATCAGTGCCCATCAGTGCCACCCATAAGTACCCATCAGTGCCACCCATATGCACCAATCAATGCCACCGAGTGCCCATCAGTGCCGCCTATGAGTGACCACCGGTGCCACCTATGAGTGACCACCAGTGCCACCTATCAGTGCCCATCAGTCCCGCCTATCAGTGCCCATCAGTGCCGCCTATCAGTGCCCATCATCAGTGCTCATCAGTGCCACCTCATTGGTGCCACCTCATCGGTGCCCATCAGTGCCGCCGTATCAGTGCCCGTCAGTGCAGCCATATCAGTGCCTGTCATTGAAGAAGAAAACGTACTTATTTACAAAAAATTTTAACAGAAACAAAGAAAAACTTGTTTTTTTTTCAAAATTTTCCGCCTTTTTTTATTTTTTGCGCAAAAAATAAAAACCACAGAGGTGATCAAATACCACCAAAAGAAAGCTCTATTTGTGGGAACAAAATGATAAAAAATTTGTTTGGGTACAGTGTAGCATGACCGCGCAATTGTCATTCAAATTGCGACAGCGCTGAAAGCTGAAAATTGGTCTGGGCAGGAAGGTGTCTAAGTGCCTGGTATTGAAGTGGTTAAGGGGGTGTGGCAGGGGGCGTGTCCTATGCCTACATGTGTTTTCTGGTAGGTGTCCCTCATTCCCATCTCTAAATGTTGGGAGGTATGAAATGGGGTGATGCAGGATACTCCAAAACAGAATGTATTGTTAACAGAGGACACTTCTTGCTCTAGAACTGTAATACTAATATACAGTAGGTAGACTGGAACAGTCCACAGTTCACAGCTTGGGGCATAGAGTGGTATGAGTACAAGTAATGGCAGACAGGAACAGTCCGTGGTTCATGGCTGGGGACTATGAAGTAGAATTATTATTATTATTATTATTATACAGGATTTATATAGCACCAACAGTTTGCACAGCGTTACAATGTAGAGGGGGGACAGTACAATTACAATACAGAAGGGTCAGGAAGACCCGGCTCATGGAGCTTACAATCTAAAGGGAGAGGGAGGTGGTACAAAAGGTAATGGCTGCGGAGATGATCTGATGGAGGTGACTCGAGTAGAGTTCTTAGGTGGAAGTGGGGTAGCTTTCCCTGAATAAGTGAGTTTTCAGGGATCGCCTGAAGGTGGACAGAGTAGGGGCTGACCGGACATAAAGAGGCAGGGGGTTCAAGAAGATGGAAGAGGCTCTGGAGAAGTCCTGGAGGCAAGAATGGGAGGAGGTAACAAGGGAGTTAGAGAGCAGAAGGTCCTGGGAGGAGCGGAGGGGGCGATTTGGGCGATATCTGCAGATGAGGTTGGTGATGTAGCTGGGGGCGATGTTGTAAATAGGGGATAGCCTGTGTAAAGGTATGCCAGTGAGGAGAGAGTTGCAGTAGTTGAGGTAGGAAATAACCAAGGAGTGAATAAGTTGGTCTTTTTTTTTTTTGGTGAAGTTAGTCAGGAAGGGGCGAATTCTGGACATGTTGCATGATTGGATGTGGTGGCTGTAGGAGAGGTCAAAGTCTAGGATTATACCCAGCACCTTGGCGTGTGTGGAGGGACCAATGGTTGTGCCGTTGATCCCAAAGGTAAAGTCATGGGGAGGGGATTGGGGAGGAGGAAATATTACAAGCTCAGTTTTAGAAAGATTGATTTTAAGGAAGTGGTGTGACATCCATACTGATATGTCACTCAGTAAATTTGTGATACGTGAGGAGTGGATAGATAGATCTAGGTGTTGTCAGCATAGAGGTGGTATTGGAAGCCATAGGAGGTTATCAACTGGCCCAGGGAACAGGTGTAGAGAGAGAATAGGAGGGGCCAAAGGAAGGAGCCTTGGGGTACCCCAGCAGAAAGAGGAAGAGGAGCGGAGGAGGTGGTGTTGTATGTGACACTGAAAGTGCGCTGATATAGGTAGGAGGAGAACCATGAAAGAGCAGAATCACGGAGGCCAAGGGAGTAGAGTTTGTTGAGGAGGAGTGGGTGGGCAACTGTGTCGAAGGCAGCAGAAAGGTCCAAGAGTATGAGTATGGAGTACTGGCCATTGGTTGTAGCCGTTAGTAGGTCATTGGTGAGTTTTAGTAGGGCAGTTTCAGTGGAATATTGTGGGCAGAAGCCGGATTGTAGGGGATCGAGAAGGTGCTTGTCAGTGAGGGTTTTTTAGGTATAGAGGTAACCAGTGTATATTTGTGTGAAGTGGGGAGGGAAGGATACCGGAGGAGAGGGAGAGGTTGAAGATGTGGGTTAGAGAGTTTAGGATGGAGCAGGAAGGTGGTCACAGTAATTGTGAGGGCACAGGGTCAGGTGGTGAGGTGGGCTGTGGAAAGTAGTTGGGCAACTTCCTCAGTGACAACAGGGTTGAAGGAGGAAAGTATTGAGTATGTGTTGGACCTGGTGTGTTGGTTTGGGGATATCTCAGTGGGGAGTGAAGTAAGGAATTAAGGGTAGAAAAGAGTTGACGAGGTTTGGATGAGAGGGTATGGATGAGAGTGGTGTAGTAGGTTTGTTTAGCAGTGTGGAGGCAGGAGTTGTATTTGAGAAGGGCAGATTTGTAGAGGGTGAAGTCTTGCAGGAATTTAGTTTTACGCCATGCTCGCTCAAGAGCATGGCTGCGTCTCTTGAGACTTCTGGTGTCTGCTTGGCAAGGTTGTAGCACACAAGGCCTGGTTCTGCATGTTGAAATAGGTGCGAGTGTGTGGAGGATGACAGTATGTTGTTGTAGACAAAAGTGGTCTGGTCTGGTCAGGCAGGGATGCGATTTTATCATAAAGGCAGTCAGTAGCAGAATGAAGAAGGGAAGGTTTGAGGTGGCGAAGGTTCCTGCGGGTAACTGTTTGCATGTTGGCGGCATGGGAGGTAGGAGACAGGAATAGTGTGAAACAGATAAGGTTATGGCCGGAAAGAGGAAAGGGGGTGTTAGAGAGGTTGCAGAGGAGGGAGTATACAAGGTTGAGAGTGTTGCCATTGCAGTGAGTGGTGGTTTGTGACCTTTGTGTAAGGTTAAAAGAGGAGGTTAGGTTGAGTAGTTGAGAAGTGGCTGAGGTGTTAACGTTGTTTGGAATATTAAAGTCACCAAGGATGATGGTTGGCCCTTCAGAGGAGAGAAAGTAGGGTAGCCATGTGGAGAAGTTGTCGAAAGCATGACACTGGGCTGTGAGGCCTGTAAATGAAAAATGTAAATGGTGAAAAAAGACGAATGCAGTCAGGGACGTCTTTAATATTGATTGGACCCTGGGCAAACATTTTCCTGGGGGGCCTCCCATACTATTTCACCCCCTCCCCCATCATTACACAGGACTCCTTCCCCCATACTACCCAAATCACTACATAGGACCCCAATTCCCCATACTACCCCCATAATTATAGGACCCCCTCCCACATCATTACACAGGACCCCCTCCCCCATACTATGCCCATCACTACACAGGTCCCCTCCCCCATACTACCCCCTCATAATTACACAGGATCCCTCAATCATAATACCCCCATCATTACAGAGCCCCCCCTCCCCACTGAGGGTGGAGAAGCAGGGAGGGGGGTTATTGGGGGCGGAGAGGCAGGGATTGGGGTTATTGTTTAGAGCAGAGAAGCGGGGAGGGGGGGTTATTATTGAGGGTGGAGAAGTGGAGAGGGGGGGTTATTATTGAGGAGGGAGAAGCAGAAAGGGGGTTATTGTTGAGGGTGGAGAAGCAGGAAGGGGGTTATTATTGAGGGTGGAAAAGCAGGAAGGGGGTTATTGTGGGTGGAGAGGCAGGGATTGGGGTTATTGTTTAGACCGGAGAAGTGGGGAGGGGGGTTATTGTTTAGGGTGGAGAACTGGAGAGGGGGGTTATTATTGAAGGTGGAGAAGCAGGGAGGGGGTTATTGTTGAGGGTGGAGAGGCGGGGAGGGAGTTACCGTATTGTTGAAGGTGGAGAAGCGGGAAGGGGGGTTATTGTTGAGGGTGGAGAAGCAGGGAGGGGGTTATTGTTGAGGGTGGAGAGGCGGGGAGGGAGTTACCGTATTGTTGAAGGTGGAGAAGCGGGAAGGGGGGTTATTGTTGAGGGTGGAGAAGCGGGGAGGGGGTTATTGTTGAGGGTGGAGAAGCGGGGAGGGGGTTATTGCTGAGGGTGAAAAAAAGGAGAGGGGGGTAATTTTTGAGGGTGGAGAGGCAGGAAGGGGGTTATTGTTTAGGGTGGGGAGGCGGTTATTGTTGGGGGTGAAGAGGCGGGGAGGGAGTTATTGTTGAAGTTAGAGAAGCGGGGAGGGGGTTATTGCTGAGGGTGGAGAGGGTGGTTATTATTGAGGGTGGAGAAGCAAGGAGGGGGGTTATTGTTTAGGGTGAAGAAGCAGGGAGGAAAGTTATTATTGAGGGTGGAGAAGCAGAAAGGGGGTTATTGTTGAGGGTGGAGAGGTGGGAAAGGGGTTATTGTTGAGGGTGGAGAAGTGGAGAGTGGGGTTATTGTTGAGGGTGGAGAGGCGGGAAGGGGGTTATTGTTGAGGGTGAAGAAGTGGAGAGGGGGGTTATTATTGAGGGTGGAGAGGCGGGAAGGGGGTTATTGTTTAGGGTGTGGAGGCGGTTATTGTTGGGGGTGGAGAAGCAGGGAGGGGGGTTATTGGGGGTGGAGAGGCAGGGAGAGGGGTTATTTAGGGTGGAGAGGCAGGGAGAGGGGTTATTGGGGGTGGAGAGGCAGGGAGAGGGGTTATTGGGGGTGGAGAGGCAGGGAGAGGGGTTATTGTTTAGGGTGAAGAAGCAGGGAGGAAAGTTATTATTGAGGGTGGAGAAGCAAGGAGGGGGGTTATTGTTGAGCCCACAGCTGTCAATCACTGCCCTGCACTACAACACCCAGCAGCCCCCCCCCTCCAAGAGGTTCTGCAGCAGCAGCCAATCACTGTCCTGCACTACAACACCCAGCAGCCCTGCACTCCCCCAAGAAGTTCTGCAGCAGCTGAGATTCCCTGAAAAGTTATCAGAGGTGGTGGGTGGGGGAGCCTGGCTCAGGACAGCACACAGTGTCTCTGAGGCTGACAGTCTACTCACTTGTGCAGAGCGATGTAGTCCGCTGTTTCATCAGATTTGGCGACCCTTCAGAATGTGTAACGGAAGTGACGTTCCATCGTCGCCATCTTGCTTCACCCTGCACTTCTCCATAGTAAAGATACACTGAGAAGGGGGAAAGCGGACATCTTGTTACACCCACTGGAGTTTTGCATTTTACACTTATTTTTAACAGTAAAGTGAGTTTATATAGTGAAATAAAGGACTTAAAATCCCGTCTGACTGGTTAGATGTTAAATTTTAAAAGCAGCGGCAAGCCTGCTCATCTCATAGGTTTGCTAATCTGACAGAAGTTCACTGCTTTTAAAATTCAACATCTAACCAGACGGAGTTCTAAGTACTGTATTTCACTATATAAACTCACTTTACTGTTAAAAATAAGTGTAAAATGCAAAACGTTGGTGGGTGTAACAAGATGTCCGCTTTCCTCCTTCTCAGTGTATCCTTACTATGGAGGAGGCGTTTGGGACCCTTCAACAATGAATGGGCCCTGGGCAGATGCCCCATTTTCCCTGTGTTAAAGACGGCCCTGAATGCAGTGCACTTCAAAAGAGCGAAAGAGAGGGAGGTGTAGGAAGAACCTGAATAGTGCTTTGTGGGGAGAAGAGAAGTCCAACTCCACCTCCTTTTCACCCATTGGGTCTGGTTGAGTGAATCTAGAGGAGGCCACCATGGGAGAGGGCAGCTGGAGAGGCAATGTTGGATTCCTGGAGTTTTGGTAATAGCAAGTGCATTGAGGGAGGTGGAGAGGAAAAGGTAATTGACAGAGGCATGTTTGTTAGAGTCTTAGCAGCCATTCCATGGGGCACAGATAAGGGAGGGGGCTGACTCGGGTAAACCAGGGAATTGAGATAAGAGAGTGGGAGTTACGGCTACTGTCAGTGGAGGTAGACTGCCAGTTCTGGGGGTGAGAGTTGGCTTGAGGAGGACTAGGGTTTAGGGCGATATGCCCAAACATTAGGGGTAGTAGGAGTGTGAGGGCAGTAAGGTGGGAGTGGGATTTATACAAGGGCAGATGCTGCAGTGAAGTGGAAGACATTGTGTGGGGTAAGAATGAGCAGAAGTGAAGTCATTTTGAGAGGGCAAAGTGAGGAAGATATGTACAGGTTGTGGAGTGGAAAAAGGAAGGTTGAGGGAAAGAAAAGATGAAAGGGAACTGCCAGACAACTTGGTGTGGCGCACTAATGTTTGTACTTGCTTTTGCAGAAGTGCCATGTTGAAAGTACCAGGCACTTAACGCAGAAGTGGCACTTTGCGCAAGAAGTGGCAAGCCTAACCTCACAAGCCGTCCTAAGGGTTGAACTGAATTTATACTGGGATGGAGTAGGGAAGGTTAACAATTATTCAGTGAAGAGCCAATTATAAAAGCACATGGTGAGAGTGGGGGTTTACTCACCTAAACAGAGTGCAAGCAAGAGGGAGTCGGTAAGATAAGGCTAGGTGTTTGATCTTGACCAAGGCAGCAAAAAAAACAAAATAAGGTAAGTGTACTTTCCAAAAAAATTTTTTTTTAAATGGCAGACTGGAACTGTCCACACGGTTTACAGCTGGGGACCATGAGGTAGTATGAGCACAAGTAATGGCAAACAGGAACAGTCCACGGTTCATGGCTGGGGCCATCAAGTAGTATGAACACAAATAGTGGCAGACTAGAAGAGTCCACAGTTCATGGCTCGGGACCATGAAGTAGAATGAGCACAAGTAATGGCAGACTGGAACTGGAGTTAGGGTTTTTCTCACTGGATCCTGCTACACAGACAGTCCATAGGTGCAGCCTCTTGCAAAGTGGTCCATCATTCAGTCCATAGGGCTTCAGGGGCTGGCAGCCCCTCTCCTCTCAGCTCACAGATCCATCCCCATAGGGGAAAAAAACCAATCTCCCCAGGGCTCCAGACTATTTAACAGCAACCCAACCACCATCTGGGCACACCTCCCCAGTAATTGGCTAGTCCCTGCTAAATATTCAGGCTGGACATTTGAATCCTCCCGCCCTAAGCTCTAAAAACTTTTTCTAGTAATTACAGCAGAAGCCAAGACTTGACTACTGAGCAGCCTAACTAGGAGGGTGCTACATCACAAAGTGATGCTTATCCACATTTTTTGGTTTTCAGGTTGCGAAGACTGGTGAGGGAGTACCATGAGTCGAAAGACAAGCAAGATATTCTGTTGTGTGAGAAGACCAAGGCGACCATCATCATCATCATCATCCTCATCCTTAGAACTAAACCTACCACAAATGCTTGAGAAAGAGAACTTAGTGTAATTTTCTTAAATCTTTCTTTCAGCCTTGCACAGTAGTACAGGTTCCTCTCCTCTACTGAAATTGCTTTGTCTGATTTTATTGCACTCTGTGAGCTTCTCACAATGTACATTAGAAGGTGCAGCAAGTCAGGCAGAGTCTGTCTCATTTCCTGGCTGGAGGACATGCAGCATCATCTAGCCCAGTGGCCTCCAAACTGTGGCCCAGGGGCCAGATGTGGCCCTTTGCTTGCTTTTATCCGGCATTTTGGGACATTTTGTACTCCCCCTCGCCAGAGTCCGGCCCCCCTAAAGCCTGAAAGACAGTAAACTGGCCCTTTGTTTAGAAAGTTTGGAGACCCCTGATCTAGCCCTTTCCTCCCCAGCCTAACTGTCCCTGGCCCTTTCATTCATTGGATTTCAGTTCTGTCCATCATGGAGGCTCAGCGTCACATGTGGACAGTTTGCGTGGAAGCACAGCCTGCCTTGGAACACCCGCTCCTTCAGCCCGACATCCGTTCAGACTGACATCCACTCATCAAGACATTTAGATATTAGCATAATGCCTCCCAAGAGCCGGCCCACTGCTTATATCAGAGCTCTTAGGTAGGGTTGAGATCAGGCATGTTTGGATACTAGTCCGAACCCGCCTGAGCTATTCCGCCAGGAGGCTGTAACTGTGGACTGCCAATAATAAGCAGCTGAGGCATTCCCACGGCCAATAGCCACACATATGGCTGCAGTCAAGGAATGCCTTGACTGCTTATAATTGACAGTCCACAGTGGTGGTGGGATTCCTGGTAGGATAGCTCAGGCGGGTTCAGACTAGTATCCAAACATTCAGTTAGTCGGCACCTTGACTCATGCCACTGCTTTGACACGTCCTATGCATCTTTTATTGTATTGGAAAAGATCCTTGAGGACACCAGGGTAGGGAACGTGGACAAAATGATTCTCCAGAGGGGAACCCTGTGGAATAAGAGACTGGTTACTACATATCCACCAGGACTGAATGAGATTTGTTCATATAAGCCCTTCCTATAAATAATCAAAGACAGGCCAACTGCCTTTATGTCATAATCCCACTCTGTCATACTACTAAAGGTTATTTTATGGGATAGAAGCCCATCAGGCCTAGTTCAAAATGACACAATGGTAAAGGGGTCAGTGCAGAGGGTCATATAGAAAGAAATTGGAGGAGGGGGGGTCGCCTCACCACCATTGGTTATTATAGAATTTTATACTTCATCCAATATGTATATGTTATTGGTATTTGGTATGGAGTCATATTAATATATAAACATACAATTTGATGTTGAAATATCTTTACACCTCCTAATGCCTCCATCCTGCGATGTACCCCACAATGTTCTGATTTTCTGATACTTTGTTGTATATTGCCCAAATGTATAGTTTAACTAAATTCTCATCATACAATTATGTTATTTAATATCTCCTTATATGTACAGATCGTCTGTATGGATCGAGAGGTAAGGATTTCGTTGATGGTTCCAAAATAATTCCCCCCTTCCCCTGTTTTGGGGGGCAGTAGATATGCGGCAGGTGGTGCCGCCATCTTGTGCCGGAGGTGGGTCACGCCTCCTCGTGTGATATGATGTGTGGCACTTCCAGGTACGACTAGGCAGTGCTCACGTCCCTCCTGTGGTTCTGGATTTAGCATGTCTCTGTGTTTACGGAGGCATGATGCCAACTACGCATCCGGGGGCGGGCATCTCTGCCCGGGCTGAGTGACGTCACACGCGGGCGCTTGCCCGCAATGGACGCCTCGGTTGGGACACGTTTAAATAGAGTGACGACCAGCTGGGACTCAGAGAGACCCGCTGGTGCGTCCAGAGGACACAGTCCTGACACTAATGAGAGGATAGAGGCACGCTCTTCATTTGACTTCCAGGGCAACCAACCCCCTCAGTTATAGCATATAAATCCTATAGACCTCGCTCTGTGATTAACTTACAATGACTGGTATTGCCTGGTTCCAAGCATACTATAATGCCCCGTACACACGATCGGATTTTCCGACAACAAATGTTGGCTAGCAGGTTCTCAAATTTTCCGCCAACAAAACTTTGTTGTCGGAATTTCCGATCGTGTGTACACAAAGGTTCACGCATGCTCGGAATCAAGCAGAAGGAGCCGCACTGGCTATTGAACTTCCTTTTTCTCGGCTCGTCGTACGTCTTGTCTGTCACCGCGTTCCCATGTTCGGAATTGTTGGCCAACATTTGTGTGACCGTGTGTATGCAAGACAAGTTTGAGCCAACAACCTTCGAACAAAAATCCACGGTTTTGATGTCGGAAAGTCTGATCGTGTGTACGGGGCATTACACATATATATGTTTGATATTCACAGGGGGGGTATCCTGGGTATAAAAATTCCTACAATCCAGTGCTCCATACTGCTCCATAGGACATTTATGGAAAAAAAGGGGGGTACTAAATCCCTTTAGAGGCGGACTGCTCACCAGTCACCCACACAGTATTGAATTCAAGCTAACATATGGTCCCAAAGGTAAGGAATGGGAACTATACTGTATATACCTTACTGATATATGGGTTATGTGTAGCAGTACCCCGAAGGAGCTGCTTGAATATTTGTACCTGGGTCTCCCACTGATTACTCCACAGACAGTTACAGGGTATTTTTACACAGCCAGGGGCACACACTCTTCCACTCATTGTCTCCAATAACCAGACTAGTGGATTTTTTTTTTATGTTTTATTTGGAGAATTTGGATAGGAGAAGGGAATTAGTAGGATACTTCAAATTAACTATTCACAGTGAGGACAACTTCTCAATAGGACTGTGTAGCAGACTGTCAGCTAGGCCTATGCAGAAGGCTGAATATGGTGAAACAAGTCTCTTCTTAAAGTGGTGTTCCGGCCGAAATTATAGTTTTTAAATAAAAATACCCCTATAATACACAAGCTTAATGTATTCTAGTAAAGTTAGTCTGTAAACTAAGGTCTGTTTTGTTGGTTTATAGCAGTAGTTTGTTATTTTATAAACTTACAGCAGGCCGTGGCCATCTTAAGTGTGGGCATCTGAAGCCAGACTGTATTTCTTCCTGGATCTCATCCTTGCAGATCTCGCACATGCTCAGTGCAGCACAAGCAGTGTAATAGGTTTTAGGTCAGGTTTCCATAGCAACGGCAGTGTCAGAGGAAGTTGCTGCCCCTTCCCAGAAGGCATTGCAAACAGGAAATGATGCGATGGGCCACGGCCAGGGAGGAGGAAGTGAAAAATGAATACAGCAGATATACAGTAGGTGCTGAGAAAAAAAAATAAAAAAATATCCAATTTGTTTACAGTGCGCAGTTTAGTGAGGGATGCTGAAGAGTTGTAAAAGTGGGTGGAACTCCACTTTAAGCAGAGAGAATTTACCGAACTTTGCTTCTTCAAGACACCAGCCAGTGTCCCCTTTAGCTCACACACCCAGTATGCTGACTTCTAGGACCAGAGGGGGATTTCAGCAACACATACTCAGTCTCAAGGGTCCTTTCAGGGTCTGTACTCACAAAATGTCCAGGGACTACTGGTAGCCTCCTTCCAACTTCCAAGTGACACTCCACACCAGTGACACACGACCAGATCCATAGACTTCCTCCCTCAGTCAGCTTGCACATAGGGTTGCCACCTGTCCGGGACTGACCCGGTCAGTCTGGGTTTTGAATCGTGTGTCCTGGTTTCAAACCGCCTGAAGCCCGGACACATTATTCAGAATGGACTGCAGTTCCCCAAGTAACTGAGTACCATAACCGCCAAGTACAAAAGTGAGCCCCACCCCCATACATGGACAGGAAAGGAGAGAGGGCTCAATCTGCTCCTCCTCCTCCCACCCTTACCCATCTGTCTGCCTACCCACACCCCAATCCCTGGTGTTCTGTGCCTCAGGAAAGGGATGGGTGAGCGAGAAATTTGAGGTCAGCAGCTGGCAGTTACATTGTGGATGAAAGGTGTCAATGCCTGTGCCTCCATCTTTGGGCGAGTGAGCTCACCATCCACTGTCTGTGACTGAAGTCTCCCCCTACCTCCCTTCTCTCTCCTGCCTGTGAGTGAGTGCATTAAGGTAAGGGGGACTTAGATGTAAGTGGCGCCCTGTGGACTCTGATGTAAAGGGGGGCTTTGGGAACCCTGATTTGAGGGGGAATGATGGGATCTTTAAAGTAAGTGGGAGCTTTGGTGTGCAAAAACACCCTTACATCAGAGTTCCTCGGCTGTGACAGGAGTCACTTTGGGTGGGGGGTTTGTGGAATTCGGCTTACCTTGGAGAGCTCTGGAGACTCTGTGTCCAGCTCCCCTGGCCCCTTTTATGTGTAAATCACCCTGCATCCATTAGGGGCACAGGGTGACTGAGAACCCCACTATGATCTGTGCTATTTAGATACACTGTACAGCCGCACTGGAATGTTGTATATATGAATATATTGTGTGTTGTCTCATGCTGTTGTGGACTCTTTGCTGTGATCGTTTGGGGTGTGGCTGTATTCCAATGTTCTATTGTGTCTTTCTGCCTTGGATATTATGGGATGTGTATGTAGATTAGCTGCGATATTGGTGGGGGCGAATTGCTCCAACAGCTCTCCCTGCTGTTTACTGATGAGAAATTTGAATACACCTGACCTGTGTGTCTATTGTGATTGGACAGTTTACCCCGCCCTGAATCCAAGGGTGGGGGGAGTGTCTCCGAGTTGTATATCTGTGGTAACATGTGTTTGAATAAAGGAGTTTTGATGTTGTTGTTCACCCTACACTGAGTTACGGCTGGTGATTGGGTGGGCTAAAGGGTCTTGGATAGTGGTGCTTTTGGACCAAGGAAGCATTTATGGTGGACATAGTCCTGTTGAGGACAAGGGTTCGTCACAACAGCGTTCGCCATTAATCACTTAAGGACCAGCCTCGTTTTGGAATTCAGGTGTTTACATGTTTAAAACAGTTTTTTTTTTGCTAGAAAATTACTTAGAACCCCCAAACATTATATATTGTTTTTTTTCTAACACCCTAGAGAATAAAATGGCGGTCATTGCAATACTTTTTTTCACACCGTATTTGCGCAGCGGTCTTACAAGCGTGCTTTTTTTGGAAAAAAATCACTTTTTTGAATAAAAAAATAAGACGACAGTAAAGTTAGCCCAATTTTTTTTTATATTGTGAAATATAATCTTACACTGAGTAAATTGATACCCAACATGTCACGCTTCAAAATTGCGCCCGCTCGTGGAATGGCGTCAAACTTTTTCCCTCAAAAATCTCCATAGGCGACGTTTAAAAAATTCTACAGGTTGCATGTTTTGCGTTACAGAGGAGGTCTAGGGCTAGAATTATTGCTCTCGTTCTACCAATCGCGGCGATAGCTCACATGTGTAGTTTGACCACTGTTTTCATATGCGGGCGCTACTCAAGTATGCATTCGCTTCTGCGCGTGAGCTTGTCGGGACGGGGCATTTAAAAAAAAAAAAATTTATTTCTCTTATTTATTTTATATGATTTTATTTATTTTTACACTGTTTAAAAAAAAAATTGTGTCACTTTTATTCCTATTACAAGTAATGTAAACATCCCTTGTAATAGAAAAAAGCATGACAGGACCTCTTAAATATAAGATCTGGGGTCAAAAAGACCTCAGATCTCATATTTACACTAAAATGCAATAAAAAAAAAGGCATTTAAAAAAATGACATTGAAAAAAATATGCCTTTAGGACGTATGGGCGGAAGTGACGTTTTGACGTCGCTTCCGCCCTGCAGTGTTGTGGAGACGAGTGGGCGCCATCTTCCCCTCACTCATCTCCAAGCACAGCTAGAGGACAGACGCGATTACCTCCGCCGCTACCGATGGCTCCGGTAAGTGGCGGAGGGCACCGGATCGCGGCAGGAGGGGGGCCTCTCCCGCCACCGATAAAAATGATCTTGCAGCGAATCTGCCGCAGAGACCACTTTTATCTTGTAGCCGACCGCCGCACGAAAACGGGGATACGGGGGTTATGGCAGCTAGCTGGGCAGGGCAAAGGGGGTGGGGTCAGGGGCGGAGCCAATGGGGCAGCAAAATGAGGTTTCGCCTAGGGTGTCAAAAATTCTTGCACCAGCCCTGCTTATTCCTGATTCCCATTACTGCACTCATCACCTCTTTCTAAGCCCATATGCTAGTAAACCCCCAGGATGAAACCCCCCCCCCCAAACCCCTCTCATACAAATTGTATTCTCATATTACCTCCCTTACTCTTCTGCTTCTCCTAACCTCTGAAGACATTTACCCAAACCCTGGACCTTCCTTATTTAACTGTACCCTACACACCCATCACCATCACCCCACACCCTCTGGCAGTAGTTGCAATCTATGCAATTTAGTCTCCATTCCTCTTCCCAAAACCAGCTTCCCCTTCTCCTGTGCCCTCTGGAACGCACGCTCTGCAAAAACTCACTGTTCATGACCTATTTGTCACGAATTCCTTTAATCTACTTGCTGTCACCGAAACCTGGCTCCATGAATCCAACACTCCTTCTCCTGCTTCCCTCTCCCATGGTGGCCTTCTCTGGACTCACTCCCCTAGGCCTAATGGACGCAAGGGAGGTGGAGTGGGATTCCTCCTATCCCCACAGAGCACCTTCCAGGTTCTTCACTCTGCTCACTCTTTCCCTCTCATCATTTTAATGTTCACTGTATACATCTATTCTCT
This sequence comes from Lithobates clamitans, assembly GCA_037952925.1. NCBI lineage: Eukaryota > Metazoa > Chordata > Amphibia > Anura > Ranidae > Lithobates > Lithobates clamitans. The sequence continues at coordinate 138,007 of JBBGZY010002135.1, read as the reverse complement.
CCAACTTCCCTAAGAATTGCTGTAATCTACCGGCCCCCGGACCATTATCGGCTTTCCTTGATGAGTTTTCTGCCTGGCTACCCTACCTGCTCTCTTCTGAAATTCCCACAATCCTTCTCAGAGATTTCAACATCCCTGCTAATGCAAAAATTTCTGCTACATTTCTAAACTTCTTATGCCGCGTACACAGGAGCGGACTTTACGGCAGACTTTGCCCGGCGGACTGGATTTCGTCAAACAATTCGATCGTGTGTGGGCTCCACACTTTTGTTTTCTCAAAAGTTGGATGGACTTAGATTTGAAACATGTTTTAAATCAATCCGTCCAAATCGAGTCCGGTCGAAAAGTCCGCTCGTCTGTATGCTAGTTCGACGGACAAAAAGCCACGCTAGGGCAGCTATTGGCTACTGGCTATGAACTTCCTTGTTTTAGTACGGTCGTACGTCATCACGTATGAATTCAACGGACTTTGGTGGATTGTGTGTAGGTAAGTCCGTTCATTCAGAAAGTCCGTCATAAAGTCCGTCGAAAAGTCTGCCGTAAAGTCCGACCGTGTGTAGGCGGCATTAGTCTAACCTCCTCATTTGACCTGAAGCAATGGGTACAGGCTTCTACTCACTGTGATGGCAACACACTTGACCTTGTATTCTCCTACCATTGCACTCCATGCAACTTCTCCAGCAATCCTTTTCCTCTCTCTGAGCACCACCTTATTAGTTTCTCTCTCTCCCTGTCTTCCACCACCCTTCCCTCCAATTGCCTAACCATCACCCGTAGAAACCTTCGCCGGTTCAACCCATGTCTCCTCTATTCTGCTACTGACCACCTCTATGACAAAATCTCACCCCTGTCCCCAACCAAGGCACTTCCATCTACAATACATCCCTGAAAAAGCTCGCTCCCCTCATTACACACAGAATCAGGCCTTGACCTCTACAACCCTGGCAAACAGATGACACCAGAATTCTCAAAAAACGTAGTCGCGCTCTTGAGCGTCTGTAGCACAAGACTAAGTCTCTCAAAGACTTCAACCAATACAAATCTGCCCTCCAAAAATACTATTCTTTCCTCCACACTGCCAAGCAGACCTATTTTACCACTTTATATTAACACCTTCTCATCCAGTCCCCATCAACTCTTCTCTACCTTCAACTGTCTACTTCATCCTGCACCGCCTCTACCCACTGACTAACTCACTGCCTAGGAGATTGCTAATCACTTCAAAAATAAGATTCATACAATATGTGATTAAATCTTCACTCTACAGGTATCTCCCCCAGTTAAAACCCCTGTCAACAGATACAATTGACGTTCCCCTTATTCAAACCTGCTACTATAAACAAAGTTGCTAAACTCCTTTCTAACGCCCACCTAACCACCTGTCCCCTGGACCCTATTCCCTCTCAAATACTGCGGTCACCCTCTGACTCTATCCTACACTCTCTAACCCACATCTTCAATCTCTCTCTTCTGGCATCTTCCTCAATGCTCTAAAACACGCATTGGTCACCCCCATATTTAAAAAGCCATCCTTGAACCTTACCAATCTTACCAATCTACGCCCTATCTCCCTGCTCCCCTTATCCTCTAAACTCCTTGAACACCTGGTTTACAACCAACTGAGTGACCACCTCACTAAGAATAACCTTCTTGATCCCCTTCAATCTGGATTTTGCCCTCAACACCACAGAAACCGCTCTTCGTTTAAAACTAACAAATGACTTACTAACTGCAATAACCAACAGACACTATTCTGTACTACTACTTCTGGACCTTTCAGCTGCCTTTGATACAGTTGACCACCCCCTCCTCCTCAAAAAACTTCACTCCCTCAGTCTCCATGACTGCGCTCTTCAGTGGCTCTCATCCTACCTATCCCAACGCACCTTCAGTGTCTCACTTACAATTCTACTTCCTCCTCTCCTCTTCCCTTCTCTGTCGGGGTCCCCCAATGTTCTGTTCTTGTACCTCTCCTATTTTCAATCTACACCTCTTCCCTGGGTCAGTTGATTGCCTCCCACGGCTTTCAATATCATTTCTACCCTGACGACACCCAAATCTATCTCTCCACCCCTCAACTCACTCCATCAGTCTTCTCACGCATCACTAACTTGCTAACAGACATATCTGTATGGATGTCACACCACTTTCTCAAACTCAACTTGTCCAAAACTGAGCTCATAATATTTTCTCCCCCACGTACCTCTTCCCCTGACTTCTCTGTCAAGTACAATGGCACAACCATCCACCAATCGCCACATTTTAGGGTGCTAGGTGTTATCCTGGACTCTGAACTCTCCTTTTGGCCCCACATCCAATCACTCTCCAAAGCTTGTCGCCTCAACATCCGCAACATCTCATCACCAAGCAGGCCAGCGGGGTGACGCTTGACGAGTATCTGTGAGTGCCAAGCTAGGGACCCAGCAGGGAAGTGGGGGTGAAGCTTGAGGAAGATACTGAGTGAAAAGATTGGAAGAGCTTAGGGGATCCAGTGGCAGTGGATCAGCAAGTCTAGTGAAAGACTGAGGGCTCAGTTGAGTGAAGATTTACAATAGGAGATTGTAGAGGAAGTAAAGGAGTTCGTTGCAACCTTTATTAGAAACTGTTATAAGATTGTTGCCATAGGAGACAGCAATCCTAATCATGCAGATGTAGTGTCTAGCTGGATTCCTTTCCCTGCATGGCTGTCTGCCTATAGAAGTCTTGGAGTCTGCCAATTAACATTGGTAATAATACTCAAGCGCTGGTATAGCAATAATGTTATATGTTACGTCTGAAAACTAGTGATCTCTCACTCTAAATTGTGCATAAATATATGTAAATATGGTGCGCTAATCTCCTATAGGTTGATATACAATCGTGATATATATTGCGATAATGCCTCATAAATTCCAAACCACTACATAAAGTGCCAAGTGCTATAAATTAGTCAATATATAAATGTGCTAAATAATGAATAAATTGCCATTTAACCACAACAAGCATATATATAAATGAATTATAAAAATATATAAATATAAATTGATCGCACACAAAAAATGAATATTCCTAATCTTGTCTGGCCATGCGCTGGGAAGGCAGATGATCTGCATGTCTGTGCCCCCTGAGAGTGGTCTCCCTAGGGGAGCTCTTGGTAGCACTTGGGTGTGGGACCCAACTGTGTGAAAAGAACTCACAGTCACCAAAGCTTTTTCTGCATTGCGCCTTTTAGGGACTGGCCTTTTGGGGTAAATTTTTGTCCACCAGGCCTCAGGGCCTGGGCCAATGCACAATTTGGCACGGCCACTTTTTAATTTTTTTTTACTTTCCCTCACTGTGTGTCACTTTCACTTTTGTGTGTGTTTTTCACTGGATGGAGGGTGTAAAGCAGGGGTCTCAAACTGGCGGCCCTCCAGCTGTTGCGGAACTACAAGTCCCATCATGCCTCTGCCTATGGGAGTTATGCTTGTAACCGTCAGCCTTGCAATGCCTCATGGGAATTGTAGTTCTGCAACAGCTGGAGGGCCACCAGTTTGTACACACGATCGGATTTTCCGCAGACAAAACCTCGGACTTTTGTCTGAAGGGCGTTGGCCAGGAACTTGTCTTGCATACAAACGGCAAGGAATTGTCGGCCAACAAACACAAACGTATTGACGTACTATGTGGTTTTTCAGCTCTTTAGCGCCACCCTTTGGGCTCCTTCTCCTAATTTCATGTTAGTAGAAGCTTGGTGAGTGATTCCCGCTTTTCATTTTGCGCTTTTCAATTAGTTTCTGAACGGCCGTTCGTCAACCAGCCATGTTGCGGAATCGGAGGAGATAATGTATTATTTATTATTGGCCTTGCAGTTATTGCTTTGCCAAGGTCCAGTCCAGGAACAGGAAGAGGAGGATTTCTTGGACCAAAAATTGGTTGCTTTATTAATCGTGACCAATTATGTCATATGCCTTTGCTGCGGGAGCTCCAGGAGAATAATCCAGATGATTTTTGGACCCCTGCTTTCACTAACTCTTGGCATTGTTGACCCCCTATATTAAGAAGCAGGACATATGCATGAGGCTTTTATTTTATTTTTTGGTTGAATAATGATTTGGTATACCGTATTTATCGGCGTATAACACGCGCCGGTGTATAACACGCACCCCAAGTTTAGGAGGGATTTTTAAGGAAACTTACATTTAAATGCCTATCAATGCAGCCTTACACAGCGTCCATCTGCATGCTTGTCCAGTGTCATTTGCAGCCTTGGTGTCATTTGCAGCCTTGCAGTCATTTGCAGCCTTGGTGTCATTTGCAGCCTTGCAGCCTTGGTGTCATTTGCAGCCTTGCAGCGTTGGTGTCATTTGCAGCCTTGGTGTCATTTGCAGCCTTGCAGCCTTGGTGTCATTTGCAGCCTTGCAGCGTTGGTGTCATTTGCAGCCTTGCAGTCATTTGCAGCCTTATCAGTGTCCATTTGCAGCCTTGCAGCTTTGTCCGTGCCCATCTGCAGCTTTGTCTGTGTCCATTTGCAGCCTTGCCCAGGCTGCAGTTAAACTGCAGTGATTTGTCAGTGTCACTGCAGTTTGAAAATGGCGCCACTTTCGGCTCCACTCGTAGTCCTGCCCGGGATGGGCGTGACTGTGAGCGGGGCCGAGCGCCGCCCATATACAGATAGCCGAGTGTACTCGGCTAGGTTCAGCTAGCTCCGCTCACAGTCACGCCCAGTCCCTGTGTCCATCATAGGGCAGGACTGGGCGTGACTGTGAGCGGAGCTAGCCGAACCTAGCCGAGTACACTCGGCTATCTTTATATGGGTGGCGCTCGGCCCCGCTCACAGTCACGCCCATCCCGGGCGGGACTACGAGTGGAGCCGAAAATGGAGCCGAAAGTCACGGCTCTATGTATCTCGGCGCCGGCGGCGCCATTTTCAAACCATTGTATATCGGCGGCCGGCGATCGCTCCGCTCACAGTCAGCGGGGATCGCAGGGGATCGGCGTATACGCACCCACGATTTTCCCCTGATTTTAAGGGGAAAAAAGTGTGTGTTATACGCCGATAAATACGGTATTTTCTATATTTTTGGATGCACAGAATGCACTTTTTGGCTAAGTTCTATTGGCAGATAGCATGTCTAATTTTATTTGTTTTCTTTTTTTAATGCACAATAAAAAAAATGTGGAGAATAATACTTGGCTATGTGTTTTACTTCAAATGACAGTTTGGGAGTAGGAAGTTACATTTAAAAAATACAATGTAAAATTGTCAAGGGACACCAACATAGTTGTATCTTTGATTTTAAAAACTACGGGATAATGGTGTTGTGGTAACTTGCACCAAAAAAAAAAAAAAAAATTAACAAGCATAATTATATTCTTTATCACTAGAAAAAAAAAGCCTTTGAAAATGTGTTTGCAATAACTCCATCAGTATCACCAGCAAAGCAGCTTCATTATTATCCCATTAAGGAAGAAGAGAATGTATTTTAAGATTTCATAATTTTGCCGCGTCACGAATGTTAATTCTCCATTACGAACGCTAGTTTACAAGATTGACCGCTTCTGGCTCGTCCTTGCTTCTGAGCATGCATGTTTGTACTTTGGACTTTTGTCCGACGGACTTGTGTACACACGCTCAGAAAATCCGACAACAGACATTTGTCCGCGGAGAATCCGACAACAATTGTCCGATGGATCGTACAAACGGTCGGATTTTCCGCCAACAGCCTGTCATCACACAATTCCCGTTGGAAAATCCGATCGAGTTTATCCTGACGTCTAGGGGGAGGATGTGTGGCCTTCTGGTTCCTTCCTCCCCTGCTTCTGGGGGGTTCTCTCTTCGGAAGAGCTCCCCCACTTAGTATTTGGGAATGGCTTTGGTTGTCCTAGAACAGGGGTGTCAAACTCAATTTCATTGTGGGCCGCATCAGCACTATGATTGTCCTCAAAAGGGCCGGTTGTATCTGTAAGACTAGATGTCCAGGGCATCCCCTCCCCTTACATTAGATGTCAAGAGCCACCCCACCATCAGAAGTTGAGTCCCCTATTCTCCCTAACATCACAGTGCACCCCCTTTCCTTATTCTGCTGCTGGGAAGAAGCTGGACGCATTGCTTGAAAGCAGAAAGTAGGGGTCTGGAGGAGGACCAGAGGAGGGCTGGAGCTCTCCTACAGCTGCAGGAGAGGTGCGAGGGCCACATGAAATGGCCTGGAGGGCCGGATTCGGCCAGCGGGCCTTGTGTTTGACACCTGTGCCCTAGAAGAACGGGATCTGCCAGGCCTTCTGGCTAGGCAGACCATGTTGAGCCTATGTCCCAGTCAGGAGCCTTGTTCCCCGGGGGTCAGGGTGGACAAAAGCACACCCTTAAGTGCACCCTTTTGTGTGTTCACATGCACTTTTTATGTACACTTACGTGTTTTTTTGTTGTATGATTTTGCACCACGGATCTAAAAAAAATCTTTTATGTGTTATACTTATTTGAAGGCCCCCTACCTATATTTTGAGGGTTACTGGTGATATTAGATTATATTCACAATACAAAAAGATTAAGTTAAGTATGTTGTGTATCAAGATGTTTTTACATCTGGTTTTTAAACATTTCCAATTAAAATATATTTTTTGAACAGTGTTTGACCAGTGTGGTGCCAGGAAAGTCCCAAGTTTGTTTCTTTTTCCTAAATATCCTTTTAATTACAGATGTGGCACAGTATATTTTTGTATGTCCGCAGTACCACTATGCGCTGACATGTTCTTTTTTTGAATATTTAGTATCCAAACATGCCTGATCCCATCCCTACTTAAGAGCTCTGAGGCAGGGTTGCTGTGATGTTTCCAGGAAGCTATGTACAAAACAGTGATGGGCGGTTGATGATGAGACATACAGTACGCATGTAGACAGGAAGTGGCTGAAAGAGGCTGCAGGATGATCAGTAGTAGGCATGTGCAATTCGTTTCGTTCCGAATTCGTTTTTTAAAGAATTTTCGACAAATTCGGTAATTCGGGAATATCCGAATTAACGAAAACCCGTTTAACTAATTTTTTCCGAATATTCGTAAATTCGATAAAATTGGACATTCGTAAATTCGGACATTCGTACATTAGTAAATTAGTGAATTCGTAAATTTGTAAATTCAAAAATTCGGAAATCAGAAATAATAGTTAACTAATAATAACTTAACTATTAGTAATTACTAGTAACTTTTAAATTATAGGTATTGTAATTTCCTTTCAAATTTGGCTGTTAATGAACGTAACACATCCAAATTTATCCAAAGTTATGAATGATCCGAAAAAACGGAATGGAACGTAATGAATTAATAATAATAAATAACAATAATAATAATAACAACGTTTTATTATTATTATTTTTTTATTAATTTGTTCCGTTCCATTTGTTTAGATGCAGCATTCGTTTTGGATAATTCGTAACTACGGATAAATTGGTATTTGTTACGTTCACTGACAGTCAAATTTGAAAGGAAATTACAATACCTATAAATTTAATACTTAGTTACTATTTCAGATTTGTGAATTAGTTAATTAATTTGGATTTTCAAACTTCGAATTTACAAATTTTCTAATTTACAAATGTACAATTTTACAAATTTACGAATGTACGAATGAACGAATGTTCAAATTTACGAATGTACGAATGAACGCATTTACGAATTTACGAATGAACGAATTTACGAATCGCGATCATAACGAATGACCCGAAAAACGAAAAAAATATTAAACTAATGAAACGAAAATGAACAAATTTTTTGACTGTGCACATGTCTAATCAGTAGCACTGAGATGGGGGAAAAAAAGGGTAAAAAAGGATTTTGTGGAAATCAAAAAATTTCAATACCAAACTAAAAATGTCATTCAATTAGGGTTTACATTTAGCTGAAGATACTTTTCAGGCAAGAGGTCTTTCATGTTTCTTGTTGTGTCTTTCTTCTTTCTGTAGACCACCATGTTATAGCCTCGTCACCGTGACATCCCGTCAGCCAGGTGAGTGTCCATGCACTGGTAGATTCCAGTATGAGCAACCTGGGGAGGCGGCACAAGACCCAGATTGTAAGGAGGTGTTAGCATTTCTCATTTGGTGGTCAGAATAGCTTTTAAAAGATAAGATACCGTTAAGCTGGCCATACTTTTTTTTTTTTTTTTCTTGTACAATTTCTGTACAGTCTCCATTATATTTACCTTCAACTATGTAGTGCAAGGGCCTGTCTGATTGAATACAAATTGAAAGCATTGTTTAGGTCCTCTCCTCTCAGGCAGACTCAGCATCTGACTCTGAGGGAGAGGAGGATTCCTCCAGGGGGTCCAGGTACAGGTTGTCACTGGACGATGTGGGGGACTTGCTCAAGGTGATCTACGACACCTTGGAGATCCGGGAGGAGTCGGTACAACTCTTAAAGCACAACCTCATGTACCAAGGGTCTAGTGGCCAGGGTATTCCCCGTACATAAGTCTCTTGTGGAGTCAATCATGCTGGAGTGGGAGCAGCCGGAAAAGAGACCGCTCTTCTCAATCGTAGGTTTCCCTTCGAGAAGGATGCGGCCCATCCTTGGAATAAAATTTCCAAGTTGGATGCACCACTGGCCAAGGTCTCTAAAAAGACTGATTTGGCTTTTGAGGACCTGGGGTCACTTAGGGACCCTATGGACAAAAGAGGGGGTGTGCTGTTAAAAATGGCTTGGGATGCCTCGTCTATTGGGTTAAAGCCGGCCCTAGCAGCTACATGCGTTGCCAGAAACTTGGAGTGTTGGTTAACGCAGTTGAAGTCTCACATTTCGGCAGGCATGTCCAGGCAGCAGCTACTTAAATCCTTTCTATTGTTATTTAAGGCTGCTGTTTTTTTTGTCGGATGCGTCGGCGGAATCTGTGAAGTTGGCAGCAGGGTCAGCAGCACTGGTGAATGCCAGAAGAAGGGCCATATGGTTGAAAGCTTGGACCGGTGGCGCAGCGTCGAAGCTTTAAATTTTGTGGATTACCTTTTTCAGGTGATCACCTGTTTGGACCTGGTCTCTAGGAGGCACTGTAGCGATCTCAGGATAAGAAAAAAGCATTTCCAGAAAAGAAGAAAAATGTGGAGTGTAAACATTGGCAGCAGGGCCAACAGGAGAGAGACTAGGGTTGCCACCTTTTGTTCAAGTCAAACCTGATCACTTTAGCGGTGCACGGCAATCTTTTTCATAGTATAAACTTTACATATATTTTGAAATTTAAATAAAATTTCTAATCAAATGAAGGTGATCGCAAGAGTCCCCCTTTACATCAGAGTCCACAGAGTTCCCCTTTTACATCTGAACTCACGGAATTCCCTTGCACTGTAAGGGGGAGGGGGGACTCTGCAGACTCTGATGTAAGTGAGGACTCTGGGGACTCTAACATAAGGGATGCTCTGGGAACCCTGATCTAAGGGGGAACATTGAGAACTCTGATGTAAGGGGGAACACTGTGGCCTCTGGTGTAAAGGGGAACTCTGATGTAAGGGGCGTGCTGAGAACCCTGATTTACCTTCATGTACTCAGAGGCAGGAAAGAGAGAAGGGGAGAGACTTCAGTTACAGACAGGGGTGGATGGTGAGCTCAATCACCCCCTGGCAGTCAGCACCTCTCATCCAGATGTAGCTGAGGCTGCTGGACTTCAAATTTCTGGCCCCCACTTTCCTTTTCTGAGGCACCGCACTGGGGATTGAAGTGTGGGGCGCATTCACAGAGGGGTAGGGGTGGGAGGAAGAGGAGCAGATCAAGTCCTCTCTCCCGTCTGTGTGTGGGGGGGGGGGGGTAATTGTTAGTGCTGGCTTTTGGGCAGTGATAAAAAGAGTGTAACACGCACTCTCGGCTTACACAACTGCAGCCAGCAACCCTGCTGGGATGCCATAGTCTGGTCTGAATAATGTGTCCGGGTTTCAGGCGGTCTGATACCCGAACGCATGATTCCAAACCTGGACTGTTAGGGTGAATCCTGGACAGGGGGCAACCCTAAGAGTGATGGCTGCCCTAAAAAGCACTGGACAGGGCACAAGGGGCGAGGAAGAGGAGGGATCTTTTTCAATCCTCCTCAGGCCACCACGAAGCCCCAGTGACTCCTCTGTCCCGGTGGGAAGGAGACTGGGGAGCTTCCTTCCACATAGGCCCGGGACAACTTCCAGCCCCTTCATATTAGACATAATAAAGAACGGCTACAAGTTGGAATTCAATTCCCCCTTCCAGCTTTCTGGTCACCCTGTTACCCAGAGATTGGGAAAAATCAGAGGCTCTGAGTCTTCTGTTAGGGGAGCTAGTGGATCAGCAGGTCCTCGTGCAGGTGCCTCAGAAGGAACACTGCTAGGGGGTATATTCCCATGTGTTCGTGGTCTGAAAACCATCAGGCAAATTCAGGTTAATTCGAAATCTCCGGCCTTTAAGCAGGTTTGTGAAGTACAAACGCTTCAGGATGGAGTCTATTTTCACAATAACGAATCTTCTGTTTCCAGATTGCTACATGGCAACGATCGATCTCAGGGATGCATACCTGCATATCCCAATACATGGAGACTTTCAGAGGTTTTTTTAGGCTGGCAGTCAGAGTGAATTCAGAGGTACTTCACTTTCAGTTCCGGACACTACCATTTGGACTAGCATCCTCTTCGAAAATTTTTACAAAGGTCCTGGCAGAGGCTTTAGCCCCGTTAAGAATCAAGGCCATTACTGTGATCCCCTACTTGGACGATCTGCTGTTTGTCACACAATATTTTCGGCAACTGGAGAAGGACTTGCAGGAAGCACAGGATTTCCTGCGGTCCCTCAGTTGGTTGATCAACCAGGACAAGTCCCGACTAATCCCAACACAGGAAGTCCGGTATTTGGGGTACAGAATCTCCTCAATAGAGACAAAGGTCTTTCTCCCTGTGGAAAAGATCGAGAAGATTGGACAGGTAGTGGCACGGCTTCAGGCCAATCAGGAAGCCCAGATCAGAGAGCTCATGAGGGTGATAGGTTTGACGTCCTGTTTTTCAGCAGTCCCCTGGGCAAGACTTCACCAGCATCCACTACAAGGTCTCATGCTACATTACTGGAATGGAGACAGAGTTTATACTAGTCTATGCCCCTATCAACCAAGGTCAAGAGGGCACTGTGGGGGCTGGCCCATCACAATCTAGACAGGGGTCTTTTATGGGCCAGACCATCAGCCTTACTGATGACGACAGATGCCAGTTCCTTCGGCTGGGGTGCCCACTTGGAGGAAGCGTTGGCTCAGGGAACTTGGTCTCCAGTGGAAGCCTTGAATCAGTGGGAGCTTCTGGCGATTCAGATGGTTATAGAGACCTTCCAGCCTCGGATAAGGGGGCAGCACCTGCAGGTGCGGACAGACAATGCGATGGCTGTCGCATATATAAACAAGCAGGGTGGGACCAGGAACCCTGCCCTACAGTCTATAGTAGGTGGAATTTTCGGGTGGGCTGAACTAAACCTGGCTTCATTAACTGCCATTCATTTAAAAGGAACGCAGAATTCGCTGACGGATTTTCTCAGCCGCCAATGAATAAGACAGGACAAATGGTCTCAACAGAGATGTGTACGAGGAGATCGTGCAGTCTTGGACGGCTGGAGGTGGACCTCTTTGTCTCAGACAGCAAGTCACACAAAGTTCTCCCTACATCTGCTGGATCGAGCCAGAGGGATAGATGCTTTTGCCAATGCATGCCAATTCAACCTGTAGCCATGGTGTTAGCACTACTGACAAACAATCCGCCAAATCACCCCACTGCCAGACTTCATGTATCCTTTCCAGAGACAATGAACAGTCTTTTGCAAGCTTTGCTTTTGTTGTTTTATTGGGGGGTACAACTTGGATAGGGATAGGAATATGGGATGCCCATGGAATTAATCATTGCCATCATATTTAAAGAATTCAATACACTTTAAACAAAGTTAGAGCCTGAAGATTGAATGTGCATGTTAGACTAATGCCCTGTACACACAACCGGTTTTGCCGTCGGAATAAACTCTGAAGGTTTTTCAGACGGAATTCTACTCAAGCTGTCTTGCATACACACAGTCACACTAAATTCCGACCGTCAAGAACCGGTGATGTACAACAGGTACGACGGCACTAGAAAAAGGAAGTTCAATAGCCACTGCGCCACCCTTTGGGCTCCTTCTGCTAATCTCGTCGGAACAGCATACAGACGAGCGGTTTTTCCGATAGTAATTTGTTCTGTCGGAAAAATATAGAACATGTTCTCTATCTAAGTCCGTCTGAATTTTCGACAGAAAAAGTCCGATGGGACTACACACGGTCGGATTATACGATGAAAAGCTCCCATCTGACTTTTTCTGATGGAAATTCCGACCGTGTGTATGCGGCATAAGTATAAATCTTCTCCCGCATCTCCATGCAGACTGTTACTCCCTGCAACTCCATGCAGACTGTTACTCCCTAAGAGTTCTCCATCCATCACAGTGTGAGGGACAGAAACAACACTTTTGACCGTGTAAAAGCAATGGTCTTAGATCTTTTCGACTCATGCACAAACTTAGTTCCTCCTGTACAGACTGATTCCGCCTTCACAAACTTGTAGTTGCTAATTGAAGTATGACACATCCTCTTCTATTGGGTAGTATGAACTCACTCTGAATAAGCCCCTCTACTGGCTCTGATGGCTCTCTGCTACTAGGCCTGAGGCCTGCAGAACCTCTCCCCGGAGGCCTAGTAGGTTAAAAGCCTGTCTTCTAGGAAATGGACTACTGCTCCCAGCCAGCCCAACTTGCAAACCATGCGCCCTTCGGCCACACCGATTTGACACAGATCCCCACAGTCTCTTCTCTGATCCAGGACTCCCCACCATCCAACGTGCGCATGATGAAGAGTATGCTGATTACCTTGTAGAATCAGAGTTCCCTGGCACCTCCAGCAATCCACTGTGGTAACACTCATTGACCTTCCAGCCCTGAGTCCTTGATGAGGAACTTGTCTGGACCATGCTTTCCGCTTATACAGCTTCTCCTGCCCATCTACTCCAGGAGTTCCCAACCACCGACTGTGTGGTGACAGAGACATTACTTATGACCGTGTAAAAGCAATATTCCCTCACAGCTCTCCCCGGGCCTCCTCCTGCGATCGGTACCCCCCCAGATGGGGGTGTCCTCCTGCGGCTGTCTAGCACTCCATTCCTCACTTCACCCAGCTGACTTCTCCTCCCCCGTGACACGTGACCTCAGTTCATATAGGAGGCCCGCCCCCTGCCAACACCGGATAAGGACTTGTCAGGGCTCCCACATGAGTTGCCTGCCACTCCAACTCTCGGCCCAACCTCTCCTCCAGAACATTCTTCGTGGAGACTCCTCAGAACCGGAGTACAGGTGATCACACCTACTGCTACTGAACTGCACTGAACAAAACCCTAGTAATTTAACCCTTACTAGCACCTACCTACTGGTAGAGGGTGCTACAAACCTTTGCTATGCCTTTCCTCCAGTGAGACTAATGGCTGCAGTTCCCCCAAAGTTTTTGACCAAAACTATGGACCTCATTCTGATATCTCTGTTTTGGCCAAAGAGGCTCGCCATATATCCTCCGTTGTCTCTCCAGATGAGGGAGGATCTTGTCACTCAGAGTCCTATCCGGCACCCTCAGGTAGAGACCCTCAGGCTAACAGTGTGGTATTTGAGGAACAGCTGTTAACCACTTAAGGACCGCCTCACGCCGATGTACGTCGGCAAGGCGGCACGGGCAGGCAAAATCACGTACAGGGTACGTGATTTGCCTCCCGCGGGTGGGGGGTCCGATTGAACCCCCCCCGCCGCCCGAGGCGGTCCCGTTCTGTCCCCCGGCGATCAGAGACGAGGGGGAGGCCATCCGTTCGTGGCCCCCCCCTCGCGATCGCCGCCGGCCAATGAGAACACTCCTTTGCTGCTGTATGCTAAACAGCAGCAAAGGAAGTGATGTCATCTCCCCTCGGGTCGGTATTTTCCGTTCCGGCCCGAGGAGAGAAGACATCTATGTGAGTGCACCAACACACACACACACAGTAGAACATGCCAGGCATACAAAACACCCCGATCCCCCCCCCGATCGCCCCCCAATCCCCCCCCAATCACCCCCCCCCCCCCCCGTCACAAACTGACACCAGCAGGTTTTTTTTTTTTTTTTTTTTCTGATTACTGCTAGGTGTCAGTTTGTGACAGTTACAGTGTTGGGACAGTTACTGTTACCCCCCTGTAGGTCTAGGGTACCCCCCTAACCCCCCCTAATAAAGTTTTAACCCCTTGATCACCCCCTGTCACCAGTGTCGCTAAGCGATCATTTTTCTGATCGCTGTATTAGTGTCGCTGGTGACGCTAGTTAGTGAGGTAAATATTTAGGTTCGCCGTCAGCGTTTTATAGCGACAGGGACCCCCATATACTATCTAATATATGTTTTAACCCCTTGATTGCCCCCTAGTTAACCCTTTCACCACTGATCACCGTATAACCGTTACGGTTGACGCTGGTTGGTTCGTTTATTTTTTATAGTGTCAGGGCACCCGCCGTTTATTAAAATGGCGTCTTGTAATCTGCCGGCTAGATAGGTGCCATACGCCTCCTCTACATTGGGAGGTTTACTCAGGATCCGGCTTGCTTCCCGTATGAGCTCTAGGGATTCCTGCTCTGTTGCAGTCATCCTCCTGGGCCTTTGGTGGAGAATGCGGAGGGGAGGCACCTGGCACTCCGTGCGGCTTCTACTTGGCCCAGCCACAGCCTCCTCCTCTCTCCCACTGGGCAAGGCCTCCTCCTCTCTCCCACTGGGCAAGGCCTCCTCCTCTCTCCCACTGGGCAAGGCCTCCTCCTGGCTGAGGTCATCCTGTGTAAAAAAAGGGACATAGTTGTAATTTTCTGTTATGCAATCACACACAATTTTCAGCTCCTTAACTTTCAAAGATAATTACACAAAATAGTAAAGGCTATCTATTTGACCACACCATTATTTCAGATGATCAACAAGATCTGAAGTTACGTATATATTTGGCCACTACTGTCTAGTGATATGTCTACATATTACTCTTTGTGCAGAAGTGATTTTTGATGAAGCACTTTCAAAATTAACACCTTAACATCATTAATAACATTTACACAATCCCAAAATGTTCCAAAAAAGTATACCTGGCTGAAGCTGGGCGCATCCACTTCATCTATGGTGAAAAGGCCCAGTTCATCCTGGGACTCCTCAGCTGGGGTGGAGGTGGATGGAAGGCTGGAGGGAAGGCTGGAGGGAAGGGTGGAGGGAAGGCTGGAGGGAAGGGTGGAAAGGGATTGCCTGGCTTCGGTCTGCTCATCCAGGAATCGCAGTTTGTGGTAATACCACAACTTGGGTACATAAACTTGGTCAGCTGCTGCCCCGGATCTCAGCGACTCCTGGATTTTTCTGTGTTCCCGCTTATACATATTACGCAAGATACCTATTTTCCTGTCCACAAACTTGAGGTCTGCCTGGGGGAGTCGAGTCTTCACAAACTCTAAAAGTGTGCCCAGTGTTGCCTTCCTAACATCACGATTATAATATTGGTGGTGTTTGACCTCCCAGAGGTTTTTCTTCTGCTCATAGAGATCAATGAAATGTGTCAAAAACTCTTCCTCTTTAAAGGGATTCATTATTTCTGCAAGACAAGACACAAGATCAAAACTTAAATGTCAGTCCCAAATCTCAGGATTACTTTGTGTTGTAATCTAGGGGACACACACGGGGAAACACACAAACACACACACACACACACACACACACACACACACACACACACACACACACACACACACACTTTAATCTTACCTTCGTTTGTTCCGCTCGCTACTTCCGCACGGACATACATAGGCCATCGTACTAGCTTTATATACACTGCGCATGTGTCATGCTCCGCCTGCGTCGCCCGCCCCTGACGTTCGTAAGTACGATTTGGCCCCGCCCCTTCACTCTTCGTTGCGCAGTGGGAGTAGATAGCAAAAGATGGCGGAGCGATTAAGTGAGAGTAGCGCGGAGGAAAGCCCGGAGCCCCAAACATCCACATCCCGGAGGAGATATAAGGCCACCAACATGGCTTTTGGAGAGATGGTGGAGATGGTGTCCATATTAAGAAGGGACGACTACGATGGCAAAAAAGGACCGTACACACGACCCAATCTGAGAAAGGACAAAATAATGTCCTCAGTGGTCACCGCTCTGGAAGAGAAATTTGGGACAAAACGTTCCAAAGAACAATTGCGGAAGCGGTGGTCTGACATAAAAAGTCGTGAGCCAGAGCAATATTTCCGAATAAAGAAGCTGCTGAAAAAAAGTAAGTACTTGTGTTTTACTATTGAGATACAGAACTTGCATGCTGATCCTTTTTTTTGGCGGTTTTTCTGCATCGTTCGTAAATACCGTTCTTTGGAATAGATCGTATACTTTATAAAGTGACGTTATTTTTTCGCCAAATACGATGGGACAGGGTTGGATATACATTTATGGCTTGATAATTTTGCGAATTCCCACAATGAGTTGATGTGGTGTAGATGTGTTTGAAAATATAATGCTTCATCCAAAATGATTCAGTGTAATGTAGGGACAGGACACAGCAGCTGTTTCCACATCTGGACTCACGAGCACTATAGTTGTTGGGAATGATTTAGCAGTCCCACTATTGTTCTTCGATTTTATTTTTGTCTAAATTTTTAGACTTTTCTTCCGTACGTTTTTTGGCTCTGCGTAACTTCTGCATACTTTCAGCTATTAAAACCATTCAACTATTAAAATGTTCGTCTCTTTTAGCTGATGTGTGGTCATTTTAAAATTTGTTAATAACATTTATACTTTATTAAATAATAATTTTTTATTAACTTTTTTCAACATTGAATTCAATGGGAGCATGCTTGAAATCCTCAAATTCTTCTTCCGTTCCCAAAAGTTTCCGGTCCTTCATACTTTCACCTAGAGACACCAAACAAACTTTACAATGTTCACTAAATATTCATCTATCTGGCTATATCCTTTCTGTTTGATATTTTTTTTAATTTTGGAGAAAAACCTTTTTGTTTAGAGGTCATTTCGTGACATTTTAGACATTAATCAGAGTGTACTGTGTTTGTTTTGTTGCCATGGTTACCCAAGCTTCTGTTATACACAGGGGGGAGGTGGCTGGAGCATCTCAGCTCTGATTACAGAGCCCGGGGGAGGGGACAGACACACCATGTACTGATTTATAATATAGGAATATGATGGGGCAGTTTTGATGGCGGTCATTTTAGCCATGTAGCTATTCTGCTTTCCCACGCATTTTGCAAAGGAAATGCATTTTCTAGTGTACTATGTGACCATAACGAAATTTTTGAGGGGTAATACACATAGGAGATCATTGAGGTGTCAGCATCTGTGAAAATTTCCAAAAAAAATTAAACAACGTTCTACTTTATTTATTAAAACATAAAAGATCAGTGTTTTTTAACTATATACCTTTTTTTCTAATCTCATAGGGGAGAAAAGACTCAGACAACAGTCCAAGGATCTCAGGACCCCCCCAAGTCACCAGCCTGAGGCCGAACCTACCCCAAGCCCCAGCCCAAGACCACGCCCACCCGACGACCTTGAGGAAGGAGAGGTGGAGGAAGTGTGCGAGGTTTCAAGCCCACCAAGTGAGTGACTGACACCCCAGCTTCAGTTTTACTGTATTTTGGCGTGCATATTGTAAACCTTGTTTTTATTCACTCGTTTTAGGTGAGTTTCTGGTTGTGGAAGGCCAAGCGGCAGAGCACTTCACCACAGACAGTGCGCAAAGATTAATTGGCCAGATTATGCTGTGGAATGGCCACATAGATCAAATGCGTGAACAAATTCACAGCATGAAACTTCGCCTGGACTCCATGCAACAGGAAATGAAGAACATGATTGATGTTTTGGGCCGAATATAATCACGTTTGGCCTAAAAACATCAATCATGTTCTTCATTTCCTTGTGAAGTTATTTTGTTAACACAAAGTTTTTGAAGTTTTTGGGGGTATACCCAAATTTAAAGTGTGTGATGCACACGGTGTGTCATCATGTGCTATCTTCCATCATGGGTTAGCAATGTACTTGTTTTGTGTTTGCAAACCCTTCATCCTGAAAATTCTTTGGTGGTGAGAGGAACCAAAAATGGGTTTGCACACACAAAACACGTACATTGCTCTCCCATGATAGGAGATAGCACATGTTGACTTGACCCTTTCTTAAAGGTCAATTTTGAGCATCTTATAAATGAACAATTTCCAAGGGTGACATTACATGCACCGTTCTTGAAATATTGTTGAACTTTGTAAGTTCATTTATATTCTAATTTTTGTTTCTAAAAACACTGTTGTGTATGTAAATCTTGTTAGATAAAGGTCTATATTTTAGATAAAAAATGGCTTTAATAATTTAATAAAATAGTATTTTTTTACACAACGTAAAATATTTTTGAAATAAAATTATAAAAAAAAAAAAAAAAAAAAAACATATGGTAAAAAATGCACCTTTCAATGTGCACCAAGTAAAATTTTTTACCCTATACAATGTGTGTGGCTGTTTCTTGAAGTCAAAATTTAGGGGTTGTTTTTGTGGGCCTGATTAACTAAAGCGAAACGCACTTGACACTACTACAAGTGCACTAGGAGACAGACATAACTTAAAGGTAAACAACAAGAAAAACAAGATATTTAGATAAAACAATTTTCGTTTTGATTTAGGATCTAAACTTACAGCTGTTGCTGAATAGCAATGGCCCCCTGACCATTAAAATAATTGACATAACGGTCACGCACTTGACGTGCGGTTCGGGGGGCCAAGCCAATACGCCCAATTTCTAGGCCTGTTAAAGTGCTAGTAGACTCTTCCAGTCTGGGCTCAGGCCCAACAGAGGATAGATATGTGGCTGAATGTCTCCTTAAAAAGTTATGCAAGATGCAGCAAGCAAGGATGACATGGTTGATTTTATAGTCCGCCAAATTAATAGCCGTAAGGAAGATACGGAACCGGCTGGCCAGAATACCAAAGGCATTCTCCACAACCCTTCTTGCTCTGGCCAGCCGATAATTAAATACCCTCCTCTCAGGGGTGAGTGTCCTTTGGGGGAACGGCCTCATCAAGTTCTCACAGAGAGCAAATGCTTCATCAGCAATAAAAACTGAGGGTAGTCCATCCACATTATCGTCATCAGGTGGCAATTCCAGGCCACCGGTCTGGAGACGATGGCACAGCTCGGTCTGTGCAAAGACTCCTCCATCAGACATCCGGCCGTTCTTCCCCACATCCACAAACATAAACTCCAAATGTGCCGAGACCACCGCCATCAAAACTACACTATGGAACCCCTTGTAGTTAAAGAAATAAGACCCCGAATGCGGTGGTGGCACAATCCGGACATGTTTCCCGTCAATCGCCCCGACACAGTTGGGAAAGTCCCAACGGTCAGCGAACTGGGAGGCCACAGTCTGCCATTCCTGTGGACTTGTAGGAAACTGTGGAGTGCAAAAAAAAAAGATAAGGACTTTAATAACAAAAATTTAAGTTCAGATTACACCAAAACATTAGTAAACAACAGCAGTCAAATATTATGAATATGTGTGTTTGTAATTGAAATGTTGAAAAACATAAGGCACACTTATTAAGATTAATCACCCCCTATGATGGCCCATTGATACATTTGAATGTGGGGGAGGGGTTCTAATTAGGTTAACAAACACACCTGACTGGATGAAACATTAGTGGGGTGGGGGAGGGGTTCTAATTAGGTTAACAAACACACCTGACTGGATGAAACATTAGTGGGGTGGGGGAGGGCTTCTAATTAGGTTAACAAACACACCTGACTGGATGAAACATTAGTGGGGTGGGGGAGGGGTTCTAATTAGGTTAACAAACACACCTGACTGGATGAAACATTAGTGGGGTGGGGGAGGCGTTATAATTAGGTTAACAAACACACCTGACTGGATGAAACATTAGTGGGGTGGGGGAGGGGTTCTAATTAGGTTAACAAACACACCTGACTGGATGAAACATTAGTGGGGTGGGGGAGGGGTTCTAATTAGGTTAACAAACACACCTGACTGGATGAAACATTAGTGGGGTGGGGGAGGGGTTCTAATTAGGTTAACAAACACACCTGACTGGATGAAACATTAGTGGGGTGGGGGAGGGGTTATAATTAGGTTAACAAACACACCTGACTGGATGAAACATTAGTGGGGTGGGGGAGGGGTTCTAATTAGGTTAACAAACACACCTGACTGGATGAAACATTAGTGGGGTGGGGGAGGGGTTCTAATTAGGTTAACAAACACACCTGACTGGATGAAACATTAGTGGGGTGGGGGAGGGACAAACAAGACAATGGAGCAGACAATATACATTGTTCAATGGACTATAGTCTAGAGATAAAAATGCACCCAGCATTGCATGGTGGGGAGGTTAATGAAATAAATTAGGCATGTATAGGGCAATAAATTATTAAAATAGGCATTCACAAAGAGAAAGGGGACATTCACAGCAGATTGAAAGCATGGCAATTAGGTAAAGAGGACAGTTCTACAATACATCCAAAAACAGTTCATACATATCATGTAATGTTAAAGGATAAAACTTACCTTCATATATTCCTTCTGCAGGACCTGAATAATAGCAGAACAGGTCTCTGGGATTATGATCCCCAGAGCCTGGGGGGAGATGCCTGTCGAGAACTTTAAGTCCTGAAGACTTCTCCCTGTCGCCAAATAACGTAACGTGGCAACTAGCCTCTGCTCCGCACTGATGGCTTGCCTCATGCAGGTATCCTGCCTGCTGATATAGGGGGTCAGCATAGCCAGCAGACGCTCAAAGATGGGGTCCGTCATCCTGAGAAAATTCCTGAAATCATCAGGATTGTTCTCACGGAGCTCACGGAGCAAAGGCATGTGACAGAACTGGTCACGCTGGCGCAACCAATTCTTGGTCCATGAACTCCTCCTCGCCCTGTTCATGGACTGGACTCGGGTCAAAGTATTAACCCCAACACCAAGTCCCCACAAAGCACGAACTCGAGAACGAGAACGTCCACTCGACATGGCTTCAAAACGGTCGGCTGCTCAAACAAACAAACTTATAACAAACGCACTGAAGAACAGCAAGGCCTATGAAGAACGACCTGAAAATCAGGAACGAGCGGAGCAGAACGGCCTGCAAGGCAGGTTACGAACTGACCAACACGCACTGAAAAGCAGATACAAACCTCACAAGCACAAACTGAACCGCAGAAAACGAACGAAATAAGCTGAAGTGTGAAAAGCGCGAATCGTCTCTAACCAAACTTCTACTAACACGAGATTAGCAGAAGGAGCCCAAAGGGTGCCGGAGTGGGGCTTGGACTTCCTTTTTCTAGTCCCGTCGTACGTGCTATACGTCACCGCGTTCAAAACCAGCGGACTTTTGCAGTGACCGTGTGTGGCCAAGTCCGTTCGTTTTTAAGTCCGGCGCAAGGAGCAAACAAAGTCCGACGAAAAGTCCGCCGGGCAAAGTCCGCCGTAAAGTCCGCTCGTGTGTACGCGGCATAAGTGTCAGAAAGGGCTTTGTCTTCAAGTGGTTAGAAGAGTGGGTGATGTGTGACATAAGCTTCTAAATGTTGTGCATAAAATGCCAGGACAGTTCAAACCCCCCCCCCAAATGACCCCATTTTGGAAAGTAGACACCCCAAGCTATTTTCTGAGAGGCATGTCGAGTCCATGGAATATTTTATATTGCGACACAAGTTGGGGGAAAGAGACAAATTTTTTTTTTTTTTTTTTTTTGCACAAAGTTGTCACTAAATGATATATTGCTCAAACATGCCATGGAAATATGTGAAATTACACCCCAAAATACATTCTGCTGCTTCTCCTGAGTACGGGGATACCACATGTGTGAGACTTTTTGGGAGCCTAGCCGCGTACGGGACCCCGAAAACCAAGCACCGCCTTCAGGCTTTCTAAGGGCGTGAATTTTTGATTTCACTCTTCACTGCCTATCACAGTTTCGGAGGCCATGGAATGCCCAGGTGGCACAAAACCCCCCCAAATGACCCCATTTTGGAAAGTAGACACCCCAAGCTATTTGCTGAGAGGTATAGTGAGTATTTTGCAGACCTCACTTTTTGTCACAAAGTTTTGAAAATTGAAAAAAGAACAAAAAAAAATGTTTTCTTGTCTTTCTTCATTTACAAAAACAAATGAGAGCTGCAAAATACTCACCATGCCTCTCAGCAAATAGCTTGGAGTGTCTACTTTCCAAAATGGGGTCATTTGGGGGGGTTTTGTGCCACCTGGGCATTCCATGGCCTCCGAAACTGTGATAGGCAGTAAAGAGTGAAATCAAAAATTTTCACCCTTAGAAATCCTGAAGGCGGTGCTTGGTTTTCGGGGTCCAGTACGCGGCTAGGCTCCCAAAAAGTCCCACACATGTGGTATCCCCATACTCAGAAGAAGCAGCTAAATGTATTTGGGGTGCAATTCCACATATGCCCATGGCCTGTGTGAGCAATATATCATTTAGTGACAACTTTATGAAAAAAAAAAAAAAAAAAGTGTCACTTTCCCGCAACTTGTGTCAAAATATAAAATATTCCATGGACTCAATATGCCTCTCAGCAAATAGCTTGGGGTGTCTACTTTCCAAAATGGGGTCATTTTGGGGGGTTTTGTGCCACCTGGGCATTCCATGGCCTCCGAAACTGTGATAGGCAGTGAAGAGTGAAATCAAAAATTTACACCCTTAGAAATCCTGAAGGCGGCTAGGCTCCCAAAAAGTCCCACACATGTGGTATCCATACTCAGGAGAAGCAGCTGAATGTATTTTGGGGTGCAATTCCACATAGGCCCATGGCCTGTGTGAGCAATATATCATTTAGTGACAACTTTTTGTAAATATTTTTTTTTTTTTTGTCATTTTTCAATCACTTGGGACAAAAAAAAAAATATTCAATGGGTTCAACATTCCTCTCAGCAATTTCCTTGGGGTGTCTACTTTCCAAAATGGGGTCATTTGGGGGGGTTTTGTACTGCCCTGCCATTTTAGCACCTCAAGAAATGACATAGGCAGTCATAAACTAAAAGCTGTGTAAATTACAGAAAATGTACCCTAGTTTGTAGACGCTATAACTTTTGCGCAAACCAATAAATATACGCTTATTGACATTTTTTTTACCAAAGACATGTGGCCGAATACATTTTGGCCTAAATGTATGACTAAAATTTAGTTTATTGGATTTTTTTTATAACAAAAAGTAGAAAATATCATTTTTTTTCAAAATTTTCGGTCTTTTTCCGTTTATAGCGCAAAAAATAAAAACCGCAGTGGTGATCAAATACCATCAAAAGAAAGCTCTATTTGTGGGAAGAAAAGGAGGCAAATTTCGTTTGGGTACAGCATTGCATGACCGCGCAATTAGCAGTTAAAGCGACGCAGTGCCAAATTGGAAAAAGACCTCTGGTCCTTAGGCAGCATAATGGTCCGGGGCTCAAGTGGTTAAGGGCTCAGGGGTTCTTACAGAGAGTAATTAAGACCCTTCTAAACTGCCACAAGCCAGTAACCAGGGCCATTTATACCAAAGTATGGAGAAGGTTAACTCCTGGTTAGCAGAACAGGGGCTGGAACGGCCTGGGATTCCAGCAGGATTGATTTGTTAAGAACTTCTTCAAGGCCCTCTCTAGGTCCGGGACAATGAAGGTTTGGGCCTGCCCCACCTGGGATCTGTCCTTGGTCCTCGGGGTGCTTACAGGAAGTCCCTTTCGAACCCCTGGAGAAATCGGAGGTTAAGTGGGTGGTACTCAAGGCAGTATTTTTGATAGCAATCACTTCAGCCAGAAGGGTGAGTGAGTTGCAGGCACTCTCGATTCGAGTGCCATTTTTGTTAATTTTGGAGGATAGGGTTGTGCTCAAAACAGATTCTAGCTTCCTCCCTAAAAGTATCGTCGGCATTTTACAGAACGTAGGACCTTATCTTACCAACATTTTATTCCACCTCAGAAGTAGATGAGGAAGGAACCTTTAGTTTATTGAATGATAGAAGAAGCCTTTTGACTTATTAGTGCTGCGGTGCTGATCAAGCAGCTAAAATCTGATGGGGTAGTTGAACAGATGACTTCTGTTGAACCAAAGTAGCCATACATGGATCGAAATTCTGCCAGTCTCTGCTGAACCAGCTGAATTTTGATCCATGTATCGCTAGCTTTACAGTACTTGCAAGATCCATGCTGGGTCTTCCAGGATTTCTTGTAGGATCCCTGCTGGGTCTTCCAGGACTCCTCATAGGATCCCTGCTGGGTCTTCCAGGACCCCTCGTAGGAAGCCCTGCTGGGTCTTCCAGGATTCCTCGTAGGATCCCTGTTGGGTCTTCCAGGATTCCTAGCAGGATCCCTGCTGGGTCTTCCAGGATTCCTTGCAGGATCCCTGCTGAGTATTCCAGGATTCCTTGCAGGATCCCTGCTGGGTCTTCCAGGATTCCTCGCAGGATCCCTGCTGGATCTTCCAGGATTCCTTGCAGGATCCCTGCTGGGTCTTCCAGGATTCCTTGCAGGATCCCTGCTGGGTCTTCCAGGATTCCTTGCAGGATCCCTGCTGGGTCTTTCAAGATTCCTCAAAGGATCCCTACTGGGTCTTCAAGGATTCCTCGTAGGATCTGTACCGGGATTTCCAGGATTCATAGGACCTCCATTACCTCCAGGGCTTCCAGAGTTCTCAATAATGACTATGGGCATGTTTTCTGACCAGAATGGTGTTCAATCTCCAGCCTGTGAAGTGCCTGGTGCTGTGTCTTGCCAGCTCCATGAGTGCTAAAGACCTATAATACTTAACTGCCAATTTCTTGTTAGTTGCTTACCCCGATTCTATTGGCTACTCTCTGCCCTGACCCTGCCTGGACCTGACTTTTCTCTTGCCTGCCTTGACCCTACCTGGACCTGACTTTTCTCTTGCCTACCTCGACCCTGCTTAGACCTTACTACTCTCTAGCCTGCTGTGACCCCTGCCTGGACCTTACTACTCTCTAGCCTGCCTTAAAACCTGCCTGGACTTGACTACTCTCTTGCCTGCCACAACCTCTGTCTGGACCTGACTACCTTCTTATTTGCTACCTGCCAAGACCTCTGCTTTGACTACTTTCTTGTTTTCCGCTCCCAAAAACCACTACCTGAACCTGACTACTCTCTTGCCTTCCACCTGCCACGATCATGGGTCTGGACCCGACTAGTCTTTTGTTTGCTGTCTGTCATGGTCTCTGCCTGGATCGGACTGCTCTCTTGTTTGCCACCTACTAAGACCTCTACGTGGACTTGACTAATCTCCTGCCATGATCACAGGCCTAGATCTGACTACTGTCTTGTCTACCACATCCTGAACAGTCTTGGCTCTGTAGCCTTTCTGCCCTGCAACCACTTAGTGGGGCGATTCTGGGGGAAAACCGGGAACCAAAAAAATTTGGGGACCAGGAGCTCTGGTGAAAGCCAACTGGTACTTAGACTTTGCACCTTGGGAGAGCCCACTTCACCAGTCAGGGGGCACCATAACAGAGCATATGACTTTGAACCTGTTTGCTCACCTACATACTGTCACTTTGTCCTTTTGGTGATTGGCCACACAGGCCTGAGCACTATCACATGGAGAAGGTCACATGCCCCCACATACCAATAAGACCCACTCCATTAGTGAAGGCTCGAAGTACAAGGAGGTGCCAAGGTCTTGTCTATAATCATTTTCATAGTGGTTTCTGAGACCTATAAATGATTTTCTGTGCGGAACCTTGAGAAAGGATGGTCTGATGTATAACTTACACCCTAATAGTCTAGGCATCTTCTTGTGTGTGTGTCCAGTCCCTTTGCAGGGAATCTTGGTTGACGTCCAGGTAAAAGGCTTTGTGGCGGATGTATCAGTGACTCTCAAGTATAAGAACGAGAACACGGCGGTGGGTGCAGTCTTTGTCTTCCCTGTGAATGAAGATTCCGCCATCTACAGCTTTGAGGCCACAATGGGGGAGAAGAAGATTATAGCCGACCTCCAAGAGAAGAGGCAGGTAATGAGGAAGCTTTATTTACAAAATTCTTTAGTTTCCTTGTCTTGGGGCCCATTTACAAAATCTCTCAGATTCCTCATTTTGGGGCCCATTCACACTATCTTCTTGCAGTAATGCACAGTAAAACACAGTCCATTGCAGTGTGATTCATATTGAAAGGTGCCCCAATGCATTTAGTTGGTGTGCAGCTTTAATCAGATGTGAACCAGATGTGAACCATTTTGTATGTTGGAGTGCAGCGCATTAAAAATAAACTGTACATATAGGGTGACCATCTGTATCTATGGAGGAGCAGAAAAATGTGGCTCAACTGCCTACTTTTACTACCCCCTTGCTGCCCGTTTGACCCTAACCTCCATTTTTTTTAGATACATACTTGGTGAAGGTATCACTATAAATACATGGCAAAGGTTGTTATTAGGTATCCTTTCTATGTCACACAAGCTTCCCGTGGAGCCTTCAAATTTCAACACTAAATCTAGGTATGGTCCACCAATGTCACCATCAGGTAACCCACCCCGAGAAATGCCAGGCAGCTTTCGCCGGGGTGCATGTAGGCAGGAAGCATTAGCAAAGAGGCTGCAGGAGACTGGTAGTACTGAGATAGAAGAAAGTTTAAAAAAAGGTTAAAAGAAGTATTTTAAATAAAAAAGGTAAAAAAAAAGAGATGGAGAATCAATTTTAATAAGGATAACAGCTTATCGACTTTATCAACATCATATTGCTGGTGTGTTGGTTGTGTATTTACTTTAGCATGTCATGACAAAGAAGAATTTTTCTGCCCGTCTTTTAGGTTCTCAAAACCTATGATGGGTCCAACAGCCAGGGCCAGGAAGCCTTCCTCCAGATGCAAGAGGAGAGTTTGACAAATATCTTCATCTGCAGCATTGGGGAGCTCCCTCCTGGTCAGGAGGCTGATGTCACCCTGAAATATGTGCAGGAGCTGTCGGTGGAAGAAGACGGAGCTGTGCGTTTTGTGCTGCTGGATGTCCTCAGCCCCTCAATCCCGAAAGGTACAAAACAGCAGGTATAAAAAAAAAAGTACAGTGCTGTGAAAAAATATTTGCCTGTTTCCTGATTTTATTTTTTTTTGCATATTTGTCACACTTGCATGCTTCAGATCAGCAAGCAAATTTTAACATTACACAAAGATAACCAGAGTAAATACAAAATGCATTTTAAAAATGATTTAATTTATTAAGAGAAAAAAGCTGTCCAAACCTGCCTGGCCCTATGTGAAAAGGTAAATACGGGGGCGTGGCTTGGACATGGCTGGATAGAGACGTGCTTTGCCTGAGCTCCTGACCGTCTCCCAACTACCCTGACTAGTTCAGCTAGATTCAACACAATATGTACTCCTCAAAGAAGAGGACGGCAAAGAGGAATAATAAACCCACAAAATCCTCGCCTCCGGCCCCACCATCGAGTGAAATCAGGCGACTATTCCAACTTGCACAACTGAACTTAAAATGGCGGACACACGTGCAAGCATGGTGGGGACCCAGACGTCCGGTAACTCACCCAATCCAGGTGTGGAGCTTGCGATTCCAGACTCGTTCCTGAATACCCCATCAGACTTCCACCCTGTTCCTGGGGGCCCATCGCAGTCATCATCCCTCCTGTACCGAGCGGACACTGAACTTCGCTCTCTGCTCCAGTCGCTCACCACTAAGGCAGACAGCGTGGCCTTGATTGGCACAGTGACCCACAGAAAAGAGCTCACGGAGGTGAAAACAGAACTGAAAGGCCTCTCAACTAGACTGGCGAAAGGTGAAACATCTCTATCTGCCCTAGACCACCGGGTGTCGGCATTGAAGGAGTTCCAGGAGACACACGTGGAAGCCTTGATAGACCAGCAGCTACACCAGGAGGACATGGAAGACTGGAGCCAAAGGAACAATCTTCGGCTCCGGGGCCTACTGGAGGCCACGGGAGCTCAGGATCTGGCTGACACAGTACTCGCCATCTTCTGCAGCATCGAGGGGGTGGAACTCCCAGACCGGGTAACGCTTGACTGCATACACAGAGCTCTAGGCCCCAGACCATCGGATCCAGCAGGACCCTGAGATGTGATTTGCAGGTTGCACCACTATACGCATAAAGAGCATATCATCCGGAAGGCCTGGGAGGCGGGAGAACCGGAGTTCGATGGAGTTGCCATCAAAATACTCCCGGATCTCTCCCGTTCCACACTACACCGACAAGCAATACTCAAACCGCTGCTAGACCTTGCCAGACGCCAAGATGCCACATACCGATGGGGATACCTGCTATCTGTGATCTTTCGGAAGGACCAGAGATCATTTACCCTCAGGGCACCGGCATCGCTTCCAGCCCTCTTTGAATTTCTTGATGCGGAACTGATCGATGACTTTCCACCCAGGCAACAGAGAAACCGCTGTCGCCCTAGAGCACCATCTCCGGAGGCGGCTTGAGAGTTGTGACACCCTGTGGCCGTGAGTACTTTCCCCATGGTGCCTTTGTTTTTAGGCCGTTGACGTTGTAATTTTGCCTGACCCCGCCACCTCCCTGGACCCTTCACCCGACCTTCCTAGATCACAGCCCAGACCTGTCGGTTGCTCCTTGGCAGGAGCTGCTGGAACACTCCCCGCATTCATCGAGAGGTGCCCCCCCTGCCATGTAGCTCCAAGCCACGCGATGGGGAACTGAGCGGTCACATTAGCCTGTACATTGAAGTGAGATACCCGGCTGTACACCTCCACTCCCCACACAACAGCCCCCAATGATTCCCCTTTGCCCGCCACACGGCCTGGAAGTGCCTAGGTTGTCGGTCTCCCGAGGCGGCAGCATGCTTACTCCCTCCAGAACTTTCACAGGAGAACTCCCGGGGGTAATCAGAATCACCCAGAATGAGAGTGCGCATCCACACTGGCACCTTTTAGCCCCACTGCGCATAGACTATAGGCGCCAGCATAGGCATGTGAACCGGGGAGAGCTTTGACCGCCCAGGACCCTCACATACGGAGAGAGATGTGGAGAGTAGCGGAGAACAGAATGTGTGGAACTTGACCTAGATTGGATGTCGCCCGAGTGGTATGGGGGAGAAGGATTCCCCCCCCCAGCGGCCATCAAATGAAGCCTCACCAGCGGCCATCAAATGCAGCTTTACCAGCGGCCATCATATGCAGTCTCACCAGCGGCCATCAAATGCAGCCTACCAGCGCCCATCAATGAATCTTTGCTTGCTTCCACTCATTCGGGAGTCAGGACACAGACACAGTTCTCTGCCACCACTGCGCCTCTGACACTATGTGCAAATGGAGCGGCGGCTGCCTGCTAATGCTGAGATTTAGTTGCTTGCTGCAGAGAGAAGAGAGTGGCTGGGCGCCCTAGGCTGCCTAGTGGTAGCACCGGCCCTGACTTCCGGGTATCGCGGCTCCGGCGCTGTGATTGGCTGGAGCCGCGATGACGTCACTGCCGCCGGTAACAGCCCACTCACTGAAGCAATGGCACATACATGCCATTGCTTCAGTTTGCTTCAGTGCGCATGTGCCGATGACGTCGGCACATGCAAATACAGGGGATATCTCCTAAACCGTGCAGGTTTAGGAGATATCCTGGGTAGCTACAGGTAAGCCTTATTAAAGGCTTACCTGTAGCAAAAAGTGGTCTGTAAGCAACCACTTTAAAAAAAATGTAAGAAAAAAAAATCTTAATAAAATTCTATAAAGTTAAAACTTTTTTTTTAAAAAAGACTCGTACACATGTGCTTTGCGCTTGCCACTGCCTAGCTACTGCCTCTGTTGTTCTGTGTTTGAGCTTTGGGGGCAACGCTCTAATGTAATAGGCTGTGTACACCTATGACTGTTGGTATGATGTTCCTTTTACTAAATGATGTGTTCGTTTTACGCCAGATGTAATGGGACACACATCTTCCAAAAAGTTCAACTTTTGTCTCATCAGTTTACAAAATATTTGCCCAAAAGTCTTGGGGATAATCAAAATGTTTTTTGCTAAATGTGAGACAAGCCCATGTGTTCTTTTTGGTCAGCAGTGGCTTTGGCCTTGGAACTCTCCCATGGAGGCCATTTTTGCCCAGTCTCTTTCTTATTATTGAATCATGAACACCGATCTTAACTGAGGCAAGAGAGGCCTGCAGTTCTTTAGATGTTGTTCTGGGTTCTTTTATGACCTCTTGGATGAGTCGTCGTTATGCTCTTGGAGTATTTTTGGATGGCCGACCACTCCTGGGAAGGTTCACCAGTGTTCCAAGTATTCTCCATTTGTGGATAATGGCTCTCACCGTGGTTTACTGGAGTTCCAAAACCTTAGGAGTGGCTTTGTAACCCTTTCCAGACTGATACATGTCAATGACTTTGTTTCTCATCTGTTCTTGAATTGCTT
Organism: Lithobates clamitans; assembly: GCA_037952925.1. NCBI lineage: Eukaryota > Metazoa > Chordata > Amphibia > Anura > Ranidae > Lithobates > Lithobates clamitans. Next base: position 107,662 of record JBBGZY010002135.1, on the reverse strand, counting down.
TAGATAGCGGCATGATGTGTGGCTTTTTTAGATCTTTTAGCGTGCTTCACTTTGTCAGACGGCTACTATTTAAGTGATTTCCTGATTCAACAGGTTCGGCAGCTTTCAACTCATGGTGGTTCCACACAGTTCATTCATGATTTAGCAAGGGGGGGGATTACTTTTTCACATAGGGCCAGGAAGTTTTGGACGACTTTTTTCCCTTAATAAATGAAATCATCATTTTAAGAACTGCACTTTGGATTTGCTCGGGTTATTTTTGTGTAATATTAACATTTGTTTGGTGATCTGAATCATTTAAGTGTGACAAAAAAATCAGGCAGGGGCAAATACTAAAAAATCAGGAAGGGGAAAATACTTTTTCACATCATTGTATGTTATGAAAAGAAATTAAAAAAATCTATATTTAGCTAAGCTGTGCCCATACAGTGTTATTCAATACAAATGGGTTTAATGTTAACTTGTAGAAAATCTATGGACATTTAAGTATTTATATAGGCTTGACAAGCAGTACATGATCTTTCAATGACCTCTGTAGCCGCAGCCACTGTGGAGCAATTTATCCTCTAAGTTCACTGCAGAAGTCATTGTTGTAGCAGCTCAGTTCCTCTTGTTCCCTCCTCCCATGTATAACAGCAGTGCAGTTCCCCCTGCTTCCCATCCCAGTAGTGATTGATTAGCTCAGCTCTCCCTGCTCCCCCTCCCAGTTGTGATTCATCAGCTCTGCTCACCTTGCTCCCCCTCCCAGTAGTGATTCCTCAGCTCTCCCTGCTCCCCTTTCCCACGAATAGGGCAGCCCATTGAAATTAATGGTGGTGTGAAGGAAGGCTAACCCAGCAGCTCAGTTCCCCCTGCTCCCAGCAGTGACTCAAGTGAGAGGCTGCAGCAGAGTCTTATCTCAAATGGCCAAGAAATGCATAAGCAACAAGATTTAGACAATTCGTGCCACCTAGTGGCGGCCGCTTATAAGGGGCCGCCCCCCCTAATCTCTATGCGCCTGGCCCCTAATCTCCGTGCAGGACACCAGACACATTGATTTCTTTTTTGTTTTGTTTGTTTTTTTGTTTTTTTTAGAAGCACATGATCAGAGCCAGAGGCTCTAATTGGCTTCAAAATGTGTAGACTCGGGGCGCAGAGTCCACCCACTTGTGTGACATTAGCGAATTAATATTAGCTATTTTCTTCCTGCTTCTCTACCTGGCCAATGGGGTCTTAAGACCTGCTTCCTGATTGGCCGGGAGGAGAAGCAGGAAGACAATAGCGAATAGTAATTCGCTAATGCCACACGGCCAATCAGGAAGCGGGTCTTAGGACCCTTTTGGCCGAGAGGAGAAGCGACCCAATTGGCAGGTAGGAGAAGCAGTGGGAAAGCCGTCTGGGAAGCCACCGAGATGGAGAAGCAGCGAGGAAGCCGCCCGGGAATACGCCAAGGAGCAGAAGCAGTGGGGCCTGGACCCGCGACCTGGATGGGGTAAATAAACTGGGACGATCAACCTAACGGGGTGGGGTGGCCGGGAGGTTTGTTTGCCACCCCCCCCCCCCCCCAAAAAAAAATTGAGCACCAGCCACCACTGGTGCCATCTCTCAGCTGGCATCTCATTCGCCTTAGTACAGCTGAGCCTAGGTAAAGATGGTGCCATCTTTCTGGAGAGAAGAGCAGATAAAGGTATTGTTAGGGGGATTCCTGTGATAAAGATCTGGAATTGTGGGCATGCAATTTTACAAAGTCATGTATCTGATACTAGGTCCACTCTAAGGCCGTATACATATGAGCAGCGTTCTTATCGCCTTTAAAGCAACCTCTCTCCGCTGTATTCCAGGCCACACTGGGAGTATAACCGACACATGTCCACAGATTTCCCATACACTGAGTCTGAGCGCTCACTTCAAGTCTGCGTATGGCATCACCAAGATCGAGTCCAACTGTGATATCACCCCTCTGGAGTACACGGATAACGACAGGACCGGCGCCAAGGTGAGTGGGGCTCACGCTCATTTCTTATACTGACCAGATAACTACAAATATTCCATCCTTTTTGACTTTTGGTCACTATTATTTTATATATATATATATATATATATGTATATGTGTGTGTGTATGTGTGTATATATATATATATATATATATATATACATATACATACATACACCGTATTATACTATACAATGCATCCGGAAAGTAATCACAGCGCTTCACTTTTTCCACATTTTATTATGTTGCAGCCTTATTCCAAAATAGATTAAATTCATTATTTTCCTCAAAATTCTGCAAACGTTACCCCATAATGACAATGTGAAAGAAGTTTGTTTGAAATCTTTGCAAATTTATTAAACATAAAAAAAGAAAAAAATCCCATGTACATAAGTATCACAGCCTTTGCCATGACGCTCAAAATTGAGCTCAGGTGTATTCTGTTTCTGCTGATCATCCTTGAGATGTGTCTACAACTTGATTGTTCAGTTGATTGGACATGATTTGGGAAGGCACACACCTCTCTATATAAGGTCCCACACTTAACAGTGCATATCAGAGCACAAACCAAGCCATGAAGTCCAAGAAATTGTCTGTAGACCTCCGAGACAGTATTGTATGGAGGCACAGATCTGGAGAAGGGTACAGAAAACATTTCTGCAGCAATGAGCAGAGTGGCCTCCATCACCTGTCAATGGAAGAAGTTTGGAACCACCAGGACTCTTCCTAGAGTGGGCGTGGGAGATGGACCTTGGTCAGGGAGGTGACCAACAACCCAATGGTCACTCTGACAGAGCTCCAGGGTTTCTCTGTGGAGAGAGGAGAACCTTCCAGAAGAACAACCATCTCTGCAGAACTCCACCAATCAGGCCTCTATGGTAGAGTGGCCAGAGGGAAGGCACTCCTCAATAAAAGGCACATGACAGCCCATCTGGAGTTTGTCAAAAGGCACCCGAAGGACTCTCAGACCATGAGAAACAAAATTCTCTGGTCTGATGAAACAAAGATTGAACTCTTTGGCCTGAATGGCAAGTTTCATGCCTGGAGGAGACCAGGCACCGCTCCGCTCATCACCTGGCCAATACCATCCCCATAGTGAAGCATGGTGGTGGCAGCATCATGCTGTGGGGATGTTTTTCAGCAGCAGGAACTGAGAGACCAGTCAGGATCGAGGGAAAGATGAATGCAGCAATGTACAGAGACATCCTTGATGGAAACCGGCTCCAGAGCGCTCTGGACCTCAGACTGGGGTGAAGGTTCATTTTTGTAATTGGTGCCAAAGGGGCTTCAACAAAGTATTGAGTAAAGTCTGTGAATACTTCTGTACATGGGATTTTGTTTGTTTTTTATTTTTAATAAATTTGCAAAGATTTCAAACAAACTTCTTTCATGTTGTCATTATGGGGTATTGTTTGTAGAATTTTGACGAAAATAATGAATTTAGTCCATTTTGGAATAAGGCCGTAACATAACAAAGCATGGAAAAAGTGAAGTGCTGTGAACAATTTCCGGATGCACTGTATTCTATATAATGCCAGCCTGGGATTAATCATTAGTTTTGGCCTATAAAAACAATGATAGACGTAACATATCCTATTATGTATACTTTTTATTATATTTATGAACTGGGGGGGGGGGGGGGGGGGGGTGGTGACATATAGGACTTTGTGTCGTCCAAAAAACTGCATGGAAACTACAGAAAGTCAGTTCATTTTGTCACAAGGATTAGTGATTCACTATTGCATTGGTCAATCAATCACTGTCATTTACAACAAATGCACCTGTATGTATTTAAAGGGGTTGTAAAGGTAAAAGTTTTTTCACCTTAATGCATTCTATGCATTAAGGTGAAAAAACTTCTGACAGAACCGCCGCCCCCAGCCCCCCCGTTTTACTTACCTGACGCCTCGAAAGTCAGCTTCGCGTTCCCGACATCTGTTCCTCCGCTCACCCTGGCCGCTGATTGGCTGCAGTGGATGGATTGAAAGCAGCGCAGCCATTGGCTCACGCTGCTGTCAATCACATCCGATGACGCGGCGCGCCGGGGGGCGGGGCCGAGTGATACAGCGAGCGGCTATAGCCGCCGGCTGTATCACGGGAGCGCGCCCGCAAGCACTCACCACCGTGCGAGAGAGCTCGCATGAAGGTGGTAAATGCTTGCGGGGAGGAGCTGAGACAGCCGCCGAGGGACCCCAGAAGACCAGGTTCGGGGCCACTCTGTGCAGAACGAGCTGCACAGTGAAGGTAAGTATGACATGTTTGTTATTTTAAAAAAAAAAAAAAAACACCTTTACAACCCCTTTAACCACTTGCCGACCGCCGCACGCCAATGTACTTCCAAACTTTGGCGGCGGATATCGTTGTTATGGCAGCAATAGCAGCAGGTAGCTGCCATAACCCCGGTATCCCGGTTTTCATGCGGCGGTCGGCTTTCAGATAAAAGTGGTCCCTGTGATGGATTCACCGCAAGATCACTTTTATCGGTGGCGAGAGAGGGCCCCCCCCTTCCGCTGCGATCCTGTGCCCTCCACCGCTTACCGGAGCCGTTGGTAACGGTGGAGGCGATCGCATCCGTCCCCCTTCTGTGCCTGGAGACGAGTGAGGCTAAGATGGCGCCCACTCGTCTCCATGACACTGCTGGGTGGAAGCGATGTCAAAACTTCACTTCCGCCCACGCCTCTTAAAGGCACATTTTTTTCAATGCCATTGCATTTTAGTGCAAATATGAAATCTCAGGTCTTTTTGACTCCAGATCTCATATTTAAGAGGACCTGTCATGCTTTTTTCTATTACAAGGGATGTTTACATTCCTTGTAATAAGAATAAAAGTGACACAATTTTTTTTCTTCAAAACGGTGTAAAAATAAATAAAATCATGTAAAATAAATAATAAAAATATTTTTTTTTTAACCCCCCCCCGTCCCGACGAGCTCACGCGCAGAAGCAAACGCATACGTGAGTAGCGCCCGCATATGAAAACGGTGGTCAAACCACACATGTGAGGTGTCGCCGTGACCGGTAGGGCAAGAGCAATAATTCTAGCCCTAGACCTCCTCTGTAACGCAAAACATGCAACCTGTAGAATTTTTTAAACGTCGCCTATGGAGATTTTTGAGGGTAAAAGTTTGACGCCATTCCACGAGCGGGTGCAATTTTGAAGCGTGACATGTTGGGTATCAATTTACTTGGTGTAACATTGTCTTTCACAATATAAAAAAAAATTGGGCTAACTTTACTGTTGTCTTATTTTTTTATTCAAAAAAATGAATTTTTTCCAAAAAAAGTGCGCTTATAAGACCGCTGCGCAAATACGGTGCAAAAAAAAAGTATTGCATTGACTGCCATTTTATTCTCTAGGGTGTTAGAAAAAAAAACAATATATAATGTTTTGGGGTTCTAAGTGATTTTCTAGCAAAAAAAACTGTTTTAAACATGTAAACACCTAAAATCCAAAACGAGGCTGGTCCTTAAGTGGTTGAAAAAAAAAATCCAGAGCTATTTGCCCTGCAAAACTGCATGTCCATCATTCTGTGTGAATGAGAGCAAAATCAAATGTTAGTAGGCTATTTTCCTGCCAGGTCAAATGTTATTCATCCATATAGAATAGAGTCAATCAGGAAATTACTGCATTGTGGCCACTAGATGATCATAAGGAATATTTATTTACTATGATTGCCCACTCCATCTAGTGGTCATAATGCGGTATTTTCTCAACTCATTCTATTTTTTTTTTAAATAAATGAATAACTTTAGACCTTGGGAGAAAGTAGCCTAATAACATTCAACTATGCACAAAACAAATTACATGCAGTTTCACAGTGCGAATAGCTCTGTGAATTTTTTATAAATACGCCCCTAAGTGATGTAATTATATTTTTAGCAACACAGTTGCAATAATACTTGCACATGTTTTTGAATGATCCAGATATTTCTTTGTGTTGTATACAGTATATGTCCTATAACTCTAGGTTCACATGCCGTTGATGTGGTTTTTAGGCGTGCTTTGCGGTGCGTTTTGCATTTTTGAACATGCGTTTTTGATGTGTTTTTCTCTTTAACAACTGTGTATAGCTGGTTGTGAATAAGCAGGCCAGGGGTCCGGCCGTCGCGTCCTTAAAGGGGAGCTTCACCCAAAAGGGGAAGCTCCGCTTGTTTGTTCCCCCCCCCCCCTCCTTGTGACACATTTGGCACCTTTTAGCGGGGGAGGGGAGAGAGGGTACCTGTTTTTGACAGCTACCCGTCCCCAACTTCCAGGAGAGCTCGCTGCGGTGACCTCAGCCCCCCTCCTTCTTCCTCAGCCGCCGGGCCAGTTAGAAATCGCAGCACGCTTCGCGCATGCGCAGTAGAGGATTGGCTGTGAAGCCGAAAGGCTTCACTGCCAGTTTCCCTTACCACGAATGGCGGCAGCAGCACCCAAGAGCCGACATCGCGGGATCCCTGGACAGGTAAGTGTCCTAATATTAAAAGTCAGCAGCTACAGTGTTGTAGCTGCTGACTTCTAATTTTTTGGTGGGGGGGCGGAACTCCTTCTTAAAGTGGAGTTCCACTCATTTAAAAGACACTTTTTGTAGCGGCTGACTTCTAATAATCAGACACTCACCTGTCCCACGGTCCAGCGATTCAGGCGTACGAAGCCCCTCTCCGCGGAGCCAGCATTCTAACTGTGGGCACCCGGCTGTGGCTTTGCAGCCGGTGCGCACTGCTCATGCACGAGCCGCGCTGCGCGCTGTGAATGGCTGGTCAATAGCTGGGCAAATCCCCCCCCCCCGATTGCAGGGGGGGGGGGGAATAGGTGATCTAAAAACAGGGTACCTGCTACCCCCCAAAAAAGTTGCATGCCAAATGTGGCATGTCAGGGGGTCACCAGCACTCTAAGCAGAAGTTCAATTTTTGGGGGAACTCGGCTTTAACAACCAATGAGTTATCAGCTGTCAGCGGGCTTCCCCACTGACAGCAGAATGTAAAAACAAGCATTGCCGGCAATTTAAAAAAATCGTCAAAGCGGCGTCCATACCAGGCCCTTTTCTGAGCACGCAGCCCAGTAGGTCAGGAAAGGGAGGGGACGAGCGAGCCCCTCAACATGGGGGGGGCTTTGGGGCAGGGGAAGGCTTGCGTTTTTGGTGTGGGTCCATTGAAGTCTATTAAACACAAAAAAAAGTCCCTGACCCTTTCCAAAAACGCACCGGCTGAAAAACGCAAAGATGTGAACGTGTACCATAGGAAACCATGGTGAATGGACTGTAGTGCGTTTCTGCAAACTGCAAATGGCACTAAAAAACACATAGGTGTGAACCTAGGGTTACCTAGATGTAGCAGACCCATATTATTCCCATCTTTATGATGTGATACTATTATTATATTACAGATCAATAATAATAGGATTTTTTTTTGGTGTCAACGGTCTATTTACTGTAGTAGAAAAGAGCCGGCACCCAGTGAATCCATCAAATGAAAACTTTTTATTGGCTACACATAAATCACATCACAAGTACGCTAACGTGTTTCGGATATAGCGGCCTTCCTCAGGCTGCTATAGCCGAAACCCGTTAGCATACTTGTGATGTGATTTATGTGTAGCCAAGAAAGACTTTTCATTTAACGGATTGAGAGTGGCGGATCGTCTCTACTATGGAACATCTGCTTGGGTGTTGGGACACTTTGCCCTAAGCACCAGTCTTCAGCCACGAGGGACAGAGCGGGCAGTTGAGCTTGGGTATTGTTTCACTCTTTGGTCTGTTTCCTGTACTGACAACACAGAGCGACATTGGAGATTACTTTGAGCCAGAATGTGTAATAATCGTGTTCTTGCCTCAGGTGTCACTGGTGGAGGGATATAAGTTCGATCGAGAAGTAAAATTATTGGCTTATTACACCAACATGGACAAGCTTAGCGTGATGGTGGAGGCGGGGCTTGGATCCACAGACAACGCCCAGGATTTAAAAGCGCCACCGACAGGTGACACCATAAGCACACGTGACCTCTACAGCTAACATTTTGTAGCAGAGCATAAAGGCTCGTGAACATGGGGGGGGGGGGGGGGAGGGTCCTGCTGAACTATAGCAAGCAATAAAGGGTCCTCCATAGATAACATCACATTCAGACAGGGAGGAGGGGGTTGCATTAGTGATGTCATAAAAGTCATAATGATCATTACTGGATAGATCCCATGTTGAACTTAGAGTGAGCTGGGATTGTGCAATACCCAGGGCTGGCACAAGGTGGGGGGCAGGAGGGGCAGCTGCCCTGGGCACAGCAGAACAAGTAGGCAGAGTATGGACACAGGACAGTAAACCCATTCTACGGCATGCATTAAGAGTGGAGGAGGGGTGCAGTTCTAAATCCTTGCCCTGGGTGCTAGATGAGCTTGTTCCGGTAATGGCAATACCTGTAGTGCATCCCAGATTTGACTGATTAAAAGGAAAACTGAACTCGAGTTTAAATATAAAAATTCTATTCAAGTATGTGTTCTTAAAACTAACTATGCTTAGAAAATTAATTTCGGACAAATTTTTAGTTAATCGGAAATTCGGATGTATCCGAATTTGCAAATTACAATAGTAATGAATTTAAACGAATCCAAAATAACAAAAAAACTTTTGGACAAAATTCCAATTGTTTTCAAATCAAATTTCAATCATTTTCTAATCGAATTTGAATACTTTTAACATCAAATTTGAATTTCAGAAGAGAATAAAATGGAATAGAAAACAAAGAAATAACATGGAAAAGAATAAAATGGAATAGAAAATAATAGAATAGAGAATAAAAAGATTGAATATAATAGGGTAAAACAGAACAGAATAGAAAATAAAAGAATGGAAAAAATAGAATAGAAAATAAAGGAATAGAATAGAAAATAAAGGCATAGAATAGAAAATAAAGGCATAGAATAGAATAGAATAGAGTAAAACAGAATAAAATAGAATAGAAAATAAAGGAATAAAATTAAAAAAGAAAGGAATAGAATGGAATAAAATAGAATATAACTATCTTCCGAAATTCGAATTTCAAATAAAATAAATTTGAATTCAAATAGAAAAAAAAAGAATAGACTAGAATAAAATAGAATATAACCTTCTTACGAAATTTGAATCTTCAAATAGAATAAATTCGAATTCAAATAAAATTGAAAAGAATAGATTAGAATTAAAAAAAAAACAGTAGACTAGAATAGAATAAAATAGAAAGAATATAACTATCTTCCAGAGTTTTAATTTCTAATAGAACAAATTTGAATTAAAATAGAATAGAAAAGAATAGAATAAAAAAGAGAATAGAAAATAAAAGAATAGAATAGAATAGAACAAAGGAATAGAACGGAATAGAAAGAATATAGCCATCTACAAAAATTCAAATTTTGAATCGAATAAATTGGATTTCGAATGGATTTTGAAGGGAATTCAAACGGATTTCGAATTGATTCGAATTTTCAGAATTCAGTCGAATGGAACTCCAGATAAACAAAATAAATTCCGAAAACAAATTAAATGAATTAAACTAATTTAACTAAACAAATTTATGTAAATAACAAATCGAAACAAAACAAATTTTTTCGTTTTGCACATGTCTATTAGGCAGTATAGGTAGCAGGAGGGGGGACAGAACATTTTTAAGCATAATTAGCGTTAGGATGGAATTCTACTTTCCTGCCGCCTCTATGGCAGCATGCCAATAATAGAGCTCTGTCTCGACTCCTCCCTAAGGACTAGTAAATAGCGTAAATTAAGGACGTAGTCCCTCCCCCAACATTTTACTTTTTCCCCTCATACCTCTTGATGAAGTGAAGAAGTAGCAGCTTGTCCCTACTTCTGCCTTTGGCAGCATCCGCTGGGTTAAGCCTCCCCCGTGCGCAGTTCCTGATCTTGGGCCGCTATTAGCGCTAATTAGACTGGGAACCCCTTCTGTGGATCTTTTGGGGTCCTTCCTTGCATTGTTTCCTCACAGGAACGCAGCCTGCCTAGGTCTGAATGTATGAATGCTGGTGGGTGCGCACACGGCTATTACTCTATGGGGGCCATATTTGTTTGGGGAAGCTGGCGCCGCAGCTTCCCCTTCTCAAATCTAGTTTGCCAGAAGGGGGGCGGACATGGTAATTAGCAGGGCAGTCTTTAATATTGATTGGACCCTGAGCAAAACTTTTCTTGGGCCCCCCCCCCATGCAGTTTCGCTCTCCACCTGCTCTGAGACATACAATAAATAGCAGCTAGACTCAAAATTAGTTTACTGAATCAGATCAGGCAGCTATTGCGATTGGTTGTGAGAGGTTACAGTGTATCATTACCGTTCACTGACTGGTTGCTAGAGGTTACAGCACACATTACAGGTCACTGATTAGTTGCTAGAGGTTACAGCACATGATTTCTGCTTGTTGATTGGTTGCTAGAGATTACTCTGGATATGACCTCAGGGGGGGCATGATATACATATCAATGCCGCTGGCCACCGCTATTTACATATGAATGCCGGTAATTTACATGTAAACACGGGGTCTGCAGGTGAGTCATCTGTACACAATAGGGCAGAGCTGGGCAGCATTAGTAGCAGCACTTCACACTGAGATATTGGGACACAGCACGGGACTAAAACCTCAAGGGACAAGGGAATTTAAACCAGGATTGTTGGCAAGTATGAGGCAGCTGCTTTGGGGCCCCACAACAATGACAGGGCCCAGGGCAGCTGCCCCTTTTGCCCTGCCTTAAAAACGGCCCTGGTAATTAGCCTGCCCACCCTTTTAGGGTTTAAAAATTTGGCTCCAGTTGGGCTCCAGGGCTGCCACTGATAGCCAGCGGTGACCTGCAGGTCCTTTTCTTTTTCAGCAATCGGTACATGGTATTGCTCAATCATGTGGTACTGTTTTTTACTTTAGATTTCCATTCTCTTACCCTCTTACTCTCTCATCTCACAGCTGATCCTCCTGAAAATTTCGTCATGAGCCATTCATCACGAAACCAAGATCCTCCTGTGTCCAGTAGGTATGGGACCTTCTGTACATGAGTATTAAAAAAAAAAAAGAAAAGAGTGCTCCACTGACAAAAAAAAACGTTGTTTGTTTCAGCCCTGTACCCTCAAAGCGATCCAGGAAGTCTTCAATACACCATGACGACTACAACACAGAGCGTAGGTCACATTCATCACGGCATATGTAATCAGGGAGGTCAAGGTCTCAGACATTACCACTCTCCATCGCCTTCGGCTCGTTCATTGGGAAAGAAGTGCTGGGCATATGGCGCTGTACCACTGCCTGATAATTGGGTCTATAAGGACTGTCTCAGGGACTATGTGGCAAACTGGGAACTGGAGAGTCAGCAGGTGGTCGACCTACTCGAACAGACAATGAAAGACGTCTTTTCAAAGCTGGCGACTATAATCCACGCTCAACCTGTACCACAGGTGGTTCAAGTCCAGGATACGGAGCATAGTATCCTGGGACCCTCAGCTGTCAGCACTCCTCTGCCTCCCTCAGACGGACAGCCAGTGATGCACCACCAGAGGATCCTTCAGTGGAATCCTCAGAGGACTTGAAACCTTCTGGTTTCAGTTTTGCCCTAGTGCAGCCATTTATCCAAGCAGTAAAGAATGCTGTTGCCTGGGACGACCTGGCAGAGCCACCACCAAAATCAATAACATACTTTCCATTTCTCAAAAGGAAACAGATTGTCTTCCCTTTGATGGGAGAGATTAGAGAAATTATAGAAGAAGAGTGGAACAAGACGATGTGGTGCGCTTAGCATTCAAAGACCCCCTGGATGGACAAATTTACTTGGACCTTAAAAGGAGTTACTTAGCCCAGGGGGCGGCCTGTAGACCTGCCATTGCACTAACCTCTGTCTCTAACGCCATCAGGTCCTGGACAGAGAATGTCGAAACAGCCCTGCGCCAAGACGTTCCCAAAGATGACATAATCAAAGCTTTAGAAGAACTCAAGTTGGCGGCAGATTTTACGGGAGAAGCAGCTATTGACACAATCCGTTGTTCAGCCAACTCAATGCTGCATTCAGTTATGGTGAAGCTAGCTTTTTGGTTAAAACCTTGGACAGCTGATCTGGCATCAAAGCAAAATTGGTGCAAAATTCCATATGATGGCAAATCCTTGTTTGGGGAGAAGACAAATGTGGCCTGCTTCCCCAGGACAGGAGGTTCAGGACAAGAGCCTATTTGTCAAAATTGTGACAGACGAACTTCCGAGACTTCAGGCAGTCACGACAGTGTAAGGACAACAAGAGGTCATGGAGAGGCACTTTTTAGGGGCCAGAAGAAATAAAACCCTCACCACTCCCCAAGAAGGGACAATGTCCTTTTGACACCAGAAGAGCCGAGACGCTCCCGGTAGGTGCCATGCTAAAACATTTTTTTCCAATCTTGGCCGACAGATGCAAGGACTCATGGGTTCTGTCCACAATGCGGGACGGGCACTCCTGGACTTTTTTTCGGCAGCCTCCTCAGATATCCTTTGAGAAAACCGAAACGCCAGCCTCCCCTCAAAAAGCACTGGCCCTATCTCAGTTTAAAACACTACAACTCCAAGGAGCAGCAGTACCTGTGCCCTCATCGGACGATTCACAGGTTTTTATTCCACCATGTTCCTAGTGCAGAAGAAGACGGGTGGTTGGAGGCCGGTGATAGACCTAAAGAGGCTCAACAAATGCATCCATCTCGAAAGCTTCACGATGGAGTCACTACAGACAGTTATCCAAGCCATACAACCAGGGGATTGGTTGGTATCAATAGGTCTGCAGGATGCTTACCTGCATATTCCTATCCTACCCTCCTTCCAAAAATATCTAAGATTTGCGGTGGGTCATGTCCACCTACAATTTCAGGCTCTGCCTTTTGACCTATGCACCTCTGCTCTGGTATTCACAAAGGTGTTGATCTCTGTCCTAGCCCCCCTGAGAGAGGGGGGACTAAGGATTTACCACTATCTGGACGATATCCTCCTACTGGCAAGCAACCGGAATCGGTTTATGACCCACAGGGACATACTGCTGCAATCACTGTCGGAACTAGGATGGTTAATAAATCACAAGAAAAGCCAGCTGTCACCAACAACAGCATATGATTTATCTGGGGGCATTATTCAATACACACCAAGGCACAGTATCATTACCTGAGCCAAAGGTGAGGGGCATTATTCAGAGGATTTTCAGGATTATGCGGAAATCTCATCTAACAGCTTCACAATGCCTGAGCCTCATAGGCACGATGTCCTCGTGTATACCTCTACTCCCATGGTCTCACTGGCATCTGAGACACTTTCAGACAGGTTTTCTAACACAGTGGAGGAGACAGCATTTTTCTCAGACAATTCTGTTAACAACACTAACAACCTGCGCTGGTGGATGAATCCAGAGAATCTCTCCAGAACAAGGATGGGGTGCCCATTGCGAAGATTTCAGGATTCAGGGAAGATGGCCTTTTCCCAACAGAGGCGTGGTATCCAACACCCTAGAGATGACAGTAGCATTCCTAGCCATAACCTTGTTTGCACCTCAGATCAAGGGGAAGAGGGTGCTTCTGCACCTAGACAACAGGGCAGCGGTCTCATATCTACAAAGACAAGAAGGCACCCGCAGCAGAATGCTTGTAAGAGAAGTAGAGCTGATAATGATCTGGGCAGAGAAACCTAGTAGATCTTAGAGCAATGTACTGTATCTCCCAGACAGACGAAATACAGAAGCAGACATCTTGTCAAGGAAATTTGGGGACAACAAGTGGACGCTTCATCCTCACCTATTCCACCAGATTGTCAAACTATGGGAACCCCCACAGGTGGATCTTTTTGCTACTCTGGAGAATTACAGGCTCAGAAGATTCTTCTCTTGCCTTCAACATCCACAGGCAGAGGGGATAGACGCTCTATCATGCTCTTGGAACTTCACGACAGCATATGCCTTCCATCCTCACCCACTCATCTCAAAGTTTCTCCTCAGACTTCTAATATGGAAGTTGAAAGGAGGAGATTTAAGTCATTAGGCTGCTCCCAGCAGGTCATATCCTCCCTTCTTAAAGCCAGAAAACCGACAACAAATGCCATATACGCAAGGATCTGGGACAAGTTCTTATCTTATGCTACTGGGAGGAATTTCGATCCAATCTTCCCTTCTACTTTCAATATATTGGGATTCCTCCTAAATTTTTTTCCTTTCTTATTTATTTTACTTTATATTTTTTATTTTGACACTGTCTTTAAGAAAAAAAAAAAATGGGTCACTTTTATTCCTATTAAAAGGAATGTACACATCCCTTGTAATAGAAAAAAAGCATGACAGGACCTCTTAAATATGAGATCTGGGGTCAAAAAGACCTCAGATCTCATATTTACACTAAAATACAATAAAAAATAAATTTAAAAAATGTCATTTGATAAAATAAATAGAAAAGGAAGTGCAGCGCTTAAAAATAAAAAATCAATAATAAAATTCATCAAAAAACATTTGATCGATCAGCATAAAGTCCATTTAAGGTGTCTTCATATATGGAAGGAAAGATAGACCATCACCCAATAGTACTGACTCTTACCATCAGTGTATGGGGTATACACTTTTAAATGTACTGAATAGCGGCACCATCGATCCTTCCTACAAACACTGTTCCACTCCACATGCAGTTAAAGCTGCTCCACCTCATGTAAGACCATTAAGGGTAAGGAAATCACTCCACATCCAAAAAAGACCTACTGCAGGCAAGCTCCAGCATCCACATTTAATGTAGGTAAAACAGGCATGTAGAAACGTCCAGCATTTCAAACCACTAAGATGGCCGCCACATACACGCCCACGATCTGCATCACACGTCCCAGACTTCACCTAACGTTTCGTCATCAAAAGTGCATCATCAGGGGCGTAGTCACGTTTCTCAGAGGGATATTGAAGATACAGTCGCCTGTGAGGTTCTTCTTTCCCAAGTGGGATATCCCCTTAATACTAGAAGTCTTAACCAGGCATCCATTCACACCTGTACAAGAAACCTCAATCTGGAATCTAACTCTAAAGACAGCGTTTCTTTTGGCCATCACATCTGGCAGAAGAATCTCAGTGCTCCACTCTTTGGGGATAGGTGATGAGCACATCTCTCTTCCCGGACAAAGTAGAGCTTCTCCCTCTCCGAGTTTTACTCCTAAGATTACCACGCCAAGCCATGGGCATTACCAGTTTTTACAGACTCCGAGTCGGATTCTTGCCACGAACTGGATATATTCAGAGTCCTCAGGGCCTACTTGGGGGGCCACTTAAAATTCAGGAACTCTGAGAGATTGCTTATCGTTCCATGGGGCAGAAACAGGGAAGGAAGCTTCCAGCAGAACCTTGACATCCTGGGTGGTCAAATTGATACAGAAGGCTTACAGGGCAAAGAAAATGGAGTCTCCATCTTAAGTGAATGCGCATTCAATTCGAGCAGTTTCAGCATCATGGGCAGCAAGGGGGAACGTTTCCTTGGAGGGCTGCCACCAGGTCTTCTCATCACACTTTTCTCAAACACTACCGTATTGACCCAAGGGCTCTTACAACTGTCGAGTTCGGAAGAAAAGGAATTCATGCGGCTAGGTCATTGTCTAATTAAAATTCTTTATTAGGCATCAAACCCACACATGTTAGCTAGTTATTTATCATTGGTATGCTGCCATGGAGGCACCAGGAAAAGGGAAAATTGTATCATACTTGCCGTAATTTTCCTTTCCTGGTGCCTATGCATAGCAGCATACGCTTCCGCCCTTGGGATTCTATATTGCGGAGAATGTTGGGGGAGGGACTATGTCCTTAATTTATGCTATTCACTAGTCCTAGGGGAGGAGTCGAGGCGGATCTTTATCATTGGTATGCTGCCATAGATAGGTAACGGAATTGCTTCCCACACTCAGCTTGAGTGCTTCCGTCATATACCACTTCCTCCAGTCTGAATATAGATATTAGATATTATAGCCAAATATTACAACCAAGAACTAGGCAGGGCTGGTTTGGCTTCAAAGCTATAACATGAACTGACTTTATTTGACCAAGTAACACAGCATATATACACCATGGGAGGACCTCCCGCCTCCTGATCATATTACCCTAACAATACAAATTGTAACCAGAAACATAAATAACATGAGCTAATTAACCAATCATTTAACCAGCCTAGGTGACTCAGAGGTTTGACCCTTCAGGTCAGCCTTGCCGTCTTCTAGCTCAGAAGACACAATACACATTATCATAAGTATAAACACAGAACACCTTCACACAATAGCATTAGACCACCAGTAGCAGACTCTCTGTCTCCTACATTGTACAGAGGCCAATGTGATGAGATCTTTCAATTAACATGTATAGTTCCGAATCAAATAAACCAGGAATAGTCTTTGTATATTTCCTGGGAGATATTGTGGATAAATATTAGTGTCCCATTTGCTTGGTCACCCTGTGCCTCTAATAGACACAGGGTAACTTAGACATTAGAGGGACATGGGGGGCTGAAGCAAGGGTTTCCCAGTTCTCTCCAAAAGCCCCCGTCTCGGCTAGGTCTGTCACAGGAACCAGGAAAGGAAAATCATGGTAAGTATGATAACCTTTTCAGTTTTAAGGTCCTATTTTTGCTACATACACCATTGCTCTAATATTGTGTGACATTAAAAAAAATTGAAACTACCAATATTTTATTCTCCAGGGTCTCTGCCTTCAAAAAAAAAATATATATAATGTTTGGGGGGGGGGGAATAAACAATCTTCAGGACTACAATGAGTGCACAAAAAAAAATATGCAAAATGGCTCTGGCAGTGAAAGGGTTAACATGATCTTAACACAGGAGGCTGGTAGGCGGGCCCCTGATCTTGTGATTAATGTGATTAGCTGTCCCAGTGATCCTGTGTTTGGAAACCTGTCCTACTTGTTCCCAATTGTGACTGCTGGGGGTGTGCAATTGAGCATGCTCCTAGTAGCTGTATGCCTATAGGTGGCAGTACTGCATTAAAGCCCATGACCATGCTGCCACAAACACAGTATGTGCTCCCTTCGCATTGCCCTTTAATTGTTATGGTGACCTCTAAGGCTCCTTCAAATTGTCATTCTGTAATCAGAATTTCTTTGTTGTTTTCAGAGAAAATTGAGTACTGTCCGTGATACTTTTTTTATTTAATATTTATCTATTTAATATATTATTTAATATTTAATGAAAAAAGTATCACGGACAGTACTCAATTTTCTCTGTCACAATTGCACTAATACGGCTACAATCAAATCAAGTTTGTTGTTTTCCAAATTCTATTATTTTTTTATTGTGTAATTAGTTGCTCAGTGTTCCTGGAAGACATAACTAATCCATAAAATGTCATAAGCAGGAAGCCATAAAAACCAAATCATAAAACACAATCAGATAGGGAGGAAGAATATGTTTGCCCACCAAAAGATCTGCGGGGGGGTAGAATGTCTTGTTTCAGATAAAAGGTTTTATAGAAATGTAACCTCTTACTGTCCACGTAACGCATATGCGCAGCGAAAAACGAGGAGGGCTGTAATACTCACATGCCACACATACACCTCCATGGACAACCAAGGTTTCTATGCTGAGAGCGTGCTCGTTGCATGCTCCCAGCACAGTGACCGCACTGTCAAAAGACAACTCTCTAGTTGTGACCGCCAGTCACTTATTTGTCATTTGTTTCAGATTATTTTCAGGGCTGGGAAAAGTAAAATCAAATATAACTGATTTTGAATTTGAATAGAAAAGATGAGAATAGAATAGAAAATAACAGAATAGAAAAACAATAGAATAGATTAGAATAGAATAATAATATATATTATATAGAATAATAATATACAGTCAGGTCCATAAATATTGGGACATTGACACAATTCTAATCTTTTTGGCTCTATACACCACCGCAATGGATTTGAAATGGACATGTCTACCATCAAATGCTGCCACTGTGCCCCCCCCCCCCCACCACCACCACAACCACCACCTGCTCGGCACTTACCCTGTCTCAGTGGCCAGTCAGGCAGTGGGTGACGGCGGCGAGCGGTGGGACCTTGCAGAGGGTCAGACAGCGGCTCCTGTGTCCTCTTTGCTTCTCCCCCCCTTCTCCTGATAGGCATCCAATTGTAGCGCTGTTCTTTCAGCCAATTAGGTGACGAGCAACAGACCTGCGCACCTGATTGGCGGAGAGGCGGCTCAGTGTTAGGAAAGCGAATATTTATTTGCTTTTCTAACACACCTGGTTGGACTGCGAGGGCAATGCTTTGCGCTTGCATTTCACCATTTTTGAAGCCTATTAGAGCCTATGGTTCAAAAATACACCCCCGCCACTATAATCCAGGCACCCGGCGTCTTAAAAGGGGCTGGCGGCGGACATGGATAGATTCATGCAATGCATGAATCTATCCATTATACACAGAGGGGGGTGGCGCCCGTGCGCCCTTAATGGACGCACCACCACTGCTAGAAGGGGTGCTTTGGAGGGGGGATTTGTGTTAGGAAGAGGGATTGGGGGGATTTGTACTAGATGGGATATTTGCGGGGGAAGGGGGGGGGGGATTCGTGCTAGAAGAGGGGATGGGATGGGGGGTTTGTACTGGAAGAGGGGGAATTTTTGTTTGAGGAGAATTTTGGCTTGGAAAGGGAATTTATGTTTAAGGAATAAGTGCTTAAATTTTTTTTGGGGGGGGGGGGGTTGAATGGGACGCAGTTTGGCATCTTTGACTTGAGCTCTAGGTGACCTTGTCCCAGCACTGGTTAATTTCATAAATGAACACAAAAAAGGCAAATGTGTGAAACTTCAGTATCCACTTGTTGCCTTTGCAGAATGATTGTAACATTCGATCCCAAGAGAAAATAGCCATAAGAACATTCAACCAGAAGAGAAAATAGCCTAACAAGCTAAGGACATTCAACCAGAAAAGGAAATAATCAGGGGGAGACCTCTGCGCTATAAACTGACCTGTATTTAAAAAAAAATGGCTATTCATCCTATTAGACTAGAATCACAATCACAAACATGTATGTTTTTTTTAGTGGTGTTTTGGCAGGGTGCATGGACTTTTTTTACATGCAACACAGTGTGTTTTTGGCTCCACAGACTTCAATAGAATTGCATAAAAAAGGCATGGAAAACACATGTACATGCATTTTTGGTGCGGTTAAGTGCAGGACAACTGACACCTCCTCCTAACGACATCAGCACCTCCCAAAAAACGCGAAATGCATCCAAAAACACGCTTGAAAAAAAATGCAAAAACGCACCAACTGCACGTGCATAGATATGAACCTAGCCCTAAACTTCAAGTACATTAATTTTGTGTGAATAGGGTCAGAAACAAATGTTTTCGGGCTATTTTCTCTCCAGCTCGAATGGTTTTCAGTTCTAAAAATGGAGCAAATTTGGAAAATACCGCATTATGACCACTAATTGTAGCTGATGATCAAAGTAAATAAGTGTTTAAAGTAGAACTATAGGCAAAACATAGGGACGGGTTACACTTTAGGCCTCTTACATGTGGGGGGCAGGGAATCTGTCCGCTGATCCTCGCTGAGCAGGCGGATGGCTGGTCTGTGTGTTGGAGAGCACACCGTGCTCAGTCATCTAGCTGTGGTGGGAATTTGCCCGGAGGGCGTGCAAGGACGTCTTCCCATGATCGCGCCGCTCACGTGCCCCCTGTGTTTCAGACTCAGCTGATCACGGGATCGGGCTAAAGGGACAATCACAGCGGCCCTTTACCATGTGATCAGCTGTGTCCAATGACAGCTGATCATGGATTTAAACAGAAGCCGGTTATCGGCTTTTCTCTCCCTACGCTGCCAGCATGAGTAGAGAAAAGAGACGAAAACTGGCTTGTGTTAAAGGGACATCGGCACTGATAATCAGTGTACAGATCATCAGTGCAGTCCCAACAGTGCTCACCAGTGTTGCCGATCAGTGCCTATCAGCACCTCCTCATCAGTGCTGCCTACCAGTGCCTCATCAGCACCTCCTCATTAGTGTCCACCAGTGCCGCCTCATCAGTGCCCACCGGTGCCATCTATTAGTTCCCACCAGTGCTGCCAATCAATGCCCATCAGTGCTGCCAATCAGTGCCCATCAGCGCCTCCTCATCAGTGTTACCTACCAGTGCTGCCTTCCAGTGCCCATAAGTGCAGCCTATCAGTGCCTCCTCATCAGTGCCCATCAGTGCCACCTATCATTGCCCACCAGTGCTGCCAATCAGTGCCCACCAGTGTGCCAATCAGTGCCCATCAGCGCCTCCTCATCAGTGTCACCTACAGTATCAGTGCCCATCAGTGCAGCTTATCAGTGCCTCATCCGTGCCCACCAGTGTCGCCTCATCAGTGCCCATCAGTGGCACCTCATCAGCACACATCAGTGAAGGAGAAAAATTACCTGTATGCAAAATTTTATAACAAACTATAAAAATGTTTATTTATTTATTTTTTTTAAATTTTCGGTCTTTTTTCTTTTGTTTAGCAAGAATAATACAAATTTAATTTGGGTACAGCGTTGCATGACCGCGCAATTCTCATTCAAAGTGTGACAGCGCCGAAAGCTGAAAAGTGGCGCCTGGGCAGGAAGGGGGTGAAAGTGCCCAGTATTGAAGTGGTTAAGGCTGTGTTCTCCTAGGATAAAATGGTAGGGAATGTTATATTTGCCCCATGAAAGGCAACAAGTAGAAGAACTGTGCACATATTACAAACATTATAGGTGGTATTTGTAACTTTTTTGTAACATTTGTGACTTTCAAATGAATCCTAAAAACAGACCTAAAATAGACCCCTTAGGGCTCATTAAGACATGCAAAGAAATTTGAGCGCCCATTTAAAACACCTAATGCGCTAAGACGTGTTAATGGCAAATTTTTAATGTGTTTGCATCACGTTAAAAAAAATGCTTGCCAGATGTCCCCTCTGTTGGTTTTTTATTGTATGGATTTTTGTATTATCTCAGCTAGTAACGCTTTTCAACAGATCTCAAACACGCTGTAAATGCCATAGGGGCGTTTGTAATGCATCTGTAGTGCATCTGCAGCACGTTTACATTGACATCTATGTAAGCATTTGGGGAGCAGCAAAGCCTTCCAGACAGCACATATGAGGTCAATTTTGACGCAACTCAAATCAACACTAATGGCAACCATGTAAACAACCATGTGCCCTGCAATGCTTACAAGTTTGATGGGTGTTCATGGCGCTTCAAAAATGCTCACGAAATGCCTGCTTTTGAAGCTAGTGTTGAATTAGCCTTAGTCTCGCTGACAATTTCTTTTCTCCTTGTCTTCTGTAGGGTCCCTTATGGCGGAGTCAGTCGCCATGTTGAATTTCTACTCCAATTTCCCAGAGATAATGGAAGAATCCAGCACTAAGGAGTTCATATTCCTCGTGGATCGGTCTGCCAGTATGGCGTGTACAATAACGACACGACCAAACCCTCTACGCAGGATTCAGGTCGCTAAGGTCAGTGCCATGATCCAGCCAGTGGGTGAGGAAGTCTGGATCCTAATTTCATGAACTTTTTCCATAGCGCTGATCTGTCAGGGCGGAGGTAATTCATGTAATACAGTACATGATATGTTAACTGTCACACCTACCACACTCTATTGCTGGCTTCTGTGTTCTTCACCTATAGCTGCCCCCTTTCCCATAAGACAAGCAGGCCTACCGGTACTCAGTTGCCCCCAGGACTTATACACAATGCTATAGTGCCTGGCTACCACGCAAACTGAGCAAAGCAAACAGGTACGTGTGGTTGGCAGAGAGGCAGAGTGGTTCAATGACAGTCCAGGTATGAGGCAGGCAAGGTTCAGAATAGGGTCAATCCATAGTCAAAAGGCAGGTAGAGTTCAGAGAGTAGTCGATATCCAATTTGAGGTCGTCAATGAGGGAATCCAATCTAGCAGAACAGGGCAGACAAGCAGGGAGCTTTGGAACATGTATTGCACACGCTATTACAAGCATGAGACTGCAGGTTTGACTGGCTTAAATCAGGTTTGGTCTCCACTGAGAGACTGACCACATCAATCATCTTGCAGGTGGACAGAAAGACAAGGAGAATGTCACAGCCAAAACCAGGATGCTGGAATGAGGAGCAGGAGAGTTACAGGCTCTTGACATTAACACTACAGTGTCAATGGGAGGCCAAATGTTTAATCTGTATACCTTCACAGTGCAGGTCAATTAAACCCTGGGTGTGTTCTTACTGGACACCACTCTATGCATCCAAACTGCCTGGTCTAGGTGTGTCAGGGAAACGGCCGAAGGACTGGCGATTCCGCCCAAGACAATCATGGCCGCCACAGTGCACAGTGTGACTGATGTGGGCAGTACTTCTGGGTTAATTTAAGCCTGCTTTTGGAGCCGCCCTTTGCTTATTGTCATCAGCTCCCCAGTATTTCCTGTGTCTCTGTGATTCTGTTCCCTGTTACTGACCCGGCTTGTTTGACTTCTGCTTCTGATCCGCTCCTTAATGACCTCTGGCTTTCACCACCGACTATGCTCCTGTCCGCTCCTTCATCTGCACTTCGTCTCTGGCATTTCTGGACTGATCTCTCGTATGACCCCTAGCTTGTCTTCAGTTCCTGCTACCGGTTTATGCCTACTGACGCCTTCTCCCCGACACCCCGCGCTCAGTAGCTCTGCGGGTCATCCCAGCAACTACCAGTGAACTCCAAGTGACCGGCTCATCACCAACAACACCTGGCAAACTGTTTACCTTTGGGCACTGCTCCCTCTGTATCACTCCCAGGGGAGCACTGCACTTAGCTGCAACTATCGGCCTCCTCCCCGGAACCTGACAAGGTGTAATTGTGACGGAACCATCCAGCACCCAGCTTGGGTGCCTCGATTGAGATATATAGCTTCCTCCAGTCTGAACATAGTCACCAGATATTATAGCTGAGCATCCAAGTCTAGCCGACAATAGCTTAGATGCAAACTGGAATGCACTTTATTGAAAACTCACACAGAATTTATATAGTACACAGGACCAGGTAGGACCTGATCACATTACTCTAACAATACAAACTGTAATCAGGAATATAATTAACATAATTAACAGCCAACATAAACATAAGCTAAGTAAGCTAATCAACGTAAACACATAACGTCCCACAATGGTTCAATAACAAGGTACAGTGGTCACATTATTAATCTCATCTCCAAGAGATGATCAGATAGACAGAAACAATAGGTCAATTAACAATGGGAATGCACACCTAGGAGGCACACAATGGGACAGACACTTAACACATAACACATTAAACAGATTATATCAGGAACAGGTTGCTTTGCTTTGAGCTAATGATATTAACATCTGCTCTGAGTATCACAATCTAAAGCAGTCATTGCTGGTTTGGGCATAGAGGCCCTAAATATTTATCTGAGTCCTCCATTCCAGAATCTGTGTGTTTTGGGGAGTCATGGACTTGAATCCAAAGCAAAACCACTCCAAGGCTCCCCCAGGCACACACCTGCAAAAGAGTAGTGTTCCCTTAAAAGCCAGGGGCCATAGTAAGTAGGCAAGAGGCCACCCTGCAGTCCCTTCCAAAAGCCGCTGTCCTGGTTGGTTCTATCACAGTAATGTTACCACCCAGCCTCCAAGAGATGTGTCTGTACCTCAATCCTTGAAAAATTAGGAGCATTGAATAAATCATCCTGTACAGTGTGCAATTATAAAACTTTCCACAAAAGCCTACATGTAAAGCCTCCATGTTTGACCTCTACAAATAGCAGCTGAGACCATTACTCTTACTTTAAATTCATAACTCGACACCTTTATGGGTGTGTGAAGATTCAAATTACCAAAATCCTAATTGTACTAATTAGATAAGATGCATTGGCCAACCCATTTCATCCAATTAGATAGTCTGGGAAAACCGTTATCTCTAAAATATAAAATTTAGATCTGCAATCAAGTCTTGGCCATATCTGAGGTGTTCCATCTAAGTCAAAGGGGATGAAATGCATGTTCCATCCAACCCTGGGAGCAGGACAAATACTTTTATTGTAAGTTTGTTTATATTGTTGCCCCCCCTGGAAAAAACCCTTGTACCCATGTTGATGAGCACAAAGGGCCTCTTCACCACAACCCTGGCCTAGTGGTCGTGTGGGTCTGTGGACACTCTGGAACCTACTTTAAAAATATGGGGACCTCAGATACTTCCCACCCATGTGAATGAGTAGGGGTCATTCATACCAGATCCTCATCAAGGACAAGGGCCTGGGAGATCCTTGTGATGTTGTTTTTTGTTTTTTTCGTGTGTGTGTGTGAGGGGGGATGTCCCTATTAACATTTATATTAGACCCTCATCTAGGATAAGCCTAGCCATTACTGTTTTTAACATTTGGCTCACATTGACTTTAGTAGGATTCATCCAAACTTTAGTAATGTTTGCCAATGTTTGCCAGTAATGTTTGCCAAACTCACCTTGAGGCTGCTCTCCTGATTTGGACTCCAGACGCCTCCTCCTCTCCTTATTTCCATTACATAGGGGGGAAGGGTTGTGACATTCACAGAAGATACTGTAGTTGGAAAAATTGAAAAAAATATTTGAGATTTCAGTTTAATAAACAAAGTGACTAGGGCACTGGAATTCGGGTCAAAAGGAATTTTTCAGTTTACAGAAAAAAAGAAAAACTGTAAGGACTGATAAGATGCAATATGGTATATTTTTTGCATCCAGAACTTACTATACCAAGCCAACCAAAAGCATTATCAAAAACTTTTGTGGAACCTAGAATTCCCCTTTAATTAGTAGTCTCGGTGTCACAGGAGGTTTACCCAAAGGGGACCAGCTTGGGGCCACACATGATGACAATCTCAATTAGTCGAACAGACTGGAAAGCCAGCGATTCCATATTTTATCCAGGTTGGTGGAATAAGTTTGATATTCGTAGGTGGACTTGTTTAAGATGTAAGGAGTATCCATTTCTTACCCATCCAGTTACTAATTTCTATATCTTCTCTCCAGGAGACGCTGGTTTATTTATTGAAGAGTTTACCCCTCGGAAGTTACTTCAATGTCTTTGGCTTTGGCACAAGTTTTGAGTCTTTCTTTCTGTGGGTATAGCAAGCTGACTTAAAGGTCCTCTCCACCTTTTATTTTATTTTTATTTTTTTAAATCCTTTACTCCCTCTTAAAGCACCTTCTCCGTAGGACATGATAAACTGATCTTGGTTCTAGATAATGTATGTGTTGTAATTAGCTCCGTACAAAGTTTCCAGAGCCTCAAAGCAGGCAGAATCTGCTGGGCTATCTCTTCAGATAAACCACAGTGCTCAGTGAATCCTTTGTCACCTGTTAAGTTATAAGAAAAAGGCAAAACTTTTTTTGTGTTAGTTTTGGATAGAGGGATTAGAACCCCTGAGAGGTTGTTATTGTTGTCTGTGCCCCTGTTTGAGAGATTCCCCCTCTCTAGGGAGAGTGTGGCGTACACCCAGCAGTCCATGGAGGAGGCATTGAAGAAAGTAGATGAGATGCATGCTGACCTTGGAGGAACTGAAATTCTTAAACCCCTAAAGAAGATCTACGACACAGCTGGGAAGGAAGGACGCCCCCAACTGGTACGTGAGGCTGAAAAATGCTTGTCCAACTATCTGCTGCTGGTTAAGGAAGCATCCTAGGAGGACACTGCTAATGACGTGGGGCTGGGTTTTGGGGTGATGGAGGCAAAACCAATCATAGATGAAAACACCAGTCAGGGTCAAGATCCTTAGAAACCATTTATAATATCAGGATATATCCAGCTGGTATTTTTTGGGGCAGTCTTAGCAAGAATGATGTTTAGTATTCGGATAAATGCTGTAGACTTGTACCATCTGACAGTCTCTCCTACTTCTCTGGGACTCTCTGCTCATTATGAAGGGTTCCCACCTTTCCAGCCATGACCTCCTGGATCTACACAACTTCTGTGCCCATTATGAGGGTTCCCACCATTTCTGTGCTGAGTTCCTGCGTCTGTACACCTGCTGTGTCCATTATGAGGGGTTCCCACCATCCCTGAGCTGTGTTCCCAGGTCTGTACACCTGCTGTGCCCAATTTGAGGGGTTTCCACCATCCCTGTGCTGAGTTCCTGGGTCTGTACACCAGCTGTGCCCATTATGAGGGGTTCCCACCATTTCTGTGCTGAGTTCCTGGGTCTGTACACCTGCTGTGCCCAATATGAGGGGTTTCCACCATCCCTGTACTGAGTTCCCAGGTCTGTACACCTGCTGTGCCCATTATGAGGGGTTCCCACCACCCCTGTGCTTAGTTCCTGGGTCTGTACACCTGCTGTGCCCATTATGAGAGGTTTCCACCATTTCTGTGCTGAGTTCCCAGGTCTGTACACCTGCTGTGCCCATTATGAGGTGTTCCCACCATTCCTGTGGGATTTTTATTGTTTTATATATACAGAACATGACAAGAGGAGCAGGGACACCCAAACCTCCCAAGGTGGATAGGTGTTCACAAATATCTAACACAGGTCAGCCCCTCACCTTGTTTCTTGTTACAATGTTGCAGTCTAATCGCTAGAGGAAGAGGCTGAATCAATGACTTCTCCGGTCCTCAGCAGACTGATGACGACATCGTCTCAGCATAGGCAAAGTCACTGACTGGAGCTCAGGAATGGCTTAAAGCAGAGGTCGGCCCACAAGTTAAAAGCCAGCAGCTGCACATACTGCAGCTGCTGACTTTCAATAATAGGACGTTTACCTGTCCTGGAGTCTGGCGATGTCGGCACCGCAGCGGATGTTTCCATCAGCTGTCGGGTGCGTGCCGCCTCCATTGCGAGTAAGGGAACCCAGCAGTGTAGCCTTTCGGCTTCACACCGGGAACCCTACTGCGCATGCGTGAGGCTCCGCTCTTCTCTCCTACTGGCCCAGCGACATGGGGAGGAGGAGAAGGAGGAGGGAGGAGGAGGGAGCCACAACCGTGACGTCAATACACGCGGCTGAGGCTCCAGGACGTGGGGAAAGCATACCTGTGAAAGACAGGTATGCTGTCCCCCCTCCCCCCCGAAAGATGCCAAATGTGGCACCGAAGGGGGGGGGGGGAGGGGTACAATGAGCTGAAGTTCCACTTTTGGGTGGAACTCCGCTTTAAGGTGGATCTTTTTAAAAAATACGACTGCTGTATGTTGTGACATGTGAGGAATGTATTTATGCAGACTTAGCCAGGGTTCTGTTGTGTCCAGTGCAATGAGTTCATCCTTTCTTTTTTCCTTGCAATTTATCTGCCACCTCCTGTACGTTCTTTCAGATTTTTCTCTTTACGGATGGAGAAGTTGAGAAGAATGTTGAAAAGGAAGTGATCGTAGAAGTTAAAAAAAATGCTCAGAAACACCGGTAATTATAATCTCCACCACCTTCCTCTTCCAGGTTAATGAAGATGTAAACCCCTAACTGGATGACATTTGAATTGCTAACTCACTTTGTATTAATAAAGTGGCTGTAAACCTCTGATTATGAAATATGAGCAAAGCATATCCCTCTATAGTGTGTACTTGTCTCAATCCAGAGCACTAAGTGTCACTTCTGTCTGATGTCTCGTTCCTCTGCTACCTGTATGGGTCTGACAAGTTTTCCTGACACCAAGAGAAAAATGGTGACAAGGGAGGGACCTCCAGCAGATTGACAGCATCAGCTCTGTTCCTGTGTGCTGTGTGGAAGGGGGGTGTGTCCCTTCCCTCCAATCAGCTCTCAGAGCTCTCTTCACTGATGTAACTTCAGCTCCCCGCCTATGATTCTATGTAAATTATGCACTTTGAATGGAAGTTGGGGAAAGACAGCTGTAGATAAACAGGTACAACGTATGTAGGAGGATTTGTTTTGTCTCTGTGTATAACCTGAGGCCAGTCACTTCACTGGGTTTATGTAAAGGTTTACAACCACTTTAACATTTACTATGTAGAGATTCAGGATAGAGAGTCACCAGCACTCCACGAAGTATTATAAACACATAGGGGTCTATTTATAAAGAATTCACATATCTATTCACCCAGAGAAAGTGTTCTGTGTGAACGTACTTGGGCGTCCCTGGGTGAATACTGCCCTAAACATTAGTAATGCTCGGGGAGCCATCCATCCGCAGCAGCTATCAGCCTCTCCTAGAGCCTCACAGGCTGCTGGCAGCTGGGCTGGATGGCGCGCCTGCACCTGAATGATGGATCAGTGGTGGCTGGTGTTCAAAATGTTTTGGGGGGCGCAAACAAACTGAAAAATTCTGAAAAAAAAACATAAATTGTAGCTTCACTTTGCCCATCAGTTGCAGCCTCACTGTGCCATCAAGCACAGCCACTGTGCCCATCAATTGCAGCCACTGTGCCCATCAAACGCAGCCACTGTGCCCATCAAACGCAGTCACTGTGCCCATCAATTGCAGCCACTGTGCCCATCAATTGCAGCCACTGTGCCCATCAAACGCAGCCACTGTGCCCATCAAACGCAGCCACTGTGCCCATCAAATGCAGTCACTGTGCCCATCAATTGCAGCCACTGTACCCATCAAACGCAGCCACTGTGCCCATCAAACGCAGCCACTGTGCCCATCAATTGCAGCCACTGTGCCCATCAATTGCAGCCACTGTGCCCATCAATTGCAGCCACTGTGCCCATCAAATGCAGTCACTGTGCCCATCAAATGCAGTCACTGTGCCCATCAAATGCAGTCACTGTGCCCATCAATTGCAGTCACTGTGCCCATAATTTGCAGCCACTGTGCCCCATCAAATGCTGCCACTGTGCCCATCAAATAGTGCCATTGTGACCCCCCCCACCGTCTGCCCGGCACTTACCCTGTCTCGGTGGCGGGACAGGCATGCTGGTGACGGCGGTGAGCAGTGGGACCTTGCAGCTCGCCAGACAGCGGCTCCTGTGTCCTCCGTGCGTCTCCTCCCCTCCTCCCAATAGGTGTCCAATCAAAGCGCCTGTCCTGTCAGCCAATCAGGTGACGGGTAACAGACCCGTGCATCTGATTGGCTGAGAGGCGGTTCAGTGTTAGGAAAGCAAATATTAATTTGCTTTTCTAACACACCTGGGTGGACTGCGAGTGCAATGCTTTGCGCTTGCAGTTCACCTTTTTTGAAGCCTATTAGAGCCTACGGAAACACCCCCGCCGCTGGAATTCAGGCCCCTTTACTCTGATACCCCATAACTAAAATCTAGTGGAACAATTCATCCACCTAATTAGTAAATAGAGTCCACCTGTGTGTAATTTATTCTCAGTATAAATACAGCTGTTCTGTGAAGCCCTCAGAGGTTTGTTAGAGAACCTTAAGCCTCGTACACACGATCAGATTTTCAGACGACCGGTCATCAGTTTTTTGAGGCATGCTAGTCTCATGTCCAAAGTGAAGAGGTTACTTTAGAAGTGATGTAATGTGTTGAATAGTTTTGTATGTGTTCTTTTGTTTCTGAGCATGCGTCGTCTTTCTGTTACGATTTTTTTGGTACGAAAACTGTACTAATTAAACGAAAATCAGACGTTGTGTTCACATCCGACAAAAATTTTATAGCACATACAGCTTTTGTCAGACGAAAAACTGGAATCGGCTGTCGAAAGCACCGTACGGCAGATCGTTTGTCGGACTAAATTTTCCTTCTGATTTCTGTATCGTGTGTGTTTGGGCCTTTAATGAGCAAACAGCATCATGAAGGCCAAGGAACACACCAGACAGGTCAGGGATAAAGTTGTGGAGAAGTATAAAGCAGGGTTAGGTTATAAAAAAAATAATCCCAAGCTTTGAACATCTCACAGAGCTCTGTTCAATCCATCATCTGAAAATGGAAAGAGTATGGCACAACTGCAAACCTACCAAGACATGGCCGTCCACCTAAACTGACCGGCCGGGCAAGGAGAGCATTCATCAGAGAAGAGCCAAGAGGACCATGGTAACTCTGGAGGAGCTGCAGAGATCCACAGCTCAGGTGGGAGAATCTGTCCACAGGACAACTATTAGTCGTGTTCTCCACAAATCTGACCTTTATGGAAGAGTGACAAGAAGAAAGACATTGGAGAAAGAAACCATAAGAAGTCCTGTTTGCAGTTTGTGAGAAGCCATGTGGGGGACACAGCAAACATGTGGACAGTGGCAGCCCACTCCTCTATCCACACCACCCCCTATATGAATAATAGATAGATTCATGCATTGCATGAATCAACCCGCGGCCACCCCCTATTTATGCGTCCGGCCCCTTTCAGGACGCTGGGTGCCTGAATTACAGCGGCAGAGTGTTTTTTGAAGCACCTGATTAGAGCCATAGGCTCTAATGGGCTTCAAAATAGGGTGGTCTCGTGGCGCAGAGCATTGCACCATGAGCCCAGGTGTTACAACAGTGAATGAATAGTGATCCTCAATCCTGGAGGAAACTGAAGCCGCCGTGATGACCGAGGAAAGCAGGGGAAGGGAAAACTGCCACCGAGCAAGGGAAGCCGCCGGTGAAGTGCTGGAGAAGCGCTGCCCACCATAGATGGGGTAAGTGCTCCAGACCCGACTGGGGGGGGGGGGTTAGTGTTTTCTGCCCCCCCCCAAAAAAAGAATTACCACCTGCCGCCACTGCATGTGAAAGAAGTTGCTTTAGTCAGATGAGACTATGAGAATAGATGAGAAACGATATGTGTGGGAGAAAGATGACACTGCACATCACCCTGAACACACCATCCCCACTGTGAAACATGGTGGTGGCAGCATCATGTTGTGGGGATGATTTTCTTCAGAAGGGACAGAGAAGCTGGTCAGAGTTGATGGGAAGATGGATGGAGCCAAATACAGGGCAATCTTAGAAGAAAACCTGTTAGAGTCTGCAAAAGACTTGAGACTGGGACAGAGGTTTGAGCAATTTTGCAAAGAAGAATGGGCAAAAATGTCCCTCTCTAGATGTGAAAAGCTGGTAGAGACATCCCCAAAAAGACTTTGAGTTGTAATTGCAGCGAAAGGGGGTTCTACAAAGTATTGACTCCGGGGGGGCTGAATACAAATGCCCCCCACACTTTCCACATATTTATTTGTAAAACATTTTGAAAACCATTTATCATTTTCCTTCCACTTCACAATTATGTGCCACTTTGTGTTGGTTTATCACATAAAATCCCAATACAATACAATTATGCTTTTGGTTGTAAGATGACAAAATGTGGGAAATTTCAAGGGGTATGAATACTTTTTCAAGGCCTGTAGCTAGTCTGTCACTGGGTGGTTCTGCGGCAGAATGGTGTATGGTTACAGTAGACAGTGTCATCAGGTGCTAGGCCCCTTGCTGCAGTGATGTCATGGGTGAGTCAGGGCCCAGATATAAGCCAGGTTGGGAGGAGCCCTAGGCTGTTGGGGCATGGGAGCCAAACACACCCACACCAGCACAGATGTAACCAGCATGTGGGGGACCTGTATAGGGCAGGAGGATGGGGAAGAATGGACCTGCACCTAGGAGAGCCAGCTGTAGACTTTCTGTCCCTTATGGAGGTGGGGGGCTAGGGCGGATTGCATAAGGCCTTTTAGCCAGGTCCCTGAGTAAGGCTTTTGCCCTTTTTGGTCCCGGGAAAGGTATACCTATGCAGGAGGTGCCTACAGAGAGCCAAGTCCTATAAGTACTAATGACCCCGGGTGGAAGGAGAGACTGTTCAAGGGAGATGGCTACTTAAAGTGTGACCGCTGCCGACCATCCACTAAATGTGATTGACTATGTCTTGTCAAGTGACAACGTAATATATGGCGATGTGATGTAAATTTTATGCCTTTCCCTGAATTCCACGAGTAAAGTGCAGCAAATCTGTTCATGTGTGTGGACATTCCCTCTTTGGGATGTACAGGTCAAAGGCTGGGAATGTCGTGTGGATGCCTCTGGCATGGAATGGGGCACAATATGCCTGAGGGTTCGGGATAGTGTACTAGCAAAGGGGCAGAGACTCTTGGCTCTAATTCTAGCCAAACGCAAAGAATAGAGGTAGTGGCCAAAGGGAAAAATATCCAGTCCACCCATGATTGTCCTGCAGGAGGTGATACCTCCTAGAATGTCAAGAATGCTGCATTTGTGTCATACTTGAGAACTTTAATGCTCTAGAAGCAGAAAACATTTAGTTCCTACTTGTAGGTGCAGAAGAAATCAGCTGCTCACACGCTTTGTTCCTTCTTTTGCAGATGCTTCACTTTTGGGATTGGTTGTGGCGCTTCCACATCCCTTGTTAAAGGCATGGCAGAGGCAGGGAATGGAACCTTTGAGTTTATTTCCGACAAACAACGCATGCAGCCCACGGTAAGCATAAATTTGAGATAGATACATAAATGTAGTATACCCAAGTGACGTAACTAGAACCTTTAGGGCCCCGGTGCAAGAAGCCATCAAGGACCCCCAGGTGGGGCCCTTTCCTCCGAGCCCCGGTGCAAGAAACCATCAAGGACCCCCAGGTGGGGCCCTTTCCTCCAAGCCCCGGTACAAGAAATCATGAAGGACCCCCAACTGGGGCCCTTCCCTCCCTGGCGACCTTTGTGACCCTGGTAGTTCCACCACTGGTGTCAGTAGTTTTTTATTTTTGTTATTTTATACTTTTTTTTTTTTACATTTTTTTTTATCATATAATTTTTTTTTACTATTTTTTTTTTTTTTTAGGAGGCCTGTTGTTGGGTTTTGGTGAAATAGGTAAGGGTAGAAGAAGGAAGTGCCACCTGAGTGCAGTATTAAAGGGTACTTTTAATGACACAACGTATGATTACACTTACAGGAAAAATTTGATAAAAAGGCTCATCTGTTTAATGGTGGTCCATGGTGGGTTCCTCAGGTCCCGATCCGGATAGTGCTGCAGAGATGCAGGGCTGCAGATAGAAGGTCATCGGCCAGGGGCTCCTCCAGGAAGAGGCTGGGGCCAGCGTGGAGCGTGCGTGAAGTCACGGGTCGGTCCTGATCACTTCCGGGTATGCTTCGGGGGGGAGGGCTTCCACCGAAGAGAGAGGCTGGCAAAAGATTGGCTACGAGCTTGGAGCAACTGCTACTTCAATAGGCCTTTGGTGAAATATCAGGGGTCTAAACAGACCTCTGATGATCCACCTTTGAAACAGGGAAAGGAGATTCAGGACACCACTCAATTCCATCTCTGCAACCTCAGTTGTGCAGAATGAATGGACAGGAGTAGCTATGTACAGAGGCTTCCCATTCATTCACAAGCTGAAGCTTAGCAAGCACAGTTTGCTATGTTTCAGTTTTGAATAGACAAAGTCAGTGATCAGTACCAATCACTGACTCTATTCATTCAGACAAGGAAGGGGCTGGTAAATTACACATTTACCGGCCCCTTCCCTCCTTTCCATCCACATGCCCCGCATCAGCAGCCTGCAGAAGAAGAAAGGAGAGAACCCGGCAGAGCTGCAGGGAATGAGGAGTAGCCAGGAGAGAGCACAGGGGGCAGGAGAGCACACAGGGGGCAGCAGAAAGAAGCTGGATAGGAGGAGTGGCAGGGGTGGTTGCTTATAGAGGAACTGATCTCCTAATGCTCCTCCTGCAGCCGCTGAATGCCTGTGGGAGGGAGAGGAAGAGAAGTGGGCATTTAGTAACTGCAGGAGGAAAATGAAGAGATTGGTTCCTCTATATGCAGTCACCCCCACTGCTCCTCCTATCCAGGTGTACAGGGGGCCGCACGGGTCCCCTGGAACATGGGGCCAGGTTGCAATTGCAACCCCTGGGACCCCTGTAGGTACACCCCTGGTGTACGCTATAAGAGCAGATCAAAAGTGTCTGATATACAAGTTTATGTCCAGCTCTGGAGCTTCTCCACTCCAAAAAGCAGATAAGGATATCCATGTTGATTGAATGCAATACAATCCTCAGGTGGATAAATACGTGATGGTATGTAAGCTAGAAAAATAGGCTTGGATAGAGCAAATAATGTGCAAGCTCTTTATTTGGGCCTCATTCACACAGGCATACATCCAATTAAAAAATATAAATTTTTTATTCTTGGTTTTAGATATACCCAAAGGTGCCATTAACAGGATTAATGTACTAATGCTTGTTGTTTTCTAACTTCTCTAGGTGCTTCAGACTCTCAAGCTATCCTTACAGCCCATGGCAAGGAATGTTTCTCTGGCCTGGACCCTTCCTCCTGGTATAGAACCTACTGTCCTCTCCAGCCTTCCCACTGGCTTCCTCCATGGTCAGTGGTCCATTGTCTACATTCAGCTGAATGGAGCCCAGGGAAGATTAGGTTCTGAGTTTTTTCATTTTTTGCACTTCTTTATCTGCCTTAGCTGTTTATTCTTCCCACTGAGTGTTACCTCTCCTGTGGCATCCCTCCGTTGTTGAAGGACAAGGTCTATGGTGATGGTGGCCTGCAGCTGTAGACATATACCTATACAATAATGAATGCGTTAACCCAAACCTAAATTCGACATAGAACCGGGCCAATTCCTGGTGATCAGATATTAAGTGCAGATCACCAGTTCACCTCCAGGAACTGGTAAAGAGGTCCTTTGGATTGGACAATATAACAGAGGGTAGAGAAGGTCCCCTTCCCACCTGAGCTCATTATTTGATCTCCTATTGACATGAATAGAGCCTTATTATAATGGCACACACTTATGGGTGCTCTGCTTGATTATCATGATGACTTGGATCATAGTCAATTGTAGTATAGAGTGTCTGGGGTAACCCCTGCCTGTAGTGTGACATAAGTGCATATGGGTCAGGGTGCTGCCCTATTGTACCCAACACATTTCGGATGTAAGTGGAGCTCCCACTTCTCTCCTCTCCAGAAAGAGAACCCTTCTTGATCCTAAGAATTATGATGATTAGCAAATTTAAGGGCTTGTTTACATCCACAGCAAGGACTGCCCTTCCACTGGAACGTGATCTGTGCTTGGATCGATTTTCAATGGAAAAGGGAAAAGTTCTGGAAGTCACACATCTCTGCAAAACTCGGTAAGAAGGTGTAGGACAGCCTCAGCCCGGGCTTCAACCAGGCCATGTCCCCAATGCGTTTCACTCCACCCACAGAGCTTAGTCATGATCGATTTTCAGATGCATTTGACAGGTGGCGAGGGGGCAGTATGTCAGTCTCTCTACCCCCCTGTTTTAACCCTGTAAATGCCACACAACCACTGCGCCACAACTGTGTATTGCACGCCTTTGCAATGCTGCCCATTTGCTTGAATGGGTCACATTCAGCAGTACTGGCAGATCAATACAACAAATAGAATAATTTTTGCCTCACCAGCAAAGCATCGTGGCTGCGGGATGCGTACACCCCCAGCCACTTCCTTTGCCACTTAAGGGGGAGCACTTGGGGGCTCAAACAAGTGTTTTTTTTACTGGTCCCCAAACTGCAGGTATAAATGAGCCCTAAGGCTTCCTTCACATGTGTGGCTGGGGGGCCACTACCAAACGCGACTAATGTAGGTCTATGGGGCCGCCCCGCAACTGCCTCACAACAGTGTGCAATGGGCGGCGCAGTAGTGCTGCACTTAAAGGGTTAAATCAGGCAGTGGTGAGGCAACACATCGCCTCCTCATCACCTGTCCAATGCATCTGAAATGCAATCTGCATGTGGATCATTTTCAGGGGTTGGGCAGTCCTTGAACAAGCCATTAGGGCTGCAGGTTGGCTACAGAAGCTACAATGATTTCTAGATCCAGCACTTTTATGCCGCGTACACTAGAGCGGACTTTTCGACCGGACTGGTCCGACGGACTATCCGACGGACTTTCGGCGGACTCCCAACGGACTTTCCCAACGAACGGACTTGCCTACACACGATCACGCCAAAGTCCGACGGATTCGTACGTGATGACGTACTACCAGACTAGAATAAGGAAGTTGATAGCCAGTAGCCAATAGCTGCCCTAGCGTGGGTTTTTGTCCGTCGGACTAGCATACAGACGAGCGGACTTTTCGATAGGAACTGGGTCAGGTGGAGTTCCGACATAAAGATTTGAAACATGTTCCAAATCTAAAGTCTGTCAGATTTTCGACCAAAAAAGTCCACTGCAGGTCAGATGAAGCCCACACACGGTCGAATTGTCCGCCGGACTCGGTCCGTCGGACCAGTTCAGTCGAAAAGTCCGCTCGTGTGTACGCGGCATTAGGGCTCGTTTAGATTTGCTATGGGGTGATAAAAACACATGGTTGAGCCACGATCAAAAGCAGATTGCATTAGATGCATGGCAATATTGCCGCATTTCTAAACTTAGCTTTATGGTGCCTGGCTCTGACCCAGCCTAACAAGCTCCAACCTTTAACTATAGTATGATTTGTAGATGGACTGACCCTTTTCTGGCCTTTCCATGACGTCCTAACCCTGACCGCTGCACATCCTGATGGCTTTCACCAATAAAGCCAAATATTCTTTTATTTCTCACTACACTGAATGG
This sequence comes from Lithobates clamitans, assembly GCA_037952925.1. NCBI lineage: Eukaryota > Metazoa > Chordata > Amphibia > Anura > Ranidae > Lithobates > Lithobates clamitans. The sequence goes on along the minus strand of JBBGZY010002135.1, from coordinate 71,397 downwards.
TATTCTCTGTACATAAGTGTGTGTTCTTTAGATTGGGTGGATTCAGTGCATTATGATTATTTCATTTTATTTTTTAGGTGGAGGATGAAGCTGAAGGTGAGGTCTGCCTGCAGTATGAGCTGCAAGATGAAATTGTGAAGAATAATATTCGTTTCCCACTGAACGTGCAAAAAACTTAGAGGTGAATTCATTGTGATTCGCCATATTTAACAGAAAAAAAACAAAACATACAGGGACCCCTAAGGACCACACAAATCACAATGTTAATTTTGTTCAGCTACTCAAGACCAATGCCCCGTACACACGGTCGGACATTGATCGGACATTCCGACAACAAAATCCTAGGATTTTTTCCGACAGATGTTGGCTCAAACTTGTCTTGCATACACACGGTCACACAAAGTTGTCGGAAAATCCGATCGTTCTGAACGCGGTGACGTAAAACACGTACGTCGGGACTATAAACGGGGCAGTGGCCAATAGCTTTCATCTCTTTATTTATTCTGAGCATGCGTGGCACTTTGTCCGTCGGATTTGTGTACACACGATCAGAATTTCTGACAACGGATTTTGTTGTCGGAAAATTTTATATCCTGCTCTCAAACTTTGTGTGTCGGAAAATCCAATGGAAAATGTGTGATGGAGCCTACACACGGTCGGAATTTCCGACAACAAGGTCCTATCACACATTTTCCATTGGAAAATCCGACCGTGTGTACGGGGCATTACTGTGATATTTTAATTGTAGCACCCTTTTACACTACTGTTTAAATTAAGTTTTTGGCCTCCCTGTAATCAGGGAGAGCAGTAATTGTTTGGTAAGGTCTTCTCTGGGCTGTGCTGTGGGTGGAGAAGCACAGATCTCAGCCTGCATTTTAATGCCTCTCCAGCCAATCCCTGGTCAGGGATGTGAGTGACAAGCAGGGGGCTGAGAGGGGTATAAATAGGCTGGAACCCAGAGCAGAGGGCTCTTGTTCCTGGAGGAGTAAGTGCCGGCCAGAGGGCTGTGGCATCCCTGGGAGATCCACCTGCGGCTGCAAGAATCCTTTATGGCAGGGATATGCAATTAGCGGACCTCCAGCTGTTGCAAAACTACAAGTCCCACCATGCCTCTGCCTCTGGGTGTCATACTTGTGGCTGTCAGAGTCTTGCTATGCCTCAGGGGACTTTTGGTTCTGCAACAGCCGCTAATTGCATATCCCTGCTTTATGGGGTCCCAGCTACTGTTTCACTGAAGGATCTCTGACCCTTTTCTCCTGATGTATTTGAAGAAAGTTCTCCTAAGGATCCAGGACACAAGCAAGCAGAGTAGAGAGACTGACTGGTACTGCAGGTGCACTCAGCATCTGGTGCAGCTGTGCATGGTCAGCTTCTACTGTAACTTCAGCTTGCTAAATTAAGCTTTGATAATAAAATCTGGAAGCTGATTGGTTTCTTTGCAGAGCTGCACCTGATTTTGCACACTCCAGTTTTAGTAAATCAACCCTACTGATTACCAACCTTTTTTCTTTGGCTTTTTTTGGGAGATTTACTTTACTACCAGTACACTCTGGACCATACTCCTGACGAGGAGCCCCTGTTTAGTATCGGCTTGTCTTCACTTCTTCTTTTTTTTAGCTTATAAGATGGGGGACTTTATTTCACAAGCATAACCACTGGCATAACACATTTCTCCCAAGTTACATTATTTTAGTCTAGTATTTCTACCTAATTCTCATTTGAATGGACCCATACTGCATCAAGAAGTTTTTTTAAATCAATTAGAATTTTTATTAAGAGAACAATAGATGATAAGCAGTACAGTATACAAAATCTTGTACGTATTAGACATAAACTTTCAAACCTTTGGTATGTAGCAACAAATAACATCTACTCAGTACATCAGCATACTTCTTGGATCGAACAAAAATTGTCTTCACTTCAAAGGGGGCGCCTTCACCCTGAAGCAATAGTTCAGCATTAGTGTCCTCTACTAATACCAGTTTGAAGTTCATTGAAGTATCCCTAGGCTTACCTTCACCCTATCCCAGTTCATACCCCAAAAATCAGCCAGAGCAGTCCCGGTTCTGTGCAATACTGTATAATGGTTGAGCCTCAGGGTATTATTGGGTAGGCCAATGCCTGTGCTCCTTGTTGTGCCTTTCTAGCCAATCATCCACAGACTGGCAGAGCTCTGGTTTACTCATACATTATACAGGTATCTCATCTCTCTAACCTTCCACAGACTGGCAGAGCTCTGGTTTACTCATACATTATACAGGTATCTCATCTCTCTAACCTTCCACAGACTGGCAGAGCTCTGGTTTACTCATACATTGTACAGGTATCTCATCTCTCTAACCTTCCACAGACTGGCAGGGCTCTGGTCTCCTCATGCATTAACTGTCCTCAATTTAAGGCCACCAACCACAGAGTAGCCCCTGTATGTTTTTACTCACTTTTTTATGCACTAATAAAGAAGTAACAAGGACGTTTGGAGTTGCCGGCTCTATTGTTTGTATTTATACCAACAACAGAGTGACAGAGTTCTGGTCTCCTCATGAACTGTCTATCTTCTTTTTGGTCCATCACAGAGAGAGTGGCAGGGCTCCAGTCTCCTTAAGCATTGTCTAACCTCTTTTAAGGCCACCAACGACAGACTGGCAGGGCTCTGGTCTCCTCATTCAGGCCCACCATTCATAGATTGTAAGAGCTCTGTTCACCTCATGCACTGTCTATCCTCTTTCAGGCCCACCATTCATAGACTAGAAGAGCTCTGGTCTCCTCATGCACTGTTCAACCTTTCAGGCTTCCAATCCACAGACTGGCAGGACTCTGGTCTCCTTATGCACTGTCTGTCTTCTCTCACCCACCAACCACAGACTAGCAAGGCTATGGTTTCCTCATGCACTGTCTATCCTCTTTCAGGCCCACCATTCATAGACTGGAAGAGCTCTGGTCTCCTCATGCACTGTCCAACCTTTCAGGCTTCCAATCCACAGACTGGCAGGGCTCTGGTCTCCTTATGCACTGTCTGTCTTCTCTCACCTACCAACCACAGACTAGCAGGGCTATGGTCTCTTCATGCACTTTCTACCTTCTATCACCCACCATCCACAGACTGACTAGGGGTTCTGGTCTCCTCATGCACTGTCTAACCTCTTTTAGGCCCACCATCCACAGACTGGCCGCCAAAGCTCTGATCTCTGAGCTGGAACATGGATCAGAGTCTGACTCTCTGGAGGTAAAGAAGAAGATCTTGGAGACTAGTCTACAGGCTGGTGTTATCTCCACTCTCACAGCCTATGTAGCCATCAACAAGGACACCAAGACACATGTGGAGGGTCCTCCAATGTATAGAGGTGACCTGACTCCAGGTATGTTGTTTCACAGTTTTCAATGCGGCAAACTGACCCTTACCACTGTTATACTGGAGAATGGAACTGCATTTAATATTTTGTAAAAGCATTATATAGCTGCACCTACTTCCCAGATTTTCATCATAATGAAGGTTCTGGGTGTCCACCATGATGGCTCTATAGAGTGGTGGAGCTCCTCTGGGTGAACAATGATATCAAAACCACCCCAATCCCAGCTTTCGATAAATCAACATCGTCATATAGATTTACAATACCCAGAGCCCCATGTAATGCATTTCCACCGTTATTAAACTCTGGGGTAATAAGTCAAATTTACGTATCGTTGGCATGACAAGGATATATATACTGTAAAAAAGCTGCTAATACAAATTTGCCATTTAACAGATATTCCTGAAGAAAAATCTGGGACATCAACTCCCCTATTTCTTAAATGTAGTGCCAGCCAGGCTCCAGGAGGAGGTATAATGGAGGTGGACATGTCACCTCAATTCACCAAATGTCGATAAAAGATGCAGCAATTCCTATAATGCAGTTGAGATTGTAGCAAATTGGTGTTAATGTGGGTGGGATTGGAGGCATGACAGGTTCCTAGAGGTAATTTGACATGTAAATCTCATGCTCATTCCTTCATCCTCTCAACACATCGACGGTGATAGCACCTAACTCTCGCAAAATGTAACCTAGTACTGCTATGGTAATGTGTATAAACAAAGTGGAAGCTTTAGGAGCATATTACAACAAAAATGTTTAAAAAACAAGGGCAGGATGCACAATATGTTCTCTATCCTTGTGCATTGTGACATGACTGGTACACTTTGTTGACGGCATAACTTATTGTCATATCATTTTCACTCTTTGAGGTCTTTGAGGAGGCAGGGGTCTGTATAATAATTCCTCATCATCTGTCCATCTTCTCCCATCATGTATTCTTTCATTTCAGAAGATGAGTGTGGACATAACCCCCACATTCACTGTGGGCATTCTCTGCACCCAGTGTCACATTCCCATCACATGACTGGCAGAAATGGTAAATGCCATTTTAAATTGGAGGAACTGTGTGAGTGTTTTCCAGGGCTCTGTGACTCTTTTGTCTGCATTTATTTCAGTACTGCTAATGAACAATGCTCTACAATATAGACCCCAGTCTCTGGTGGGTACAATGCTATGCCCACCGCAATCTCTGGTGGGTACAATGCTATGCCCACCGCAGTCTCTGGAGGGTACAATGCTATGCCCACCGCAGTCTCTGGTGGGTACAATGTTATGCACTGTGTAAAGTGATAAGAATAGCGCTAATCCACACACACAAAAAAACTTTACAATCTGAAAAGGTGAATACTACAACTTATAACATACAGTATCTCACAAAAGTGAGTACACCCCTCACATTTTTGTAAATATTTTATTCTATCTTTTCATGTGACAACACCGAAGAAATGACACTTTGCTACAATGTAAAGTAGTGAGTGTACAGCTTGTATAACAGTGTAAATTTGCTGTCCCCTCAAAATAACTCAACACACAGCCATTAATGTCTAAACTGCTGGCAACAAAAGTGAGTACACCCCTAAGTGAAAATGTCCAAATTGGGCCCAATTCGCCAATTTCCCTCTTCGGTGTCATGTGACTCGTTAGTGTTACAAGGTCTCAGGTGTGAATGGGGAGCAGGTGTGTTAAATTTGGTGTTATTGCTCTCACTCTCTTATACTGGTCACTGGAAGTTCAACATGGCACCTCATGGCAAAACTCTGAGGATCTGAAAACAAATTTTTGCTTTACATAAAGATGGCCTAGGCTATAAGAAGATTGCCAGGATCCTGAAACTGAGCTACAGCACGGTGGCCAAGACCATACAGCGGTTTAACAGGACAGGTTCCACTCAGAACAGGCCTCGCCATGGTCGACCAAAGAAGTTGAGTACATGTACTCAGCATCATATCCAGAGGTTGTCTCTGGGAAATAGACGTATGAGTGCTGCCAGTATTGCTGCAGAAGTTGAAGGGGGGGTCAGCCTGTCAGTGCTCAGACCATACGCCGCACACTGCATCAAATCGGTCTGCATGGCTAACATCCCAGAAGGAAGCCTCTTCTAAAGATGATGCACAAGAAAGCCCGCAAACAGTTTGCTGAAGACAAGCAGACTAAGGATATGGATTACTGGAACCATCTCCTGTGGTCTGATGAGACCAAGATAAACTTATTTGGTTCAGATGGTGACAAGTGTGTGTGGCGGCAACCAGGTGATGAGTACAAAGACAAGTGTGTCCTGCCTACAGTAAAGCATGGTGGTGGGAGTGTCATGGTCTGGGGCTGCATGAGTACTGCCGGCACTGGGGAGCTACAGTTCATTGAGGGAACCATGAATGCCAACATGTACTGTGACATACTGAAGCAGAGCATGATCCCCTCCCCCTTCAGAGACTGGGCCACAGGGCAGTATTCCAACATGATAACGACCCCAAACACACCTCCGAAACGACCACTGCCTTGCTAAAGAAGCTGAGGGTAAAGGTGATGGACTGGCCAAGAATATCTCCAGACCTAAACCCTATTGAGCATCTGTGGGGCATCCTCAAACAGAAGGTGGAGGAGCGCAAGGTCTCCGACATCCACCAGCTCTGTGATGTGGTCATGGAGGAGTGGAAGAGGACTCCAGTGGCAACCTGTGAAGCTCTGGTGAACTCCATGCCCAAGAGGGTTAAGGCAGTGCTGAAAAATAATGGCGGCCACACAAAATATTGACACTTTGAGCCCAATTTGGACATTTTCACTTAGGGGTGTACTCACTTTTGTTACCAGCGGTTTAGACATTAATGGCTGTGTGTTGAGTTATTTTGAGGGGGAAGCAAATTTACACTGTTATACAAGCTGTACACTCACTACTTTACATTGTAGCAAAGTGTCATTTCTTCAGTGTTGTCACATAAAAAGATAGAATAAAATATTTGCAAAAATGTGACAGGTGTAGATATGTCTATTTGGGAGATACTGTATGTGTATATGTGTTAAACCAATTCAATATGCAATATCTATAAAGTGCTAGTGCATAATATAAACTCTATGCAACATACTATAAAGTTGCTGAGATAAGGTTCAAAAAAGATTAAAAAAGTGTGCAACGATGAATATCAATATTAGAATAATAAATAAAAAATATACCAAATGAGTGAACAGTCTCTCCTTAGGTGATGATCACAAAAAACGTAAAAAGCAAACTTCACCAACATGTGAATCCTTCACCGCGTTCTCTCAATTGGACTCACCAGATGAATAATTGGATATATCAACTGGAGGACAACACTCTCCACAAATGGTCATGAATCAGTTTTTCTCTCAACGATTACAGCATATCACGGAAAAGAAAAAGGAAGGAGGCTTCCATAGCGTAAAAAAAAAACCTCACAGGCTTAGCACTTTATAGATATTGCATATTGAATCTGGTTTAAACACATATATATGTACACATGCAAATGTTGAACAATTGGTTTAAACACATATATACAGTACATATGTTATAATTCGTAGTATTCAACTTTTCAGATTGTAAGGTTTTTTTTGTATGTGGATTAGCGCTATTATCACTTTACACTGTTCACTAATTGTTTTTTTCACAATTATTGGAGTAGCAGCTGTTCATTTGAGCACACATCTGTGGCGCTACTACTACTTATTACAATGTTATGCAAACCCCAGTTTCTGGTGGGTACAAAGCAATAGAGACGCTAGTCTCTGCCGGGTGCTACAATGTTGACTCCAGGCTTTGGTAGGTTCCATGTTAATAACCATGTGATTCTTTTAAATACACCCCAACCGTGTCTTGAACCTCATTCAAAGTCCCAAACAGTCTACACAGTCCCCCCTCTTTTCTGCCAATTAGGGATGGAGGTTTTTTGACCGAGGTGGCAGTGTTCCCCTGCCGTCTAGGTGGGTGTTTTTGGCTCCATTGGGCTATGCACCATACTTGGGGCCCTGCTGTACTCGGGACATGTTCCCTCATGTCCATGAGTCATGCGGCACTTGTTTGTTTTTTTTTTGTATTTGGGTGGTTAGCTTGTCACTTTATGGTACCTCTAGCCCCCTTTTTGTTGTCCTATCCCGGAAGCTGTGATGCGCCCTGTATGTCCTCCCTTTCCCCCTCCCTTTCGCCTATCTGAGGCGGGGGGCTCGGGGGACTTGGCGGGTATCCTCAGCGCATCAACGTCACGCAACGTGCCTCGCGCGTCACGACACGGGGCGCGGTTTTCACCACACTAGCCGCCACAGTTGGGGAGGTTAGTCGTTGTCGGGGGCGGTGTTTACCCCTCCCTACACGTGTCGGGCCGGCGTGACGTGGGTAGGAGTCAGCGCGTGGCTGTGCGGTGTCTATATAACACGCCGCTCTCGCTCAGCCACGATTCTCACAGTGTGGAACATGCCACACTGCACAGGGACCCTCTACCCTTCATGCACGCCATCTAGGTAATTCCAGTGCCAGCTTTGGTGCCACTGAATTTTTCTAGTGTCACAATAATACTTAACACAGATTTTATCCATTCAATGTAGATTCCATGGCAGTTCTTATCACCTCCTTACTATTATGGCGCAGGTTGTAGAGTGGCCACTTTCCCTGTGGGAAGCTCTGTGCATTACGCCTTAGGTACATGCGGCTCCATTATACCCCAGCTTCCGGGACACTCTTTTTGGTTTGGCTTTGGTCCCACATTCAACACACCCCCACATCTACTCTCCATATGTAAGTACTTAGGATGGGCCAATCTGCCCCTGCTTGTTATGCTTAGTGTCACAATAGATCTAATATATTCCAATCTTTTTAGATACTAGGGAGCATCCGCCCCTGATGAGTGCATTAACACGAAACGCGTCGGTCAATCTAGGATGCCGACACACACCATCACCAGCTACCAACCAAATCTTTTGTCTTCCAAGCTACCGTGCTTTTATCCATCTATACCATGCCATTTCTATGCAATGTGCTGCTTCTAGAATTGTGTATATATACATATGGACTCATGGGAATTTGCTCACGAATTTTCGTTGTTGTCATGTGCCTTTAAGCCGATATTGATTGTATCCTTGATGTACCATGTTAGAGATATGTATTTGCCATATTGTCATGAGTTTCCAAGTTGATATGATTGTGTGTCTCTTATGACCATGCTATATATGTACAATTATGCGCAACCTCATGACCCATATGTTTACATTTATACACTTTCCATGTTAATAAACATGTGATTCTTTTAAACACACCCCAACCATGTCTTGAACCTCATTCAAAGTCCCAAACCCCCTTTTTTATTGTTCTATACAATGTAAGCTCCAATCTCTTGTGGATTCTATATAATATAGATTCCAGTTTCTCATAGGTAATATACAATTTAGACCTCAGACTTTGGTGGGTACTATGAATGAATGAATGAATGAATGAAGGATTTGTAGAGCGCTGCAAATGCGAACTAAATCGCCTCAAGGCGCTAGAATGCGTTCTCTGTTGCCAGCTCTTTAGAAAAGGAATGTCTTTAGTTTTTTCCTGAAGGCCTGATGGTTTTCTTCCATGCGGATGTGGGTCGGAAGAGCGTTCCATAGTCGAGGTCCTTGGACTGCAAATCTTCGTTCTCCCTTTGCTTTGTAGCGATATTTTGGAATGATGAGGAGGTTTTGGTTAGCTGATCGAAGGCTGCGATTGGGTGTGTAGTGTTTTATTTTCTCCTGCAGATATAGCGGAGCATTTCCTTGTATGCATTTGTGGGTGAGGCAGAGGGTCTTGAATTTGATCCGATTCTTTACGGTTAGCCAGTGTAGGCATTTTAGGGATGGTGAAATGGATTCCCAGGGTTTTTTTCCTGTTAACAGTCTTGCCGCCGTGTTTTGAATGAGTTGTAAGCGCGCAAGCTGATATTGAGGTAGTCCTATGTAGAGCGAATTTGCATAGTCGAGTCGGGAGTTGATGATTGTTCCCACAACTGCCGGTTTGTCTTCTTCTGGGATGAAGGGGATGAGTCTGCGTAGGAGGCGGAGGAGATGGTGGGATCCGCTCACCACTGATCCTATTTGAGCATCCATTGTCATTCCTGAGTCAAAGATGACTCCGAGACTCTTGGCTTTGAGGCTTGGAGTGATGGTCTGTCCGAGGATGGTGGGGGGTGTCCACGGGGTTTTCATTTTGGAATTTTTGTTGGCATGTAGGAGAAGAAGTTCTGTTTTCGAACCGTTAAGTTTGAGGGAGCTGATGGTCATCCAATCATCAATTGAACAGAGGCATTCTTCTAATTGTTGATGATGGTTTTTTTGACCAGTGATGCGAAAGTAGAGTTGGGTGTCATCGGCATATGAGTGGAAACAGAGGTCTGTTTTCCTGATGATATTGAGAAGTGGGCGGATGTAGATGTTGAATAGCACTGGTGACAGGGGTGAGCCCTGGGGAACTCCGCAGGAGACTGCCCGGGTCTCTGAGGTGAATGTTCCTAGTTTCACTGTCTGAGAGCGATTCTCTAGGAAGGATGCAAGCCATTTTAGCGCCAGACCTGTGGCTCCTGCCACTTCTGAGAGGCGGACAAGTAAAGTATCGTGGTTCACTGTATCAAATGCTGCGCTGAGGTCCAACAGTACCAGGAGACTAGATTCTCCGCTATCTGCTGCTTCAAGGGCGTCGTCCCATATTTTGAGGAGTGCTGTTTCTGTGCCATGGCCTGGGCGGAAGCCTGATTGCAGTGGGTCCAGGAGTTGATGTGTGTCCAGGTGGTGTTGAAGCTGATGTACTACTGCTTTCTCCATAATCTTGGAGATGGTGTTGAGGCTTGTTATCGGTCTCCGGCAGTTGGGGTCCTTAGGGTGCAAAATCCAGTCTCTGGTGGGTACAATGTCATGCACACCCCAGTCTCTGGTGGGTACTAAGCAATAATGACGCTAGTCTCTGCTGGGTGCTACAATGTCTTTAGTGGGTACTATACAATGCAGACCCCAGTGTAGCTCCCTGGAGTTTAGGCAGAGTTGCTCCTCACAAATTTACCTGCCAGGAATAACTTTCCTGGTTGATTGTTAGAGATCTATTGATTTCTCCCTAAGTTTGGCCTTGTTGCACTTTTCTCTTCTACCACTAGGTGGCCGGGTACTTGGTGGTACTAGATATGAGAAGGGCAACGCAAGATCAGGTTATGGGTATATGGGGTATTTCAGCCAATGGGCAGGGATTTTCTTGAATGGCCTGCTGGGAGAGCCTATATATTCAGGTGGAGTCAGGTGATCTACAGTGCCTTGCAAAAGTATTCACCCCCTTGGCTTTTTACTTATTTTGTTACATTACAGCCTTTAGTTCAATGTTTTTTTTAATATGAATTATACGTGATGGATCAGAACACAATAGTCTAAGTTGGTGAAGTAAAATTAGAAAAATATATACATAAAACTATTTTTCAGAAAAAAAAACTAATAATTAGCATGTGCGTATGTATTCACCAACGTTGTTATGAAGCCCAAAAGCTCTAGTGCAACCAATTACCTTCAGAAGTCACATAATTAGTGAAATGATGTCCACCTGTGTGCAACCTAAGTGTCACATGATCTGTCATTACATATACACACCTTTTTGAAAGGCCCCAGAGGCTGCAACACCTAGGCAAGAGGCACCACTAACCAAACACTGCCATGAAGACCAAGGAACTCTCCAAACAAGTAAGGGACAATGTTGTTGAGAAGTACAAGTCAGGGTTAGGTTATAAAAAAATATCCAAATCTTTGATGATCCCTAGGAGCACCATCAAATCTATCATAACCAAATGGAAAGAACATGGCACAACAGCAAACCTGCCAAGAGACGGCCGAACACCAAAACTCACGGATCGGGCAAGGAGGGCATTAATCAGAGAGGCAGCACAGAAACCTAAGGTAACCCTGGAGGAGCTGCAGAGTTCTACAGCAGAGACTGGAGTATCTGTACATAGGACGACAATAAGCCGTACGCTCCATAGAGTTGGGCTTTATGGCAGAGTGGCCAGAAGAAAGCCATTACTTTCAGCAAAAAACAAAATGGCACGTTTTGAGTTTGCGAAAAGGCATGTGGGAGACTCCCAAAATGTATGGAGGAAGGTGCTCTGGTCTGACGAGACTAAAATTGAACTTTTTGGCCATCAAAGAAAATGCTATGTCTGGTGCAAACCCAACACATCACATCACCCAAAGAACACCATCCCCACTTTGAAACATGGTGGTGGCAGCATCATGCTGTGGGGATGTTTTTCAGCAGTCGGAACTGGGAAACTGGTCAGAGTTGAAGGAAAGATGGATGGTGCTAAGGGATATTAGCTAGAGTTAGTTGCTAGGGATATTCTTGAGCAAAACCTGTACCACTCTGTGTATAATTTGAGGCTAGGACGGAGGTTCACCTTCCAGCAGGACAATGACCCCAAGCAGACTGCTAAAGCAACACTTGGGTGGTTTAAGGGGAAACATGTAAATGTGTTGGAATGGCCTAGTCAAAGCCCAGACCTCAGTCCAAAAGAAAATCTGTAGTCAGACTTAAAGATTGCTGTTCACAAACGCAAACCAACCTGAAGGAGCTGGAGCAGTTTTGCAAGGAGGAATGGGCAAAAATCCCAGTGGTAAGATGTGGAAAGCTCATGTTGTATTGCCCGGGCTGCTAGGACGGAGTTTGGGCCTATCCCAGGCACATCTGGCTGCTAGGCTGTCTGAGTGCCTATCCAGAAGCAAGAGAGCAGTGCAGGGTTGGGACTGCGGCTTGCAGTAAAACCAAAAGTGACGGTTCTGCTGGTCGGAGAACCTGTCGTGGTCGGAGGTAGAGGGGAATCCGTCGCCAGTAAGGGACTAACCGCCTAGTTACGAGGGACTACAGTGAGTAACTGAAGTAAGTACCGGAGCAGTATCCTCACCAACCGGGGACGGTGAAGAATTAGGAAACTTCAGTAGGAATCAAGCCAGGGACCCAGCCAGCGGAGGTGACGCTTGCAAAGCAGCCTTCTGTGTCAAGCCAGGGACCAAGAAGGCCAGCAGGGTGAGGCTTGAGAGGTATCTTGAGTGCCAAGCTAGGGACCCAGCAGAGAAGCGGGGGTGACGCTTGAGGAAGATAAAACCGTGAAGATTGGAGGAGCTCAACTGATTCAGTGGCAGTGAATCAGAGAGTCTAGTGAAAAACTGGGAGCTCAGTGGGCTGAAGAACTACAAGGAGTGATTGTAGTGGAAAAGAAAGGAGCTGTTATGCTTTGTACTGTTAAAGACTGTTGCCATAGGAGACAGCATTCCTGCAAGTGCAGATGTGGCTTCTTGCTGGATGCCTTTCCCTGCATGGCTGTCCTCCGATTGAAGTCTCTGAGTCTGCCAATTGAACTTGCAACTACCTAAGAGTGTTCTGGCCCTAACCCTCTCTCCCTCAAAAGTTTGTTAAGAGAAATGAACTCTCTTTTGCATTCAAGAAGTCTGGTGCCCAAAGACTTAAAACATCTTGCACCCACTATGCCTCACAACCCACTACATACAGAAGGATGTCAGCTATCTCTGGCCCTGGAGGTTCTCATTACACCAAAGGAGGCCTGGGACCTTGCTACACCAGTCTTTGGTGAATACTTTTCAATGCAGACCCCAGTCTTCGGTGGGTACTATTCAATGCAGACCCCAGTCTTCGGTGGGTACTATACAATGCAGACCCCAGTTTTTGGTTTGTACCATACAATGCAGACACCAGTCTTTGGTGAATACTATACAATGCAGACCCCAGTCTTCGGTGGGTACTATACAATGCAGACCCCAGTCTTTGGTGGGTATTATATAATGCAGACTCCAGTTTCTGGTGGATACAATACAGTACTGACCCCAGTCTCTTGTAGCATTATTAAACGTAGACTCCAGTCTTTTGTGGGTACTATACAATGCAGACCCTCAATCTCTGGTGGGTTCTATATAACGCAGTCCTTGTTGCTCTTAGAGTACTTCTAATAGATTGTATCCATGTTGCTCCAGGGATAAAAGGAATACCACTAAATGTGGAAAATTCAGGGTTTAGGCTTTGATGTAGAAGTATCTCAGTGACAGGATGTCTTTCAGATCCACAGGTAAAAGTTCAGTTCAAGAGGTCCATCTGTGGCAATGTCCAAAACTTGGTAAATACCGGTTAGATATTTGGCAAACCTTGCAAATTCTTTTTGGTCTTCTGACACCTGTAGCTTCTTTTGCCCTAAAGAGAGTATGACTTCAAGCCCGAAGCTCATAGTACAATATTGGAAATCCCCCACCCAGCCTTGATGAGGGTCAGGGTTTCCTGAATTAACTCCACCATAAAACTAGAAAAAGCTATATTTCTTCCAGAGGAATTTCTGTACATTTTGAGAAATTGTGGAGTCCCTGGTTTTCTAACACAGGTCTACCTGTGCTGGATCTACTTAGACCATAACACCCCTATTAGGAAGACCAGCAAATGTTTGTTTGCTAATTCCCGCTAGCTAGTAAGCTGCGGTGGCCCATCCGTGCGTGGCTCGGGAAACGGGTCCTGAGACCCAATTGGCCGAGAGGGGAAGGGATCCTATTGGCCCTTGAGGAGGGAGGAGACGCACCGCCATGATGCTGAGGAAGGAGAAGCCCGCGACTTAGATTTGGTAAGTGCAGGAACCGATCAGGCAACCAACCGCCAGACGGATGGGTGGCGCCGGACGGATTGCCGCCCCCTCCCAAAAATATACCACCAGCCCCCACTGCTAGTAAGACCCCAGAATTGATGATGAGGATTTTGTCACTTCTGGTTTCAGCTGTAACTTTCCCCAAGTGATGTGGCCAGAGAAGAAGCTAATGAAGTACGGTCTGCACTTTATAAGCTTCAATGGAGGGAAAGGGAGACAACAGGGGTCTAATTGATCCCTGATCAGTAACAAAGACTGACCGTGCTACCACCCTGTAATCCAGTTTTAAGGGAGGTTACCTTATTGGTGCTCCACTCAAAGCCTCTGCAAGCCATAGTTATACCACAGTCAAAAGAGCCAGCAACTTAAATGGTTAAAATACAGTTTTCTTTATTGAAAACGACGGTGGGGGGAAAATACAGGGACATTTGACGTGTTTCAGCGAATGCAGGCCTATACTATCTTGTTCCTGGATTTTTACCCCAACATTCTTTTTAATTAAAAAAAAAATTAGATTTTAACCCTTTAAGTTGCCGGCTCTAATAGATCCCTGATGTCTCAATGAAGAGAACTTGTCACAGTAAACATTCCATCTCATAGGGGGTCATTGGTCCCCTATGTGGTAGCAATGTAGTTAAGTAAAAAAAGTATACAAAAGGGTACACCCAAGCACTAAAAAAAAAAGCCAAAAAATGTTGAGACCCCGTGAACATGCACAATCATACCTAAACGCACGCATCAGGGGCACCTATGTATGAAAACATCAGTTGTGCCACACATGTCACATATCGTCTCACAGGCAATAATTCTAGGCCCATTATTTACATTAAAATCCAAAATGATGACCTATAGGAGCTTTTAAAGCATTGCCTATGAAAAATGTTGTGTATTGAAGTTTGTCGCTGTTTCACTGGTGCGTGCAATTTTTACCACTTAACATGTTTGGTGTCTTTTTACTCGCCGCAAGCTCATCTTTTATATTTTACCAAAAAATTTATTTTTTAAAAAAAATGCGTGTGGGTGCACGAAATGTAAATTTAGTGTATTTTTTTTACTGAACAGTTGCGGTAAATAAGCCGTTGTGCTAGTATCCTATGACATAAAAAGCTGGAACTACCACTGTTTTATTTTTCCAGGTTGCTGCTTTCGGGGGGTTTTAGCTAATCTTTTTGGTCTAAAATTTTTCATGTGCAAAAAGGCCCAAAAACGGTTCTGGTATTGAAAGGGTTACTCGTGTGCCATACAGCCCTATGGGGTACGGCACATCACTGTGATTGATTATTTGGAGTTTTTACTAAGCTTAGCAGGGATTTTTATGTCATGGTGGTGCTGTTCAGTATAAGACATGTTTGTCCTATGGCCCGTTCACTCTGTGACCTCCAGGTGGGGATCTCTGAAAGGGAGTGTATCTAAATGGTGGGGTGCACTGTGGTCTCTGCTTATTAAAAAGTAGACTTGGAAGGGACCCCTTTATCAGGCTATGGGTTGATGGTTATGGGTATGGTGCTGGTGGAGCAAATCAGCAGTGAATCTCTATTCCCCACAGGATAGCCCAATTTCCTCTAAATCTGGGTTGGGTCCAATTCATTCATTGTTTGTGATTCCGTATTACTGGGATGAAATAAAATGTCATTATTAATAAGATGTCTTTCTTATTACAGATTCCGATTTCAGCCACGATCATTATTTTGATGGTTCAGAAGCAGGTACAGTACAGTTATTCTGGATTTCTGTCTCTCACTAACTTGAGGGACTGTTGGGATGGGGGGCACAGATGTAAGGAGGGACTTTGATGGGGACACTGATATAAGGAGGGACTTTGATGGGAACACAGATATAAGGAGGGACTTTGATGAGGACACTGATATAAGGAGGGACTTTGATGGGAACACAGATTTGAGGAAGGACTCTGCTGGGGTCCCTGATGTAAAGGAGGAATCTAATGGAGACCCAGCTGTAAGAGGGGCCCCAAAGTAAGGGGAAGTCTGCTAAGGACCCTGATACATGGGGGCACTCTGATGTTGAACCTTATGTAAGAGGGGCCCCTGATATATCTCCATGGTAAGGGGACGTCTAATGGGGATCCAGATGTAAGAGGAGCCCCTAATGTAAGGGGACTCTGATGTAAGGGGAGGTCTGATGTGGACCCTGATGTATGGGGGACCCTAATGTAAGAAGGGACTCTGATGGGGACCCTGATGTAAAGGAGGACTCTAATGAACACCCAGCTGTAAGAGGGGCACTGATGTAAAGGTAGTCTGGTGGGAGGGCTGTGATGTAAGGGGAGCTCTGCTAGGGACCCTGAGGCATGGGGGACTTTGATTGAGACTTCAATGTAAGGGGAAGGCTGATGGGGACTCAGATGTAAGAGGGTCCCTGATGTAAGGGAAATCTGATGGTGACTTTGATGTAAGTAGAAGTCTGCTAGCCACTTAACGACCGCCCACTCGCGGATTCACTGCGAGATCACCGTTATCGGCGGCGGGAGAGGGGCCCTTCCGCCGCTTACCGGAGGCGGCAGTAGCAGCGGAGGTGATCGGGTCCTTCTCCTTTCTTGGTATGGATACGAGTGAGAGGAAGATGACCCCCACCCGTTTCCATACCATAGCAGGGCTGAAGCGACGTCAAAACGTCAATTCCGCCCACAGCTCTTAAAGGGCCATTTTTTTGTTGTCATTTTTCAATGACAAATTTTTTTTTTATTTTTTTTTATTGCATTTAAGTCCAAATATGAGATCTGAGGTCTTTTTGATCCCCCAGATCTCATATTTAAGAGGACCTGTCATGCTTTTTTCTATTACAAGGGATGTTTACATTCCTTGTAATAGGAATAAAAGTGACCCAAATTTTTTTTTTTTTTTTAAACAAAACAGTTTTAAAATCAATAAAATAAAGTAAAATAAATAAGAAAAAAAATTTTTTTTTAAAGCGTCCCGTCCCGACGAGCCCAATGCGCAGAAGCGAACGCATACGTGAGTAGCGCCCGCATATGAAAACGGTGTTCAAACCACACATGTGAGGTATCGCCGCGACCGGTAGAGCAAGAGCAATAATTCTAGTCCTAGACCTCCTCTGTAACTCAAAACATGCAACCTGTAGAATTTTTTTAAACGTCGCCTATGGAGATTTTTAAGGATAAAAAGTTTGACGCCATTCCACGAGCGGGCGCAATTTTGAAGCGTGACATGTTGGGTACATGTAAATCTCATGCTCATTCCTTCTTCCCCTCAACACATCGACGGTGATGGCACCTAACTCTCGCAAAATGTAACCTCCTAGCACTGCTATGGTAATGTGTATAAACAAAGTGGAAGCTTTAGGAGCATATTACAACAAAAATGTTTAAAAAAACAAGGGCAGGATGCACAATATGTTCTCTATCCTTGTCCATTGTGACATGACTGGTACACTTTGTTGACGGCATAACTTATTGTCAAATCATTTTCACTCTTTGAGGGGGCAGGGGTCTGTATAATAATTCCTCATCATCTGTCCATCTTCTCTCATCATGTACAGGGCCGTCTTTAATATTGATTGGACCCTGGGCAAAAATTTTCTTGGGCCCCCCTCCCCCCATGCAATTTCGCTTTCCACCTGCTCGGAGACATACAATAAATAGCAGTTAGACTTAAAATCAGATTACTGTATCAGATCAGGAAGCGATTTTGATTGGTTGCCAGAGGTTACAGCATATCATTACCTCTTACTGACTGGTTGCTAGAGGTTACAGCACACATTTAAGCTCACTGATTAGTTGCTAGAGGTTACAGTACATGGTTTCTGCTTGTTGATTGGTTGCTAGAAATTACTGTACAGTAATACTGCTCACTGGTTGCCATAGGTTACAGCACGTCTTCTCCTCACTGCAGGGGGGCATGATATACATATGAATGCCGCCTTTATTTACATATCAATGACACCTGCCTCGGCTATTTACATATGAATGTCACCGCTATTTACATATGAATGATGCCATTATTTACATATGAATGATGGTTATTCACATGTAAACACAGGGTCTGCAGGTGAGTCATCTGCACACAACAATAGGGCAGAGCTAGATATTGGGACACTGCACAGGATTAAAACTTCAAGGGACAAGGGAATTTAAACTGGAATAGTTGGCAAGTATGAGGCAGCTGCTTTGGGCCCCACAACAATGACAGGGCCCAGGGCAGCTGCCCCTTTTGCCCTGCCTTAAAGACGGCCCTGATCATGTATCCTTTCTTTTCAGAAGATGTGACATTCTCAGAGTATGCACATAACCCCCACATTCACTGTGGACATTCTCTGCACCCCGTGTCACATTCCCATCACATGACTGGCAGAAATGGTAAGTGCCATTTTAAATTGGAGGAACTGTGTGATTGTTTTCCAGGGCTCTGTGGATCATTTGTCTGCATTTATTTCAGTACTGCTAATGAACAATGCTCTACAATATAGACCCCAGTCTCTGGTGGGTACAATGCTATGCCCACCCCAGTCTCTGGTGGGTACAATGCTATGCCCACCGCAGTCTCTGGTGGGTACAATGCTATGCCCACCGCAATCTCTGGTGGGTACAATGCTATGCCCACCCCAGTCTCTGGTGGGTACAATGCTATGCCCACCGCAGTCTCTGGTGGGTACAATGCTATGCCCACCGCAGTCTCTGGTGGGTACAATGCTATGCCCACCCCAGTCTCTGGTGGGTACAATGCTATGCCCACCGCAGTCTCTAGTGGGTACAATGTTATGCACTGTGTAAAGTGATAAGAATAGCGCTAATCCACCCACAAAAAAACTTTACAATCTGAAAAGGTGAATACTACAACTTATAAACATACAGTATCTCACAAAAGTGAGTACACCCCTCACATTTTTGCAAATATTTTATTCTATCTTTTCATGTGACAACACTGAAGAAATTACACTTTGCTACAATGTAAAGTAGTGAGTGTACAGCTTGTATAACAGTGTAAATTTGCTGTCCCCTCAAAATAACTCAGCACACAGCCATTAATGTCTAAACCGCTGGCAACGAAAGTGAGTACACCCCTAAGGGAAAATGTCCAAATTGGGCCCAATTAGCCATTTTCCCTCCCCGGTGTCATGTGACTCGTTAGTGTTACAAGGTCTCAGGTGTGAATGGGGAGCAGGTGTGTTAAATTTGATATTGCTCTCACTCTCTCATACTGGTCACTGGGTGTTCAACATGGCACCTTGTGGCAAAGAACTCTGAGGATCTGAAAAAAAAATTCTTGCTCTACATAAAGATGGCCTAGGCTATAAGATGATTGCCAAGACCCTGAAACTGAGCTGCAGCACGGTGGCCAAGACCATACAGCGGTTTAACAGGACAGGTTCTGCTCAGAACAGGCCTTACCATGGTCGACCAAAGAACGATCAGAGGTTATCTTTGGGAAATAGACGTATGAGTGGTGCCAGCATTACTGCAGAGGTTGTAGGGGTGGGGGGGTCAGCCTGTCAGTGCTCAGACCGTACACCACACACTGCATCAAATTGGTCTGCATGGCTGTCGTCCCAGAAGGAAGCCTCTTCTAAAGATGATGCACAAGAAAGCCTGCAAACAGTTTGCTGAAAACAGGCAGACTAAGGACATGGATTACTGGAACCATGTTCTGTGGTCTGATGAGACCAAGATAAACTTATTTGGTTCAGATGGTGTCAAGCGTGTGTGACAGCAACCAGGTGAGGAGTACAAAGACAAGTGTGTCTTGCCTACAGTCAAGCATGGTGGTGGGAGTGTTGTGGTCTGGGGCTGCATGAGTGCTGCCGGCACTGGGGAGCTACAGTTCATTGAGGGAACCATGAATGCCAACATGTACTGTGACATACTGAAGCAGAGAATGATCCCCTCCCTTCGGAGACTGGGCCGCAGGGCAGTATTCCAACATGATAACGACCCCAAACACTCCTCCAAGACGACCACTGCCTTACTAAAGAAGCTGGGGGTAAAGGTGATAGACGGGCCAAGCATGTCTCCAGACCTAAACCCTATTGATCATCTGTGGGACATCCTCAAATGGAAGGTGGTGGAGTACAAGGTCTCTAACATCCACCAGCTCTGTGATATCATCATGAAGGAGTGGAAGAGGACTCCAGTGACAACCTGTGAAGCTCTGGTGAACTCCATGCCCAAGAGGGTTAAGGCAGTGCTGGAAAATAATGGTGGCCACACAAAATATTGGCGCTTTGAGCCCAATTTGGACATTTTCACTTAGGGGTGTACTCACTTTTGTTGCCAGTAGTTCAGACATTAATAGCTGTGTGTTGAGTTATTTTGAGGGGACAGCAAATTTACACTGTTATACAAGCTGTACACTCACTACTTTACATTGTAGCAAAGTGTCATTTCTTCAGTGTTGTCACATGAAAAGATATAATAAAATATTTGCAAAAATGTGAGGGGTGTACTCACTTTTTTGCAAATATTTTATTTTTATCTTTTCATGTTAAAACACTGAAGAAATGACACTTTTCTACAATGTAAAGTAGTGAGTGTACAGCTTGTATAACAGTGTAAATTTGCTGCTGGATAAATTGGATAAACCAATTCAATATGCAATATCTATAAAGTGCTAGTGCATAATATAAACTCTATGCAACGTACTATAAAGTTGCTGAGATAAGGTGCAAAAAAGATTAAAAAAAATGTGCAACGATGAATATCAATATTGAAATAATAAACAAAAAATCTACCAAATGAGTGAACAGTCTCTCTTTATGTGATTATCACAAAAAAACGCAAAAAGCAAACTTCACCAACATGTGAATCCTTCACCGCTCTCTCTCAATTGGACTCACCGCATATCACGGAAAAGAAAAAGGAAGGAGGCTTCCATAGTGTAAAAAACAAAAAACCTCACAGGCTTGTTAAACTATTTGCATTCCACTCACATTTGAAGAGTGCCTGCCCGACACTAGGGAGTAACAGGCCCAGCTACAGTATGTGTAGGGCAAATCGTTTTTTTAACAAGCCTGTGAGATATTTTTTACGCTATGGAGGTCTCCTTTTTTTTTTTTCCTTCCCATGATATGCTGTAATTGTTGAGAGAAAAACTGATTGATGATCATTTGTGGAGAGTGTTGTCCTCTAGTTGATATATCCAATTTTTAATCTGGTGAGTCCAATTGAGAGAGATCGGTGAAGAATTCACATGTTGGTGAAGTTTGATTTTTGACTTTTTTATTCTGTTATGCACACCCCAGTCTCTGGTGGGTACAAAGCAATAGAGACGTTAGTCTCTGATGGGTGCTACAATGTTGACTCCAGGCTTTGGTAGGTTCTATACAATGTAAACTCCAATCTCTTGTGGATTCTATATAATGTAGATTCCAGTTTCTCATAGGTAATATACAATATAGACCACAAGGCTTAGGCGGATACTTTGGTGGGTATTATACAATGCAGACCCCAGTCTTTGATGGGTACTATATAATGCAGACCCCAGTCTCTGGTGGATATAATACAGTACTGTCCCCAGTCTCTTGAAGCATTTTTAAACGTAGACTCCAGTCTTTTGTGGGTACTATACAATGCAGACCCTCAATCTCTGGTGGGTTCTATATAATGCAGTCCTTGTTGCTCCTAGAGTACTTCTAATAGATGGTATCCATGTTGCTCCAGGGACAAAATACCACTAAATGCTGAAAATTCAGGGTTTAGGCTTTGATGTAGAAGTATCTCAGTGACAGGATGTCTTACAGATCCACATAATTGTGGTGGTCATGTTCATCATGGCCCACAGCCAGGTAAAGTTCAGTTCAAGAGGTCCTTCTTTGGCAATATCCAAAACTTGGTAAATACCGGTTAGACATTTGGCAAACCTTGCAAATTCTTTTTGGTCTTCTGACACCTGTAGCTTCTTTTGCCCTAAAGAGAGTATGACTTCTAGCCCGAAGCTCATAGTACAATATTGGAAATCCCCCACCCAGCCTTGATGAGGGTCAGGGTTTCCTGAATTAACTCCACCATAAAACTAGAAAAAATTCCTTCCAGAGGAATTTCTGTACATTTTGAGAAATTGTGGAGTCCCTGGTTTTCTAACACAGGTCTACCTATTGGTCCCCTATGTGGTAGCAATGTAGTTAAGTGAAAAAAAGTATACAAAAAAGGTACACCCAAGCACTAAAAAAAAAAAGCCTAAAAATGTTGAGACCCCAGGTACATGCACAATCATACCTAAATGCGTGGACCAGGGGCACCTATGTATGAAAACATCAGTTGTGCTACACATGTCACATATCGCCTCACAGGCAATAATTCTAGGCCCATTATTCACAGTAAAATCCAAAAGGATGACCTATAGGAGCTTTTAAAGCATTCCCTATGGAAAATGTTGTGTATTGAAGTTTGTCGCTGTTTCACTGGTGCGTGCAATTTTTACCACTTGACATGTTTGGTGTCTTTTTACTCGCCGCAAGCTCATCTTTTATATTTTACCAAAACATGTATTTTTAAAAAAAAATGTGTGTGGGTGCACAAAATGTAACTTTTTTTTTTTTTTTGTCAAATGTTTTTATTGCGCACAAAAGTCAAAATTTACAAAATGTAACTTTAGTGTATTTTTTTACTGAACAGTTGCGGTAAATAAGCCGTTCTGCTAATATCCTATGACATAAAAAGCTGGAACTACCACTGTTTTATTTTTCCAGGTTGCTGCTTTCGGGGGGTTTTAGCTAATCTTTTTGGTCTAAAATTTTTCATGTGCAAAAGGCCCAAAAAACGGTTCTGGTATTGAAAGATTTACTTGTGTGCCATACAGCCCTATGGGGTACGACACATCACTGTGATTGATTATTTGGAGTTTTTATTAAGCTTAGCGGGGATTTTTATGTCATGGTGGTGCTGTTCAGTATAAGACATGTTTGTCCTATGGCCCGTTCACTCTGTGACCTCCAGGTGGGGATCTTGAGCTCTGAAAGGGAGTGTGTCCAAATGGTGGGGTGCACTGTGGTCTCTGCTTATTAAAAAGTAGACTTGGAAGGGACCCCTTTATCAGGCTATGGGTTGATGGTTATGGGTATGGTGCTGGTGGAGCAAATCTGCAGTGAATCTCTATTCCCCATAGGACAGCCCAATAAAATGTCATTATTAATAGGATGTCTTTCTTATTACAGGTTTCGATTTCATGCATGGTCATTATTTAGATGGTCCAGAAGCAGGTACAGTACAGTTATTCTGGATCATTTGTATCACTAACTTAAGGGACTGTTGGGATGGGGGACACTGATATAAGGGGGGACTTTGATGGGGACACAGATTTGAGGAGGGACTCTGATGGGGACACAGATTTGAGGAGGGACTCTGATGGGGTCCCTGATGTAAAGGAGGAATCTAATGGAGACCCAGCTGTAAGAGGGGCCCCGATGTAAGGGGAAGTCTGCTAAGGACCCTGATACATGGGGGGGATTCTGATGTTGAACCTGATGTAAGAGGGGCCCCTGATATATGGGGACTCCATGGTAAGGGTGATGGGGACCCTGATGTAAAGGAGGACTCTAATGAACACCCAGCTGTAAGAGGGGCCATGATGTAAAGGGAGTCTGATGGGGGGCTCTGAGGTAAGGGGAAGTCTGCTAAGGACCCTGATACATGGGGGGACTCTGATGTTGAACCTGATGTAAGAGGGGCCGCTGATGGGGACTCCGTGGTAAGGGGAAGACGTCTGATGGGGATCCAGATGTAAGAGGAGCCCCTATTGTAAGGGGACTCTGATGTAAGGGGAGGTCTGATGGGGACCCTGATGATGTATGGGGGACTCTGATGTATGGGGGACTCTGATGGGGATCCAGATGTAAGAGGGTCCCTGATGTAAGGGGACTCTGATGTAAGGGGAGGTCTGATGGGGACCCTGATGTATGGGGGACTCTGATGTGGACTCTGATGTATGGGGGACTCTGATGGGGATCCGGATGTAAGAGGGTTCCTGATGTAAGGGGACTCTGATGGTGACTTTGATGTAAGTAGAACTCTGTTAGGGACCCTGATGCATGGGGGACTCTGATGTTGAACCTTATGTAAGAGGGGTCCTTGATATATGGGGGCTCTGACGGGGACTGTGGGGGAAGGGGAAGGCTGATGGGAAACCTGATGGGAACCCTGATGTAAGCTGCTAATGTAAAGGGAAACTGATGTAAGGGGAAGTGTGATGTGGACCCTGATGAAAAGGGGGATTTTGTTGGGGATCCAGAATTGAGATCGCATGCGTTCGGATCAGTTCACCTATTCCTGCATGCCTGTTGAGTTTTTACATGCAGCTGTGTCTGTCCAGCCGTGGCGTCATCAACCACTTCCATAGGCTGCCTGCACACAGCTCGGGGAGGCTACCGAAGCGAAAACAAATGCCTCATGCTTGCAGTATGGGTGTCAGTGCCCATATGATTGGGGTCTTATCTTAACAATCATTCAGTGAATGCAATTGCCCCGAGCTAGTAAAAGGTCAGTCTAGTGGCTAATCTACAAATCTCTAACGCCCAGCTCTACTTTGTGCCCTCCATCCACCTGCCACCGTTTGACTGTTGGGATGGGGGACACTGATATAAGGGGGGACTTTGGTGGGGACACAGATTTGAGGAGGGACTCTGATGGGGACACAGATTTGAGGAGGGACTCTGATGGGGTCCCTGATGTAAAGGAGGAATCTAATGGAGATCCAGCTGTAAGAGGGGCCCTCATGTAAGGGGAAGTCTGCTAAGGACCCTGATACATGGGGGGGATTCTGATGTTGAACCTGATGTAAGAGGGGCCCCTGATATATGGGGCTCCATGGTAAGGGTGATGGGGACCCTGATGTAAAGGAGGACTCTAATGAACACCCAGCTGTAAGAGGGGCCATGATGTCCTCCATCCACCTGCCACCGTTTGTGATAAAAAAGAGTTGCATACATACTACACACATACACATATATATATATATATATATATATATATATATATATATATATATATATATATATATATATATATATATATAATTTTTTTCGGTATTTCTGTCCAGTCCTGACTTCTCAGGTCCTCTTTCTTGTCTTCTTCTTGTGGTGGTGGGTAGACATGTGCACTGACAAACGAAAAAAAAAAAAAAAATTGTTTTTGTTTCAATAGTTTTTTTGCTTTTTTCGAAAATTCGGAAATCTGAAAATTTGGATTTTCAAATTTCCGAAATGTCTGAATTTTGAATTTCCGAATTTTCAAATTCCGAACTTTTAAATTTTCGGAAATTCAAAAATTCAAAAATACGAATTTGAAAGGAAATTTCAATACCTATAATTTAATATTTATTAGTTAGTTATTTCAGATTTTCGGGTTTTTGAATTTTCATTCTTTGTTTTTGGATTTTCAAATTTCCTAACTCTTGAATTTTCAAAATTTATGAAGTTTCAAATATTCAAATTTCCTAATTTCGAATTTCTGAAATTTTGAAAATTTGGAAATTCAAAATTTCAGAAATTTGAAATTTCGGAATTAATGAATTTGACAAAATTTATTAAAAAACGAATTTGGAACTAAACTAATTTGTCTAGTGGTGGGAAGCTCCAGAATGCAGCGGAATGTAGCGCCACTCTCCTGTATGTCCAGGGCAGCCTGAGCTGGGCTTTAAATATATATTTTTTTTTAAATGACGAGCTAGCCTGTAAAAATGAGAAAGCCAGAATAACACAGAGATCTGTTATCTGATAGGATTTCTATCTTGATTGATAAATCTTTCATTTTTTTAATTTACCCCCCTTCCCCCCGTCACCACCCACCACTCCAGTTTGGCTGATATCCCTGCAGAATGCAGACGGATCCTGGAACCTGACCCCCAAATTCTCTGCTTTCCTGGGGATATCCAAGAAAGACATAAAGGCCGGGAACCCTGACCAGGTATGGCGTCACTCCATGTGTCTAAATTCTGCCAGTGCCGGTGGTCTGTAGGCATTCCAAAAGACAAAATGACAAAACAACTACCCACACACCAATATGAAGAAACATTCATCACACCCATTGAAATTTTCCACATTTTGTCATGTTACAACCAAAAACCTAAATGCCTTTCACTGCAATTACAGCTGCAAGTCTTTTTGGGGATGTCTCTACCAGCTTTGTACATCTAGAGAGGGACATTTTTGCCCATTCTTCTTTGCAAAATACCTCAAGCTCTGTCAGATTGGATGGAGAGCGTCTGTGAACAGCAATTTTCAAGTCTTGCCACAGATTCTCAATTGGATTTAGGTCTGGCCTTTGACTGGGCCATTCTAACACATGAATATGCTTTGATCTAAACCATTCCATTGTAGCTCTGGCTGTATGTTTAGGGTCGTTGTCCTGCTGGAAGGTGAACCTCCGCCACAGTCTCAAGTCTTTTGCAGACTCTAATGCCCTGTACACACGACCGGTTTTGCCGTCGGACCAAACTCCGAAGGTTTCTCTGACGGAACCCCGATGGAATTCCATTCAAGCGGTCTTGCCTACACACGGTCAAACTAAAGTCCAACCGTCCAGAACGCGGTGACGTACAGCACGTACGACGGGTCTAGAAAAAGGGCATTCAATAGCCAGTAGCCAATAGCTTCCATCTTTTACTTGCTTCAGAGCATGCGTCGTTTTTGGTCCGTCGGAATAACATACAGACGAGCAGTTTTCCTGATAGGAACTGGTTCCGGCGGAATGATTTAGAACATGTTCTATTTCTAGGTCCGTCAGAATTTTCGAAAAAGAAAGTCAGATGAGGCCTACACACGATCGGATTATACGATGAAAAGACTCCGTCTGACTTTTCCTATCGGACATTCTGCTCGTGTGTGCGCGGCCTAACAGGTTTTCTTCTAAGATTGCCCTGTATTTGGCTCCATCCATCTTCCCATCAACTCTGACCAGCTTACCTGTCCCTGCTGAAAAAAAGCATCCCCACCACATGATGCTGCCACCACCATGTTTCACAGTGGGGATGGTGTGTTCAGGGTGATGTGCAGTGTCCCATTTTGGTCTCATCTGACCAGAGCACCTTCTTCCACATGTTTGTTGTGTCCCCGATATGGTTTCTTGCAAATGGGACTTCTTATGACTTTCTTTCAACAATGTCTTTCTTCTTGCCACTCTTCCATAAAGGTCAGATTTGTGGAGAACACGACTAATAGTTGTCCTGTGGACAGATTCTTCCACCTGAGCTGTGCATCTCTGCAGCTCCTCCAGAGTTACCATGGACCTCTTGGCTGCTTCTCTTATTTTTATTTTCCATAGATTTTTTATTGAAAAGTTTTACTTTTTTGTTGTTGTTTGTTTATGTTTAAAAAACAAAAAACATACGTACAAGCAACCAAATTATTAATGCTCTCCTTGCCCGGCCGGTCAGTTTATGTCTTGGTAGGTTTGCAGTTGTGCCATACTCCTTCCATTTTCAGATGATGGATTGAATAGAGCTCCGTGAGATGTTCAAAGCTTGGGATATTTTTTTTATAACCTAACCCTGCTTTAAAGTTCTCCACAACTTTATCCCTGACCTGTCTGGTGTGTTCCTTGGCCTTCATGATGCTGTTTGCCCACTAAGGTTCTCTAACAAACCTCTGAGGCCTTCACATAACAGCTGTATTTATACTGACATTAAAATCACACACAGGTGGACTCTATTTACTAATTAGGTGACTTCTGAAGGCAATTGGTTCCACCAGATTGGTGGTCTCAAACTGGCGGCCTTCTCGCTGTTGTGAAACTACAAGTCCCATCATGCCTCTGCCTGTGGGAGTAACTGTCAGCCTTGCAATGCCTCATGGGACTTGTAGTTTCGCAACAGCTGGAGGGCCTCCAGTATGAGACCCCTGCCCTAGGTTTTAGTTAGGGGTATCATAGTAAAGGGGGCTGAATACAAATGCTCGCCACACTTTTCACATATTTATTTGTAAAATATTTTAAAAACCATTTATCATTTTCCTTCCACTTCACAATTATGTGCCACTTTGTGTTGGTCTATTACATAAAATCCCAATAAAATACATTTACGTTTTTGGTTGTAACATGACAAAATGTGGAAAAATGTCAAGGCACTGTATATAGTATGTACATGCAGTATAATGGAAAGATGTAACAATAAGAAAGATACATGTAACAAATGCAATTACTCAGTTTCACATCCTGCCATCTAGTGGCAAAACTGAATCATTACACTATCCGTTATACTTGATTTGATTGTAGCCGTATTAGTGCAATTGTGACAGAGAAAATTGAGTATCACGGACAGTACTCAATTTTCACTATCCGTTATAAAATAGTACAGATCTGATCTAGCAGTCATCTGTACTATCTATAAAGAAATGAATGACAGGTGTTTGACTGTACAGACCTGCATGGATCTCCAAATATTCTGCTCTGCATGGATCTCTGGATGGACTGCCTTGTGATCAGTTCATTGGTCCTGCAAGGATGTACAGTAGGGATGCGCTTGGAGATCCCTGCAGGTCCACAGCTTCTCACAATGTGAACTAGAAGCTGCAGAAAGTCAGAGAGAGCCTAATTTTCTGGCTGGAGGATATCCAGTATTATCTAGGCCTTTCCACCACAGCCTGATTGTCCATTGCCCGCCCCTTTCATTCACTGGATTTTTATTTTGTCCAGTGGCGGCCGCTCCAGCAGGGGCGCTGCCGCCCCCTCAATCCATGTGCCCAGCCCCTAATCTACATGCAGGGCGCCGGATACATGGATTTCAATTGTTTTTTTTTTTCTTCGTTTTTTTTAGAAGCACGCGATTAGAGCCTGAGGCTCTAATTGGCTTCAAAAAAAGGGTGGGCTCGGGGGGCGCAGAGCACTGCACTCTGAGCTCACCCAGTTGTGTGACAATGGTGAATTAATATTCACTATTGGCCTCCTGATTCTCCTCCCGGCCAATCAGTTAGTGGGTCCTTAGACCTGATTGACCGAGAGGAAAAGTGACCATATTGTCTGCCAAGGAGGAGACGCAGGGGGAAGCGGCCCAGGAGGGGAAGCCACTGAGGAGGAGACACCAAGGAGGAGACGCAGGGGGAAGCCGCAGAGGAGGAGACGCAGGGGGAAGCCGCAGAGGAGGAGACACCGAGGAGGAGGAGATGCAGAGGGAAGCCGCCGAGGAGGAGATGCAGAGGGAAGCCGCCGAGGAGGAGACACCGAGGAGGAGACGCAGGGGGAAGCCGCAGAGGAGGAGACGCAGGGGGAAGCCGCAGGAGGAGGAGACGCAGGGGGAAGCCGCAGAAGAGGAGACGCAGGGGGAAGCCGCAGAAGAGGAGACGCAGGGGGAAGCCGCAGAAGAGGAGACGCAGGGGGAAGCCGCAGGGGGAAGCCGCAGAGGAGGAGACGCAGGGGGAAGCCGCAGAGGAGGAGATGCAGGGAGAAACCGCAGAGGAGGAGATGCAGGGGCGAGCCGCAGAACAGGAGACACTGAGGGAAGCCGCAGAGGAGGAGACGCAGGGGGAAGCCGCAGAGGAGGAGACGCAGGGGGAAGCCGCCGAAGAGGAGACGCAGGGGGAAGCTGCCGAAGAGGAGACGCAGGGGGAAGCTGCCGAAGAGGAGACGCAGGGGGAAGCTGCCGAAGAGGAGACGCAGGGGGAAGCCGCCGAAGAGGAGACGCAGGGGGAAGCCGCCGAAGAGGAGACGCAGAGGGAAGCCGCCGAAGAGGAGACGCAGGGGGAAGCCGCCGAAGAGGAGACGCAGGGGGAAGCCGCCGAAGAGGAGACGCAGGGGGAAGCCGCCGAAGAGGAGACGCAGGGGGAAGCCGCCGAAGAGGAGACGCAGGGGGAAGCTGCCGAAGAGGAGACGCAGGGGGAAGCCGCCGAAGAGGAGACGCAGGGGGAAGCCGCAGAGGAGGAGACGCAGGGGGAAGCCGCAGGGAGAAGCCGCAGGGGGAAGCCGCAGGGAGAAGCCGCAGAGGAGGAGACACTGAGGAGGAGACGCAGGGGGAAGCCGCCGAGGAGGAAACGCAGGGGGAAGCCGCAGAGGAGGAGATGCAGGGGGAAGCCGCAGAGGAGGAGACACTGAGGAGGAGATGCAGGGGGAAGCTGCCGAGAAGAACAAACAACATATTTGGGGGGTACACCCTAAAAGATGCATTAAAGATGTTGCAGCCATACAACAGAACAAAATATTACAGCGCACACATGCAAAAAAGACATTTACCTTCTGCAAGCCTTATACACCTAGACATTTTCAAAAAACATTATCAAAAAATATTACTATATGGTGTAATATAGTAAGCCCACTTACTGCGACAAAGTACCCCATGATTAATGGGTCCTACACTATCCATAGATTGGAAGATCCTGCTTCTCTGAACCATGAGAGCAATACACTCCTCTATATGGGAGAACTGAGGTCTCCACCCATGTAATCCATACAATCTATTATATGGATTCTGACCAAATCCTTTTGGGTGAGGAGCACCCCACTCCCTCATTAGTGTCCACCTGTGTCATGGGTGGAGACCTCATGTTCTCCAATATAGAGGAGTGTATGGCTCTCATGGTTCAGAGAAGCAGGATCTCCCAGTCTATGGATAGTGTAGGACCCACTAATCATGGGGTACTTTGTCGCAGTAAGTGGGCTTAGCACCATATAGTAATATGGTGTGACCAAATCCCCATATGTTTTGATAATGTTTTTTTGAAAATGTCTAGGTGTTTTAAATAAGCCTTGAAGGGTGAAAATTTCTTTTTTGCATGTGTGCGCTGTAATATTTTTGTTCTGACGCTGAGAAGGAGACGCAGGCCCACAACCTAGATGGGGTAAGTGTATGGTTTGCCGATCAAGCCAACAACTGACGGACTGACCATGGGGGGGGGAGTGGCAGGTGTTTTGTTTGCACCCTCCCGTCAGCCATGATCTGCCTGCATTGCATAGAGAGGAACAGATTACTGGGTGTAAAATAAGGCATGCTATGAAAATGTAAAGGTTTTTTTTTTTTTAACCACTTGACGACCGCCTCACGCCGATGTACGTCGGCAAAGTGGCACGGACAGGCAAAATCACGTACAGGGTACGTGATTTGCCTTCCGCGGGTGGACCCGATCGGACCCCCCCCCCCCGGTGCCCGAGGCGGTCGTCTTTTGTCCAGCGGCGATCGGTGATGAGGGGGAGACCATCCGTTCGTGGCCCCCCCCTCGCGATCGCCGCCGGCCAATCGAATCATTCCTTTGCTGCTGTATGCTAAACAGCAGCAAAGGAAATGATGTCATCTCTCCTCGGCTCGGTAATTTCCGTTCCGGCCCGAGGAGAGAAGACATCAATGTGAGTGCACAAACACACACACACACAGTAGAACATGCCAGGCATACAAAACACCCCGATCCCCCCCCCGATCGCCCCCCGATCCCCCCCCAATCACCCCCCCCCCGTCACAAACTGACACCAGCAGTTTTTTTTTTTTTTTTTTCTGATTACTGCATAGTGTCAGTTTGTGACAGTTACAGTGTTAGGGCAGTGAGTATTACCCCCCTTTAGGTCTAGGGTACCCCCCTAACCCCCCCTAATAAAGTTTTAACCCCTTGATCACCCCCTGTCACCAGTGTCACTAAGCGATCATTTTTCTGATCGCTGTATTAGTGTCGCTGGTGACGCTAGTTAGTGAGGTAAATATTTAGGTTCGCCGTCAGCGTTTTATAGCGTCAGGGACCCCCATATACTACCTAATAAATGTTTTAACCCCTTGATTGCCCCCTAGTTAACCCTTTCACCACTGATCACCGTATAACCGTTACGGGTGACGCTGGTTAGTTCGTTTATTTTTTATAGTGTCAGGGCACCCGCCGTTTATTACCGAATAAAGGTTTAGCCCCCTGATCGCCCGGCGGTGATATGCGTCGCCCCAGGCAGCGTCAGATTAGCGCCAGTACCGCTAACACCCACGCACGCAGCATACGCCTCCCTTAGTGGTATAGTATCTGAACGCATCAATATCTGATCCGATCAGATCAATACTAGCGTCCCCAGCAGTTTACGGTTCCCAAAAACGCAGTGTTAGCAGGATCAGCCCAGACACCTGCTAGCACCTGCGTTTTGTGCCTCCGCCCGGCCCAGCCCAGCCCACCCAAGTGCAGTATCGATCGATCACTGTCACTTACAAAACACTAAACGCATAACTGCAGCGTTCGCAGAGTCAGGCCTGATCCCTGCGATCGCTAACAGTTTTTTTGGTAGCGTTTTGGTGAACTGGCAAGCACCAGCCCCAGGCAGCGTCAGGTTAGCGCCAGTACCGCTAACACCCACGCACGCACCGTACACCTCCCTTAGTGGTATAGTATCTGATCGCATCAATATCTGATCCGATCAGATCTATACTAGCGTCCCCAGCAGTTTAGGGTTCCCAAAAACGCAGTGTTAGCGGGATCAGCCCAGATACCTGCTAGCACCTGCGTTTTGCCCCTCCGCCCGGCCCGGCCCACCCAAGTGCAGTATCGATCGATCACTGTCACTTACAAAACACTAAACGCATAACTGCAGCGTTCGCAGAGTCAGGCCTGATCCCTGCGATCGCTAACAGTTTTTTGGTAGCGTTTTGGTGAACTGGCAAGCGCCAGCGGCGTAGTACACCCCGGTCGTAGTCAAACCAGCACTGCAGTAACACTTGGTGACGTGGCGAGTCACATAAGTGCAGTTCAAGCTGGTGAGGTGGCAAGCACAAGTAGTGTCCCACTGCCACCAAGAAGACAAACACAGGCCCGTCGTGCCCATAGTGCCCTTCCTGCTGCATTCGCCAATCCTAATTGGGAGCCCACCACTTCTGCAGCGCCCGTACTTCCCCCATTCACATCCCCAACCAAATGCAGTCGGCTGCATGAGAGGCATTTTTATGTCCTCCCGAGTACCCCTACCCAACGAACGCCCCCAAAAAGATGTTGTGTCTGCAGCAAGCGCGGATATAGGCGTGACGCCCGCTATTATTGTCCCTCCTGTCCTGACAATCCTGGTCTTTGCATTGGTGAATGTTTTGAACGCTACCATTCACTAGTTGAGTATTAGCGTAGGGTACAGCATTGCACAGACTAGGGCACACTTTCACAGGGTCTCCCAAGATGCCATCGCATTTTGAGAGACCCGAACCTGGAACCGGTTACAGTTATAAAAGTTAGTTACAAAAAAAGTGTAAAAAAAAAAAAAATATGAAATAAAAAAAAATAGTTGTTGTTTTATTGTTCTCTCTCTCTCTATTCTCTCTCTCTATTGTTCTGCTCTTTTTTACTGTATTCTATTCTGCAATGTTTTATTGTTATTGTTATTGTTATTATGTTTTATCATGTTTGTTTTTCAGGTGTGTAATTATTTACACTTTACTGTGCTTTATTGTTAACCATTGTTAACCATTTTTTTGTCTTCAGGTACGCCATTCACGAGTTTGAGTGGTTATACCAGAATGATGCCTGCAGGTTTAGGTATCATCTTGGTATCATTCTTTTCAGCCAGCGGTCGGCTTTCATGTAAAAGCAATCCTAGCGGCTAATTAGCCTCTAGACTGCTTTTACAAGCCGTGGGAGGGAATGCCCCCCCCCCCACCGTCTTCCGTGTTTTTCTCTGGCTCTCCTGTCTCAACAGGGAACCTGAGAATGCAGCCGGTGATTCAGCCAGCTGACCATAGAGCTGATCAGAGACCAGAGTGGCTCCAAACATCTCTATGGCCTAAGAAACCGGAAGCTACGAGTATTTCATGACTTAGATTTCGCCGGATGTAAATAGCGCCATTGGGAAATTGGGGAAGCATTTTATCACACCGATCTTGGTGTGGTCAGATGCTTTGAGGGCAGAGGAGAGATCTAGGGTCTAATAGACCACAATTTTTTCAAAAAAGAGTACCTGTCACTACCTATTGCTATCATAGGGGATATTTACATTCCCCGAGATAACAATAAAAATGATTAAAAAAAAAAATATGAAAGGAACAGTTTAAAAGTAAGATTAAAAAAGCAAAAAAATAATAAAGAAAAAAAAAAACAAAAAAACACCCCTGTCGCCCCCTGCTCTTGCGCTAAGGCGAACGCAAGCGGCGGTCTGTCGTCAAACGTAAACAGCAATTGCACCATGCATGTGAGGTATCACCGCGAAGGCCAGATCGAGTGCAGTAATTTTTCCAGTAGACCTCCTCTGTAAATCTAAAGTGGTAACCTTTAAAGGCTTTTGAAGGCTTTTAAACATGTATTTATTTTGTTGCCACTGCACGTTTGTGCGCAATTTTAAAGCATGTCATGTTTGGTATCCATGTACTCGGCCTAAGATCATCTTTTTTATTTCATCAAACATTTGGGCAATATAGTGTGTTTTAGTGCATTAAAATTAAAAAAAGTGTGTTTTTTCCCCAAAAAATGCGTTTGAAAAATCGCTGCGCAATTACTGTGTGAAAAAAAAAAATGAAACACCCACCATTTTAATCTGTAGGGCATTTGCTTTAAAAAAATATATAATGTTTGGGGGTTCAAAGTAATTTTTTTGCAAAAAAAAAAAAACTTTTTCATGTAAACAATAAGTGTCAGAAAGGGCTTTGTCTTCAAGTGGTTAGAAGAGTGGGT
Source organism: Lithobates clamitans (assembly GCA_037952925.1). Classification (NCBI taxonomy): domain Eukaryota; kingdom Metazoa; phylum Chordata; class Amphibia; order Anura; family Ranidae; genus Lithobates; species Lithobates clamitans. The sequence continues at coordinate 36,917 of JBBGZY010002135.1, read as the reverse complement.
GATGTGTGACATAAGCTTCTAGATGTTGTGCATAAAATGCCAGGACAGTTCAAACCCCCCCCAAATGACCCCATTTTGGAAAGTAGACACCCCAAGCTATTTGCTGAGAGGCATGTCGAGTCCATGGAATATTTTATATTGCGACACAAGTTGCGGGAAAGAGACAAATTTTTTTTTTTTTTTTTTGCACAAAGTTGTCACTAAATGATATATTGCTCAAACATGCCATGGGAATATGTGAAATTACACCCCAAAATACATTCTGCTGCTTCTCCTGAGTACGGGGATACCACATGTGTGAGACTTTTTGGGAGCCTAGCCGCGTACGGGACCCCGAAAACCAAGCACCGCCTTCAGGCTTTCTAAGGGCGTGAATTTTTGATTTCACTCTTCACTGCCTATCACAGTTTCGGAGGCCATGGAATGCCCAGGTGGCACAAAACCCCCCCCAAATGACCCCATTTTGGAAAGTAGACACCCCAAGCTATTTGCTGAGAGGTATAGTGAGTATTTTGCAGACCTCACTTTTTGTCACAAAGTTTTGAAAATTGAAAAAAGAAAAAAAAAATGTTTTTTCTTGTCTTTCTTCATTTTCAAAAACAAATGAGAGCTGCAAAATACTCACCATGCCTTTCAGCAAATAGCTTGGGGTGTCTACTTTCCAAAATGGGGTCATTTGGGGGAGTTTTGTGCCACCTGGGCATTCCATGGCCTCCGAAACTGTGATAGGCAGTAAAGAGTGAAATCAAAAATTTTCACCCTTAGAAATCCTGAAGGCAGTGATTGGTTTTCGGGGTCCAGTACGCGGCTAGGCTCCCAAAAAGTCCCACACATGTGGTATCCCCATACTCAGGAGAAGCAGCTAAATGTATTTTGGGGTGCAATTCCACATATGCCCATGGCCTGTGTGAGCAATATATCATTTAGTGACAACTTTATGAAAAAAAAAAAAAAAAAAAGTGTCACTTTCCCGCAACTTGTGTCAAAATATAAAATATTCCATGGACTCAATATGCCTCTCAGCAAATAGCTTGGGGTGTCTACTTTCCAAAATGGGGTCATTTTGGGGGGTTTTGTGCCACCTGGGCATTCCATGGCCTCCGAAACTGTGATAGGCAGTGAAGAGTGAAAGCAAAAATTTACACCCTTAGAAATCCTGAAGGCAGTGATTGGATTTCGGGGCCCCGTACACGGCTAGGCTCCCAAAAAGTCTCACACATGTGGTATCCCCATACTCAGGAGAAGCAGCTAAATGTATTTTGGGGTGCAATTCCACATAGGCCCATGGCCTGTGTGAGCAATATATCATTTAGTGACGACTTTTTGTAAATATTTTTTTTTTTTTTTTTGTCATTTTTCAATCACTTGGGACAAAAAAAATAAATATTCAATGGGTTCAACATGCCTCTCAGCAATTTCCTTGGGGTGTCTACTTTCCAAAATGGGGTCATTTGGGGGGGTTTTGTACTGCCCTGCCATTTTAGCACCTCAAGAAATGACATAGGCAGTCATAAACTAAAAGCTGTGTAAATTCCAGAAAATGTACCCTAGTTTGTAGACGCTATAACTTTTGCGCAAACCAATAAATATACGCTTATTGACATTTTTTTTACCAAAGACATGTGGCCGAATACATTTTGGCCTAAATGTATTGACTAAAATTTAGTTTATTGGATTTTTTTTATAACAAAAAGTAGAAAATATCATTTTTTTTCAAAATTTTCGGTGTTTTTCCGTTTATAGCGCAAAAAATAAAAACCGCAGAGGTGATCAAATACCATCAAAAGAAAGCTCTATTTGTGGGAAGAAAAGGACGCAAATTTCGTTTGGGTACAGCATTGCATGACCGCGCAATTAGCAGTTAAAGCGACGCAGTGCCAAATTGGAAAAAGACCTCTGGTCCTTAGGCAGCATAATGGTCCGGGGCTCAAGTGGTTAAAGAAATGTTTATGAAAGCATAACTGTATGGATATGTCTTCTTCTCCCCTCCTCTGCAGAACGTGAAGGTGTCGGTGTGGGTGACGGTCTTGGCGGTGATCTGGCTTCACACCAGCTGTCTGGATCAGAATGCGGAGTGGGAGCTGCTGGTGGGGAAGGCCATCTCCTGGGTCAAGGCCAAAGCAGGTAAGTCCTGAGAATATGAGAGTCTGAAGGGAAGGATGACCATGTCAGGAGAAATGCTGGTCCTCACACTTTTCTTCACAGAGAATCCAGACTATTGTGATTTCCTAAATTGTGTGATTCTCTTCAGACTGGATTAAGGAGGCATTGCAAGGCTGACAGTTGCAAGCATGACTCCCACAGACAGGGGCACGATGGGACTTGTAGTTTCGCAACAGCTGGAGGGCCGCCAGTTTGAGACCCCTGCTTTAGAGCTTACAATCTAGAAGGGAGGGTCAAGTGAAACAAAAGGTAATCACTGTGGGGGGGGTGAGCTGATATAGAAAATGAAAAAACAGTTGTTAGGTGTGGGTAGGTAGGCTTCTCTGGAGAGAAGGGTTTTCAGGGATCATCTCAAAGCTAATAGAGTAAGAGATAAGCGGACAGATTGGTGTAAGGAGTTCCATAGAATTGGAGAGGCTTTGGAAAAGTCCTGGAGGCGGATATGGGAGGAGGTGACAAGGGAGCTAGAGAGCAGAAGGTCTTGACAGGAACGAAGAGAACGAGTAGGTTGGTATTTAGAGACTAGACTAGTGATGTAGCTGGGGGCTAAATTGTGGATGGCTTTGTACGTAGTTGTTAGTATTTTGAATTTAATTCTTTGGCTGACCGGAAGCCAGTGGAGGGATTGACAGAGAGGAGTAGCAGACACAGAGCGATTGGTAAGGTGGATGAGTCTGGCAGCGGTATTCATGGTGGATTGAAGAGGTGATAGACTATGTAGAGGTAAACCAATGAGAAGGGAGTTCCAGTAGTCGAGGCGGGAGATGACCAGCGAGTGAATTAAGAGCTTTGTTGTGTCATTGGTTAGAAAGGGGCGTATTTTGGAGATGTTGCGGAGGTTGAGGCGGCAGGATTTGGACAGTGATTGGATGTGGTGCTTAAAGGAAAGTTCAGAGTCCAGGACTACACCTAGAACCTTGGCATGTGGGGATGGGTTTATAGTTGTGCCAACGATTTTGACCGAGAGATCAGGGGAAGGGGCATATGGGGGAGGAAAAATTATAAGTTCGGTTTTGGATAGGTTGAGTTTGAGGAAGTGGTGTGACATCCAGACTGATATATCTGATAGTAAATTAGTGATAGGTGAGGAGACAGGAGTGAGCTGAGGGCTAGAGAAATAGATTTGGGTGTCGTCAGCGTAGAGATGGTATTGGAAGCCATGGGATGGTATCAGCTGACCCAGGTAGGCGGTGTAGATTGAAAATAGGAGAGGTCCAAGAACAGAACCTTGGGGGACCCCAACAGAGAAAGGAAGAGGAGAGGAGGAAGTAGAGTTGCAAGAAACGCTAAGGCTCGATACACATCTATGTTGCTTTTGAGCGTTTCAACAGTGCTTTTTGCGGTGCTTGCCGCGTTTTTGGACACGCATTTTTAATGCGATTTTACCACGATTTGCGGGGTTTTTTTTACACTGTATATAGCTGGTTGCTAAGGAGGGGGTCGGGAAGCCAGCCGCCGCATCCTTAACAACCGATGAGTCATCAGTTGTCAGTGGGCTTCCCGCTGAATGTAAAAATAAAGAACTGCCGGCAAGAAAAATCGAGAGAAAAAACAGTGTGGGGTCCCCCCCCAGGTCCATACCAGGCCCTTGGGTCTAGTATGGATTCGGAGGGGACCCCCACACCAAAATTTTAAAAAATGGCGTGGGGGTCCCCCCAAATTCCATACCAGATCCTTATCCAAGCATGCAGCCCGGCAGGTTAGGAAAGGGAGAGGACGAGCCGAGGGCCTGGTACGAACCTGGGGGGGGACCCCACGCTGTTTTTTTTTTTTTCTCTCGATTTTTTTTTTTTTTTCCCAGCAATTCTTTTTTTTACATTCAGCGGGAAGCCCGCTGACAACTGATGACTCATCGGTTGTTAAGGATGTGGCGGCTGGCTTCCCGGCCCCTCCTTAGCAACCAGCTATAAACAGTGTAAATGCAAACCTCTTGTTATATTGTATTACTCTGCAAGTGGCCTTCTACTCAGGAGCAGCTGCATTCTGACAGCCAGTAATGCCGAATATTTCCATCGAGGGAGCAACACCGGGGAGAAGAGCGGGACGGAGGAGATCCGCCCTGGAAACATTGTTGCAGTTTTTTGGGTTTTTTTTAGGTCATATCTTCTATGTCTGAGGTCCTCATGTGGGTACAGCAGGATATTGTTTTAAAAGGGGTGATCTACAGAAATCATTAAATACAACTGATTATTGCTTGTAATCAGAGAAGGGAAAATGCACAGACTGTTATGCCCGTACACACGGTCGGATTTTCCGACGGAAAATGTGTGATAGGACCTTGTTGTCGGAAATTCCGACCATGTGTAGGCTCCATCGGACATTTTCCATCGGAATTTCCGTCACACAAAATTTGAGATCCGGATCCCAAATTTTCCAACAACAAAATCCGTTGTCGGAAATTCCGATTGTGTGTACACAATTCCGACGCACAAAGTTCCATGCATGCTCGGAATCAAGCAGAAGAGCCGCACTGGCTATTGAACTACATTTTTCTCGGCTCGTCGTATGTGTTGTACGTCACCGCGTTCTTGACGTTCGGAATTTCCGACAACATTTGTGCGATCGTGTGCATGCAAGACAAGTTTTGAGCCAACATCCGTCGGGAAAAAATCCATGGATTTTGTTGTCGGAATGTCCGATCGTGTGTACGGGCATTAGACATGTGCGGAACGAAAAAAATGTGTTTCAATTCATTAACCACTTGCTTACTGGACACTTTCACCCCTTGCTGCCCAGGCCAATTTTCGCATCAAGAATACGTCAGAAATGCGCATGCCGAAAAGCGTCTGGAGCGCATGCGTTTCTATGGTATGAACTGGCCCTAAGGCCGTTGGGCGGAAGTGACGTCGCTTCCGTCATCCAACGGCAGTGAGTCGAGTGCATCATTCCCTCACACGACTTAGTGCCTCGGAGGGGAAAAGATCAGATCGTCTCAGTCGCTACCAGTGGCTCCGGTAAGCGGCGGAGACGACCAAAAATCGGCGGTAAAAGTGATCTTGTGGCGAGTCCGCCGCGGAGACCACTTTTATCTCAAAGCGGACCGCCCGCCGTTGAAGAAAATACCGGGGTTATGGCAGCTGTCTGCTGCCGTCACCACGGTCTTTAACATCAAAGTACCGACGTGTAACGATGGCGGGGCGGTCCGGAAGCGGGTAGAGAAGTCGTATGCAAGTCGTGCCGCAGTGGCGCCGGGATGTCGGCTTCCAAGTGGCGGCAGTGTGATCGGGGACTTGCAGAAACCCCCCTGTACTGTGTAGGTTTTGTTTTTCTGAATCTGCATTGAGGTTCACGAGTCGGATTGTTCATTTAACTGCCTGTTTGGCGGCACCCGGAATAAATAAAAGTGACATTAATGTGTCCTCAGGTTCCTCTCTGGGTGAGCTGGTCCGAGCCGGGAATCGGCTGCTGAGGTCCTCGGTAGACCCGAAAGTGTTCGGCCTGTGATAGGAGACGTCTGGAGGAACCAAGATGGCGGAAGGTTTTATTTGCTGCTGGATTCCGCGATCTTCTGCACTACAGGACGCCTCCTCTTCGCTTAACTAGTTTTGTGCCTTTGTACTGCGCTCCTCTATATGTAAGCCGTACCAGTGTTAGATGTGTTGAGTCTACTATGACAACTGTTTGCACTATGTATATACAGTGTATTTTATTCTTTGCTATCCTGCTTAGCTCACAATATATTTATATATCAACAAGCAGAATTATATTGTTATATTTTACAGAGCAAAAGCACTTTATAGTTCCTGTCTGCAGCATCACATCCAATAAATAACTCCGCCCAGTCACATCTCCCTGATAAATTAGGTGTAATAAATATACACAATTGCCATTTTTTTTTAAATAAAATATTGTTTTCATTTTTTCCCCTCCTTGGTGCTGCTGATCTCCCGCTGTCTCTTTCCAGCCACTTCCTGTCTATGCATGCACTCCCGCGATATGCTGCCTGGCATTTCTCAGAGCGGATTTCCTATTAGTGACAACAGTGAGCCATGCCTGTGTACTGTGCTGGAAGGGCTTCTCGCAGTCTTGACCTAGGGTGCATGTGGCGGGGTGACAACACAGAAGAAGAACAGTTGGGAGACAGTTGTCACCCCATAACAGGAAGTGTCTAAATATCTTCAGGGCAGGAGCATCGGAGATTCTTCTAATGAAAGCTGCAGATTGAAAAAAATGGAAAACAACTTTTGAAATAAACTTTTTGGGAGGACACAGGAAGTGTGTAGAGGACATGGGACAGATCTGAATTTCTGGCAGGATCAAAGATTTATTTATTTTTTTTTTTTGCACTTATCAAACAGATTTAACAAAACACATTCAATAATACATTTTACAGACCAAAATGAAGCAAATAAGTTCATTGTTAGAGTTTTCATACACTGATATCCTTGTCCATCGGTGCTCCCAGCAGGGCTCTGTATCTCTTTTGTTGGGTGTAATTACTGGTTGCACCCATAGGTGTCACTGCAGGTGAAATGTGATTATCCCTCCCTCCAGTTTTGGAGGGGATAACCAATGGAGCTATCAGAATCTTTGGTTTAGAGCAGGGGTCTTCACACTACAGCCTGCGGGTCAAACCTGACCCACTGCAAGATTGTATCCGGACCTTTCATTTATGAAGAGGCTCTTATGGGGACCCTTATGGAAAGGGGGGTCTTTGATGGGGACCCTGATGTAAGGGGGGCTCTGATGGGGACCCTGATGTAAGGGGGGCTCTAATAGGGACACTGATGTAAGTGAGGACTCTGATGGGGACCCTCATGTAAGGAGGGGCTCTAAAGGGAATCCTGATGTAAGGGGGGCTCTGATGGGGACCTCGATGTAAGGGGGGCTCTGATGGGGACCCTGATGTAAGGGGGGCTCTAAAGGGGATCCTGATGTAAGGAGGGCTTTGATGGGGACCTCGATGTAAGGGGGGGCTCTGATGGGGACCCTGATGTAAGTGAGGTCTCTGATGGGGACCCTTATGTAAGGAGGGGCTCTAAAGGGGATCCTGATGTAAGGGGGGCTCTGATGGGGACCCCGATGTAAGGGGGGCTCTGATGGGGACCCCGATGTAAGGGGGGCTCTGATGGGGACCCCAATGTAAGGGGGGCTCTGATAGGGACCCTGATGTAAGGGGAGACTCTATTGGGGTCATTTGACTATAAGCCGGATGGGAAGGAGTTAAATTGAAAGGGTCAGCTCATCCAGTACCAATATTAAGTCCTCATGCACATGGACGTTTTTACAGCTGCTTTTTTGAGCTTTTTTTGCAGCTTAAAAAGGCCTGTCTATGTTAGTCTATGGCTTCATGCCCACCTAGGCGTTTTTGAGCTGCAAGTGGCATAGGCGTTTTTAAGCTGTAAAAAAAACCCAGGACCAATGGGTTCTGAAAGACGTTTTTCAGCTGTAAAAACGTTCTAACACTGAAAAACGCTCAAAAATGCTCAAAACGCTAACGCGGAAAAACGCTAAAAAACGCTATTGCAAAAACGCTGAAAAAAGCTGAAAAAAGTTAAAAAAATTCACTGCAAAGATACTGGCGTTTTCATAACGTTTTTTTAACAGCCTGTGTGCATGAGGGCTTAGATAATGCTGACAGTTTCTTTTAAAAAGAATCTATTACTGTCTGTAGTGCCCACATCTGTACACCTGCTGTGCCCATTATGAGGGGTTCCCACCATCCCTGTGCTGAGTTCCCAGGTCTGTACACCTGCTGTGCCCATTATGAGGGGTTAATTTTGTTTACTGAAAAAATCTTACAAACAACAACTTATATACAGTAAAACCATCATAAATAAATAAAACATATTTACAAAATAATTGAATATGATAATACAAAACAAGAACATAATAAATGGTGCAAACCAAATTGCGCACAACATAATCCCTACGGGAGAGCCAGACTGAGGAACATCACCGTCACCATGCATGTAGCCTTTTATCAAAAATATATTTGATCTGAAAGTCTAGGGGAGTGAAACAAGAATACAAAGAAAAGCCGCACACCACGAGATCAACAGGCAGCAGCTACAGAGTCCTGATATTCCTCCACGCCCTTATCCAGGCCTCCTGCTGCCACCTGCCTTTCTCAAGACCCTGAATCTTCCCAACCTCACCCAGAATGTCCTGCACCACCACTTTGACAGGGAGGATTTTACTCCGTAAGGATACCTGACACCATGCATTCCACGTGAAATAACGGTCTACTAGGCTAACTAAAAAAAAGTGTTTCCAAATCATAATCCCGACGAGTCAGGAATGCCCCATACACCCACTATGCATAACTCATATGGGGGAGGAAGGGTATACTCAGAGCCCTCCCCACCCTCTTGTACACCTCTATATTAAAAGGGCACTGCACCACTCCATCACATTCCACTCTCGGGCAGCCCTGATCACTCATGGAAAGAAACATCAAGTTGCCCTTCACATATAGTTTTCCATGAAAGGCAAGCCAAGTCTGATCCCTAAACTTCATTGGGATTCTCTCCAAATTAATCAATCGCAAACCCACCCCCAAAACCAGGCTTGGGCAATCCCTCAAGGCCAGTGGCTCACAAAAAGCAGAGCTCATGATCCGCTTCTCAAGAAGTTTCCTTGGAAGAGATCTGACTTCTCCTGCTGTTACTTGCCACTGCCGAAGCATTTTCAAACACGGGGCAACATAAGCTGGTGGCTTATCATGCTTGACCCTCAGGCTTTTCACTGGCCCACCATTTTCCCAGTCTCGCAGAAAGGGCCTAAACCAGGACTGGAAAATACCAACCCACCCAGGCGGTCTCTCTGCCAACATGTTACCAAGATTGTACTTCACAAACATCAGAGAGAAAAAGACTACAGGGTTGATCATCCCTAGACCACCCTCCCGCCTAGGAAGGTAAGTCACATTCCTTTTGACAAGGTTTATTCTGTTCCCCCATAATAGTTGGAAGAAACAACTATAGATCCTGGTATAGAGAGAAACTGGCAAAACGCAAACAAAACTGACATACAGAAAAATTGGAATCAGGTTTGTCTTGATCAGATCAACCTTTTCCCTCAAGGAAAGCCGCCAACCTTTCCAGCTTGCCACCTTGGCATCGGTATTATCCAGCCTGTTCACCCAATTTGCATGGCCATAGTCACCTGGGCCAAATTCAATGCCTAGAACTCAAATTTTTTTGTTGGGGCTCTGGGAAGTCATCTGGGAGAACAAAGCTCTCACCTTCCACGCCCATCCAGAAAGCTTCACACTTGTCCTGGTTGACCTTTGAACCTGATGCCTCTGTATACTGCCTTATAACTGAAACCACCTCCTGCGCCTCCCCAGTCCCAGAGACAAAAACAGAAACATCATCAGCAAAGGCCACAACCATCAAAGGAGGCTTACCAGCGATGCCCACACAATGGTTCACTCTCTAGCCTTCTAATGAAGGGGTCGATTGCAACCCTGATGCACACCCGAGCCGACCACAAAGGGCTGCTCGACCCAAACATTAACCAGAGGAAAGCTTTCAGCCCCTTTGTACAAAATCTTGAGCCAATCAATGAAACCCCCCTCCAGGCCATGTTTGTCAAGAAGGAGCCACAAGTACTCATGATTAACCCGATCAAAGGCCTTAGCCTGATCCAATGTCAGCCAAAATTAACCCCAACCAGCAGCCCTACAACGCTCCAAGGCCTCCCGGACAGCTAACACTGCTGAGAAAATGCTTCTACCTTGGACCGACCAGTGCTGGTGGCAGGATAACAAACTTCCTGCCACTGGTGATAATCGCCAGAAAAAAAATCTTTGCCAGTATCTTTCTATCAACATTAAGAAGGCTAATGGAGGGGCCAATTCCCAATCATCAAAGGATCTTTACCCTTTGACAGAAGGAACACTGCAGATTGCCTCAGGGAGGGAGGGAGAGAACCCTCATAAAAAAACAGCCATTAAAAACCTCCGCAAGGTAGGGAGCCAGGATCGTCTTAAAACATTTATAAAATTTGGCTGTCAAACCATCTGGCCCTGGCATTTTCTTGATAGCTAGTTTATCAATAGCCTGAATTACCTCATCTGCAGTGATTTCATCTGTCAAATTCATCAAAGGAACATTACTTTCCAGTTCTGGTGTAGAGTCCAAAAAACCCAACATCCTTGTCCGATCAAGGTTCCTTCCTCCCAGGAGATCGGCATAGTATGACCTGACAACCTCCAGGATCCCTGACCTAGACTTCGTCAGAGAGCCCGTACTGTCCTTCAGGCCATTGACCGTCTTAACTGCTACGCTCTGTTTACAGTTCTGGTAAGGGTCAGGCGAATGGTATTTCCCATAATCCCTCTCCTGAACCAAAGAGGCGTGCCGGTCATATTGATGTCTCCTAAGGAGGAGCTTCACTTCAGAGATCGCTCCAGAAACTCCTCCATTCAAAACAAGGCGGTCAAGTTTCCTCCGCAAACGCTGGTAGATCCTGTGGCAGCAACACCAGCATATGTTTTTCTTACACCACCAGCATTTGCAGTCTTGTCCTTAGACACATACAAACCTGCTGGCAGAGAGTCTGAATCAGCTGGGATAACAGTCTTCTGATTAACAGAGGCAGGACCTGCCCTCTCCCCCTGCTCTGAACACTGCTGCAGACTCCTGGAGAGTTGTAGCACTACTGCACCCAGCATCTCCTCCACCATTCACAGGAACAGCCGCTGTGTCTGGTCCAGGCAAAGCCACTGTATTGTCCATGGACCTCTCTGCAGACTGAAGCTGACAGTTTTTATCAGATTTTATTGCATGCTGTACATTGTCTATGGGTCTGGGCTGACTGCTTGTAGCACTACGACCCTCAGCAAGCCCATTGTCATTAAAGTTCACACCATCTTGCACACACACTGTACCTGCACCTGCTTGCTGTGTTGTGGCTGATGCTGAGATCAAACTTCCTCCCAGTTGTTGCAGACTTAATGGTGGATCTTGCTCTCTACACAGGTCTTTCCTCCACAGGGCTAGGAACAGTGTCCACCTTCTCATCATCATCCCGGGAAGCCGCATCAGGAGGGGATTCCAGCTTACAGATAAACTCCAGCATGCCAAAACCTTCCCCAACCTTCTGCTGGTTCCACATTGCTGCTGGGGAGAGAAGGGGACACAGGCCTTCCCCATTGAGGGCTCAGCAGATGCCTAAAGGTGCTGAAGAGCTGGGTTCATCCTCCGGGCCCACGTTCTCACTCACTGCTGACTCTGTCTGTACCTGCATCTCCTCACTGATGGGGTCACTTTCCATGCAGGAAGCGGCTCCTCTTCTCATTTTGCTAAACCGTTCTTCGTTTCTGTATTTTTCTTTAAATGCTCCACTACTCTCCTTCAGAGAACTCACCAATTCTTTCTGCTTCCGCAGAGCTTGTTACAGGACCTTCAACTCAGGCCTCAGAGCCGGTCTCTTTTTACTGAACACTTTGGCACAAATCTGTTTTTTCTTTTTTTCTCACTATGTGCAACTTCAAATACTCAGCGGACGCCCTCCACAGGCTAAGAAATACCACCTCAACATTACCAACCTCCATTCAAAAAATACTAAGAAAAGAACAATTACTAAGGACCAACCTACAATCAGCCATAAAACACAGTAAGTCACCAATTCACCCTGATCAACACCAGATCTGCAGTCAAGCACAGACTGGAAGTCCACGACTTCATCACCCAAAACAACATCACGGAAAGCTGGCTAACACCCGACTGCAACGCCATCCTAACTGAATTGGTGCCGGAGAACTACAGCATTCTAACTGAGCATAGCATAGAATAGACACCAGTCACATACTACTATGCTACAGACCACCAGGACCGAAGAGTAATCTCCTTACACCCTTCACTGAATTAATTTCAACATACACCCTAAAAAACAAAAACTTTCTGGTACTTGGGGACTTCAACCTCTGGGCAAAATTCTACCCAAGACCCCATAGCCACTGCCTGCATTAACCAACTAGAAGAACTTGGTCTGCAGCAACTGATATATGCTCCCACACATAGCTCAGGACACATTCTGGACCTCATCTTCAAACAAAATATGGACATCAACATATTCAACAAGGTACGGCTACCATGGATGGACCACCACGCTATCAAATTTAAAATCGCCTCCAACACCACCATCCAAAAACCGAAACACGCAATAACAACACACTGGACCAGATGCAGTGGCTCCAAGCGTAGAACACTCATCCGCAAAAAAAGAACTCTGGATGGTTTCATGGCACTCTTACTTTACTGAAGCAGGAACTCAGAAGAGCCAAAAGAGCCTGGAGAAGAAATTCTACAAAGGAAAACCACACAAACTACAAAGCGCTCACTAAGAAATATCACATGTCAATCTTCAAAGCAAAAAAAGAACATTTCTCAAACACCATCTCAAGAGTCTTAAACTGCCCTCGGAAACTTTTCAAAATAGTCGCGCAGACTATGAACCCTACCTGCCTAGAGCCCCCAGCATACGAAACTCAAGAAGTCTGCAATGAGTTATCAGATTTTTTCATCAACAAAATCGACAACATTTGGGAAACCATTCAAAAGAAAAAACAACCAACCTAATTCAACTAAAGCAAAAACAGAAAATCGTTACGAACATCACACAATCACCAAATTTTTCAATGATTCCAATCACCACTGACAACACCAAAAATATCATCAGAAGCCTCTGAGACAGCACATCACCAAACGACATCATTGCCACAAAACTCCTGAAAGAATGTTCCGACATCTTGGCTCCCACTATAACCCATCTCATAAATCAGTCGTTCAAAGAAGGGATTGTTCCAATTGCCCTCAAGCAAGGCATCCTCAAACCCCTCCTAAAGATACCCAACCTCGACCCTAAAGACCCTAACTACCGCAGACCAGTAACAAGCCTCAACACCATCTCCAAGATTATGGAAAAAGCAGTAGTACAACAGCTAGAACTCCACCTGGACACACACAAACTCTTGGACCCACTGCAATCAGGCTTCCGCCCAGGCCATGGCACAGAAACAGCACTTCTCAAAATATGGGACGATGCCCTCGAAGCAGCAGATGATGGAGAATCATGTCTCCTGGTACTGTTGAACCTCAGTGCAGCGTTCGACACAGTGGACCACAATACCCTACTCATATGCCTCACAGAAGTAGCTGGAGTCACATATTCAGATCTACCATGGTTCACATCCTTCTTACAAAATCGTTCACAGACAGTGAAACTAGGAGCCTTCACCTCTAAAACCTGCGCAATCTCTTATGGAGTCCCTCAAGGTTCACCCTTGTCACCAGTGCTTTTCAACATCTACATCCGTCCACTCCTCAAAATCATCAGAAATTCGGACCTCTGCTTCCACTCATACGCTTATGACACCCAACTCTACTTTCGCATCACCGGTCAAAAAGACCAATATCAGAGACTAGAAAAATGCCTCACATTGATAGTCGACTGGATGACCACTAGCTCCCTCAAACTCAACGGATCCAAAACAGAGCTTCTTCTCCTCCACGCAAACTGAAATACAAAAACTAAGACCCCTTGGACACCACCCACCATCCTTGGACAGACCATCTCCCCAAGCACCAAAGCCAAAAGTCTCTGAGTCATCTTTGACTCAGAAATGTAGATGGATGCAGAAATAGCATCAGTAGTCAGTGGATCTCACCATCTCCTTCGCCTACTATGTAGATTCATCTCCTTCATTCCAGAAGAGGACAAAGCAGCAGTAGTTGGAACAATCATCAATTCCCGACTCGACTACGCGAAATCCCTCTACATAGGACTACCTACATACCAGATTGCAGGCCTACAAATCATCCAAAACACGGAAGCAAGACTGGTAACAGGAAAAAAACCCTGGGAAACCATCTCCCCATCCTTGGGGAGCCTACATTGGCTAACCATAAAGGATCGGATCACTTTCAAGACCCTCTGCCTCACCCATAAATGCACTCAAGGAAACGCTCCACAATACCTATGCGAGAAAATAAAACACTGCACGCCTAATCGCAGTCTTCGATCAACTAACAAAAACCTCCGCCTCATTCCCAAGTCCCGTTACAAATCAAAGGGAGAACGAAGATTCGCAGTCCAAGGACCAAGGCTATGGAACGCTCTACCCACCAACATCCGCATGAAAGAAAACCATCGGGCCTTCAGAAAAAACTCAAGACCCATCTCTTCTAAGGAACAGGACAAACAGGACGGATCAAGCTCCTTGAGGCGATTCAGTTTGCATTTGTAGCGCTATACAAATCATTCATTCATTCTTTTTAAATTCAGCTTTCAAAGCTAACAATTTCTCCTCTTCCTTCTCAATTCGCTTCAGCGTTTCAACAATCCTCCGTCTAAAGGCAGACAGGGACTCATCTTTCCTTGGGCCAGGCCCAGAGGCTGAGGCCTATCCAGGGGGCCTCCGCCGGGGTCCTCCCCAGGATCCAGCATCTCTCCTGGGGCAGAGAAGCAACTCTAGCCCCTGGTCTCTGGAAGCACAGGAGCAAAGGAACCAGCAACCTCACACCTCGCTGTCAAGGAGCAGAATGGCAGTTTCCCACCATCCCTGTACTGAGTTCCCAGGTCTGTACACCTGCTGTGCCCATTATGAGGGGTTCCCACTTCCCACCAATGTACCACAGTGGTTTGATTCTGTAGCGAGGAGGGGCAGGAGGTGAGCAGCGATTCGGGAGGAAGAGCAGAGTTGGAATTGCATGGGCAGCGACTATCATGCAACAAATGAATGACTTGTGGTGTGACACTTTTATGTATTTGGCACACATAAACGCAGTCCACCACTCTTTGTTAATATACAACGCAACATAAGGCAAAAGAGAGTGCAACCATAGGTTTGTGCTGCTTCACACGGTCCACAAACTCACACACACCCCACCACAGCCTTCAAACATGCTTCACATTTGTCTATGGAATGCAAAAAAAGAAATGACCGTCTAAACTTACACTAAGGCCCCATTCACACCTCCACGTTGCGTGCCTGAGAGTTTTTTGTGCTTTTTTTTTTTTGCGACAAACATAGGGTAGCCCATTCATTTAAATGTGCTGCCCTACACATGACTAATGCACCAAAGAAGCTCCTGCACCTTCTTTGAGCATAGAGCTTTGTGCATTTTGTACTGCGCATTTTGTTTGTCGCATATTTTTCTGTGCGCAAAGACGCTCGTTTAGGGGGCTGTTAACAAGTATTCGCACTGCAAGAGTGCTGCATGTTTTTTTGTGCACTCCATGAAAATGAGCGTTCACGGAGTGTGCAGATGAGAATGAAGCCTAATGACACAGCCAGGAATGTGACCTACAGACCCGTATCATCATGTCATGTCAATGTGTTTGTTCCTACAATACTAGCGCATTTATAATGTATTATTCCATTGTACCTGCTGCCACCTTGTGGACAAAGTAGTTACATACTAGAACTGAGCATGCCAAGATACCCATTGTTAGACGCTACATCCATCAAACTCCCTCATTTGTTACAAAGCAACCATTAGTTTTAGGGCCAATTCACACTGACTTTCACTAAAATGTATGGAAAAATGCACGTACATTTCCATTTTAGTCACATTTTAACGTGCGCTGATGTTCGTTGACATACATTTTAATATTCGTTGACGCAGTACTTTACAGTATAAAAGGGAGACAAAACAGTTACAATACAATCCAAGAGGATTAAGAGGGCCCTGCTCAGAAGAGCTTGCAATCTAATAGACATACATTTTCATGTCCGTTGACATGAATGTGCAGTGTTATGGTGTGAATAGGACACGTTGGAATTTACCGTTTTTCAGATGTATTTCCGTTGATCTGTGTTTTACAGCTGCACTAAAACGCTTTTCAGCACACTGGTGTGAATTGGCCCTTGGTGTTAGGCCTCATGCATATAACTCAGCTTTGAGAGGCATCTAGTATTTTTTTATAAAGCTCCTCCTGAACACAGCTGCATGTTAGCTAATGTGACAATGCATGTGCAGTCATTTAAATACGTATTTGTGTGCTGTGTTCAGGGACGTAAAAAATGCCTTAGCCTTAGGACGTAAAAAATGCCTAGCACTCTCAGAGAAGCCCATTTGTGCTTTTTACGCGGAGGCGGAATGCATTCTAGTGACTAGAATAAATTAAATGTTTCTAGCCAACAGAATGAGTTTACATGCATACACTTTAATACACTTGAACATGTCATATGTCTGTAAATGAGCTGGGTGGGGCAAGATAGCGGGACGTTGCTACATGCACACTGGACTTTGAGAGCGAGGGCTTTTTGCAATGGTGTGACTCTTCAGTTGTATTGTATGCTCTCAGTGTCTTATGTGCTGGGCAGAGCACTTGCTTTGTTAGTACTAATTGTTTTTAATGGGTGTTCTAATAAAGTTACATTGTTACACTCTGAGTCTTTCTTCTCTGTGATTAACTTACTGTTATTTAATAAAACTAAAGAGCCGGGATGTCATCTTCCTCCCTGTCATCAGAAACTTTTTGGCCAGCTTGCAATGAGAGGTCAGACAAATCTGGAGAGTGATTCTGAGTCACCGGGGGGGGGGGGGGGATAGATAAGGGGTGATATTTTATGGGCATTGTGGGTTTGACTACCCACACATGTAAACATACCTCCCGATAATCCTGGATCCTGCTGGACTAATAAACATACCTCCCGACCGTCCCAGATTCCACTGGACTGATAAACATACCTCCCAACCATCTCGGATTCCACTGGACTGATAAACATACCTCCCGACCGTCCCAGATTCCACTGGACTGAAAAACATACCCCCCGACCATCCCGGATTCCACTGGACTGATAAACATACCTCCCAACCATCCCGGATTCCACTGGACTGATAAACATACCTCCCAACCATCCCGGATTCCACTGGACTGATAAACATACCTCTCGGCCATCCCAGATTCCACTGGACTGATAAACATACCTCCCAACCATCCCGGATTCCACTGGACTGATAAACATACCTCCCGACCGTCCCAGATTCCACTGGACTGAAAAACATACCTCCCAACCATCCCGGATTCTGCTGGACTGATAAACATACCTCCCGTCCGTCCCGGATTCCACTGGACTGATAAACATACCTCCCAACCATCCTGGATTTTGCTGGACTGATAAACATACCTCCCGACCATCCCGGATTCCACTGGACTGATAAACATACCTCCCAACCATCCTGGATTTTGCTGGACTGATAAACATACCTCCCGACCATCCCGGATTCCACTGGACTGATAAACATACCTCCCAACCATCCTGGATTTTGCTGGACTGATAAACATACCTCCCGACCGTCCAGGATTCCGCTGGACTGATAAACATACCTCCCGACCGTCCGGGATTCCGCTGGACTGATAAACATACCTCCCGGCCATCCCAGATTCCACTGGACTGAAAAACATACCTCCCGACCATCTCGGATTCCACTGGACTGATAAACATACCTCCCGACCATCCCGGATTCTGCTGGATGGGTAAACATACCTCCCGACCATCCCGGATTCTGCTGGATGGATAAACATACCTCCTGACCATCCGGGATTGCGCTGGACTGATAAACATACCTCCCGGCTGAGACAGACATAGCCGGGACAGGGGCTTTTGGAGAGAACTTGGAAACAGTAATATATATTCACAATATCTCCCAGGAAATATACAAAGACTATTCCTGGTTTATTTGATTCTGAACTATACGTGTTAATTGAAAGAGCTGATCACATTGGCCTCTGTACAATGTGGGAGATGGATACTCTGCTACTGTTGTTGCCTGGATCTTGGGGTTACTATAGCCAGATCCACTGGTCTCGTGTTCCAGAGTTTAGGAAGTGATATACTGACGGAAGCACTCAAGCAGAGTGTGGGTCGTCCTGTTAAATTGGTGGCAAGCAGTGGGATGCTTCCTCCAGTCTGGGACATCCAAACCTCCAGAGTCCGAATAGTAGGAGAGGGGAGGTACAGATACCAGCCACCATGGAAGAGGAATTCGGAAGCCAAGATTCCGCTAGACTGATAAACATACCTCCCGACCATCCCGGATTTCACTGGACTGATAAACATTCCTCCCAACCATCCCAGGACCTGCTGGACTAATAAACATACCTCCCGACTGCCCTGGTTTCTGCTGGACTGATAAACATACCTGTACCTCCTGACCATCTCGGATTCCGCTGGACTGATAAACATACCTTCTGACCATTCTGGATTCCCCTGAACTGATAAACATACCTTCCGACCATCCCGGATTCCATAGGACTGATAAATATACCTCCAGAATATTCCAGATTCCGCTGGAATGATAAATATACCTCCCGATTAGCCCGGGTTCTGCAGGACTGATAAACATACCTCCCGACCATGCTGGATTCCGCAGGACTGATAAACATACCTCCCGACTATCCCGGGTTCCGCAAGACTAAAAAACATATCTTCTGATCATCCCAGATTCCGCAGGACTGATAAACATACCGCCCAACTATCCCGGATTCTGCAGGATTGATAAACATACCTCCCGACCATCCCGGATTCCGCTGGACTGATAAGCATACCTCCTGACCATTCCGGATTCTGCTGGACTGATAAACATATCTCCCGACCATCCCTGATTCCGCTGTATTTATAAACATACCTCCTGACCATCCGGGATTCCTCTAGACTAATAAACATACCTCCCAACCATCCCGGATTCTGCTGGATCTATAAACATACCTCTCAACCATCCCGGATTCTGCTGGATCTATAAACATACCTCCCGACCATCCCGGATTCCGCTGGACTGATAAGCATACCTCCTGACCATTCCGGATTCTGCTGGACTGATAAACATATCTCCCGACCATCCCTGATTCCGCTGTATTTATAAACATACCTCCTGACCATCCGGGATTCCTCTAGACTAATAAACATACCTCCCAACCATCCCGGATTCTGCTGGATCTATAAACATACCTCCCAACCATCTCGGATTCTGCTGGATCTATAAACATACCTCCTGACCATCCGGGATTCCTCTGGACTGATAAACATACCTCCCGATCATCTTGCATTCCGCTCATAGCTCCCGACCATCCCGTATTCAGCTGGATTAATTACACAGGTTTTGTGGCTGATTAGGTGGTAATTAAACTTACTTGGTGCCTTATCTGCATTAAATTAGCATCAGAACCTGTGTAGTTCAAAGGTGTTCAGGTTAAAAGGGATGAGGTGGCAACTCTAGGACCGATAAACATACCTCCTGACCATCCCGGATTACCCTGGACTGATAAACATATCTCTCGACCATCCCGGATTCCGCTGGACTGATATCTCAATGTTTGGTATATGCTGGAGATTTTAAAAATAACTCCAAGATTTTTTTCATTGTTAACCCCCCACCCGGGGCTATTGCTTGCAGTTCAGCGCTGGCAGTCTTCTTCAGTGCTGAAAAACACTCTGTCATTCTGTCCATTTCCTATAGGGCCAGCCTCAATCTGACAGTCGGTATCATTCAGCTCACCTTCTCTGAACCCAGGTCTTCCTGGACTCGTCCTCAGCCTGTGACTGAACCGTGAAAGGAGAAGCAGCACAGTGATTAGTTAATCTCTCTGCTCTCTCCTCCTATTAGCATGCTTCCTGTCAGCACATAAACTGATTGGCTCCTTGTGCTGCTTCTTCCTTTCACACTCCAGCTCTGATGTATGGAGACCACACAAAGCCAAACGAGTACTAGTTGAGAGGCTTGAAGGCAGGAGCAGTTTGTCCTACATCCAGTAGGTGGTGCTGTGCTGCTATACTGATGGAGTGGAATTTCTAAAGGAAAACTATTCCTTGAGAGACTCCATAGTTGTCACAGAGGTTACCTCTCTCTGATTGGACGCTGCCACTTCTGATGACCTCTGGCAGCCATCTTTGGTGTTGGACACTATATAAATTAGGATGCACAGGGACAGAGACCTCATTTGTCAGGGAAAATAACAGTGCAGGGTCTTTCTGCAGGCATTCTAGTATCCAGTCAGCATAATAGAGTGCCGCCACCTTATGTCACAGTTCAACACCCCTCCAGCACACGTCGCCCTTTAGTAAATCCGGCTAAGCCTCGAATGCCGCTTTATTGCAATACTGTGCCATTGCTGAATGAAATACTGTTGCTAAACTGAGCCATTGCCAAGTAATCTGCTGTTGTAAAACTGAGCCATTGGCAAGTAATCTGCTGTTGTAAAACTGAGCCATTGGCAAGTAATCTGCTGTTGTAAAACTGAGCCATTGGCAAGTAATCTGCTGTTGCAAAAGTGAACCTTTGCCAAGTAATCTGCTGTTGCAATTGCCGAGTAATCTGCTGTTGCAAAATGGAGCCATTGCCAAGTAATCTGCTGTTGCAAAACGGAGCCATTGCCGAGTAATCTGCTGTTGTAATACTGTGATTTACTGAGTATATCAATGCTGCAACACTGTGTCATTAATAACTGTTCCCTTACAACTGTAGACAGAGAAAATTGAGTACCGTCCGTGATACTTTTTTTATTTGCACTAACATATCATTTTTCATCAATCACCTCAAGTATGATGGAACTTACAACTGTATAAACACCCCTACAGTGTTTTACTTGGATACAGGTGCCTGAAACAACTAGTTGCATTTACTTCTGTTAATTATATTACAATATACAAGAAACAATACAACCTCCCGGACTGTGTGTGGGAGTGACCGTGAGTTTGGGTACATCGGCCCCTGGCCCCACTCTACAAGCTCTCTCCCACGGAGAGACACCCAAGACAGGGGAGGAAGGAACCTAAGGGCCACACATCCTCCCCCTAGACTTTTGGGCAGGCCTGAAAACTCACAGCCAACCATCCAAGTGAAAAAAAAACACATGTAGGTGCAGAGGGAAAAATAAATAAAAGAAAATGCTAGTGCAAATGCAATGTCTAGGCCTTGCAGCCTGTTAATGTAAACCAGGGTGGATATAAATCAATGATTTTTTTTTTTAAATCGAAAAAATTCAGATTTTTTTTTTATCTAAATAGATTTTTTTGATTTTTATCAAATTTATTTTAATAAAATGCCTTTGGAGTAAAAATCTATCTAAAGATAGTTTTTTATTTAACCACTTCAGCCCCGGAAGATTTGGCTGCTCAATGATCAGGTCATAGTTTGCGATTCGGCGCTGCGTCGCTTTAACTGACAATTGCGCGGTCGTGCGACGCTGCACCCAAACAAAATTGACGTCCTTTTTTTCCCAGAAATAGAGCTTTCTTTTGGTGGTATTTGATCACCTCTGCAGGTTTTTATTTTTTTTTTATTTACGCTATAAACAAAAAAAAAGCGACCATTTTGAAAAATACACAATATTTTGTACTTTTTGCTATAGAAAACATCCCCAATTTTTTTTTAAAAAAAAGCTCATTTTTTTCCTCAGTTTGGGCCGATACGTATTCTTCTACATATTTTTGGTAATAAAAATCGCAATAAGCGTATATTGATTGGTTTGCGCAAAAGTTATAGCGTCTACAAAATAGGGGATATATTTATGGTATTTTTATTTATTTATTTATTTTTTACTAGTAATGTGATTTTTTTTCCGGGACTGCGACATTATGGCGGACACATTGGACACTTCTGACACATTTTTTGAAACCATTGACAATTATACAGCTATCAGTGCTATAAAAATGCACTGATTACTGTGTAAATGTCACTGGCAGGGAAGGGGTTAACACTAGGGGGCGATCTTGAGGTTAACTGTGTTCCCTGTGTGTGTGTTCTAACTGTAGGGGGAGGGGGCTGACTATAGGAGATGACAGATCATGATTCCTAGCTATTAGGAACTCACAAACAGGGATTTGTGTGTTTACACACACACGTCCCTGTTCTGCCTCTTGTGCCGGCAATCGCGCGGCTGGCGGTCATCGTGACCGCCGGCCACGAGCATCGGCACCCCCGCAATGCAGCGGGCGTGCGCCTGCTATCCCAATTAAAGGAGCCGGCGTACAGCTAAGACGGTTCGCGGGATCGTGCCGACCTGCCGCAGTATAATGACGGCAGCTGGTCGGCAAGTGGTTAGGATACATTATTAATTTAGTTTATTCAGCATGAAATGGAGCTTAGTTATGTAGCATGAGGCTGTATATTCTGCAATATTTACATTTTTGGTAAACTCATTCAAGGAATCCAAGCTCTGCAAGCTGAGATAACATGCACTGCATTGATGCATTCACACAATGTCACAGTAACCACTAGCACTTTATTATAGTGGTTCACAACATTTGTCAGAGAGTTCACAGCGCAGCATCACAACTTTATTCATTCGCTTGTTTATCTGCCAAGGATCAGCTAATTAGGTGCTTGCAGCATTGAACCCTCAGTTTTCTAATTAGTTGACAGCGCGGGAGTACTATTTACATTCTAATTTATTATTATTGTTTTGTTTTGTTTTTTTAATGTAGGAACCCCATTGGTGGGGCTTTGGTGAAATATCAGAGGTCTTAAAAAGACCCCTGATGTCTCACTTTGAGACAGAGAAAAGGGACTGAGGACAGAGATCCCCCAGTCCCTTTCTCTGCAGCCAAGCAGCAGGGGGGAATCTACCCAGCATAGGTTGATTAGGGTGTGCCCAGCATAGGTTGATTAGGCACACACCTGGCACACCCCGTGCGCACGCCTATAGGGGGGTATGCCACATACAGAAAGATGGAATTCGATCAACAGTTGGAAGATACGATCAAAAAGCTATCAATCTGATTTCACCAGGTGACCTCATAATCTGAATCATTGAATAAAATCACATTTATGACCGAAATAATCTCTGCGATGCCAACTGATCCAACTGTGATGCAAAACAGAAAAGGTTTTGTTTGCTTGTCATCTGTAAGTTATTGGCACCACATCCCTTAAATTACCGTATTTATCGGCGTATAACACGCGCCAGCGTATAACACGCACCCCAAGTTTAGGAGGGAATTTTAAGGAAAAAAACTTACATTTAAATGCCCATCAATGCAGCCTTATCAGTGTCCATCTGAGCATTGTCCCCCATTGCAGCATTGTCAGTGTCCATCAGTAGTCTGCAGCCTTGCCCTGTGTCGTTTGCAGACATCTGGCATTTAAAAATGGCACCGCCATTCTCGGCCGCTCATGGCGGCTCTCTCGACGGCTTTCGGCCATTCTCGGCGGCTTTCGGCAATTCTCGGTGGCTTTCGGCAATTCTCGGCCACTCTCGGCGGCTCTCTCGACGGCTTACGGCCATTCTCGGCGGCTTTCGGCAATTCTCGGCGGCTTTCGGCAATTCTCGGCCACTCTCGGCGGCTCTCTCGACGGCTTTCGGCCATTCTCGGCGGCTTTCGGCAATTCTCGGCGGCTTTCGGCAATTCTCGGCGGCTTTCGGACGCACTCGGCTTTCGGCGGCTCACGCGAAACTGCGAGAGCCGCAGAGAATTGCCGAAAGCCGCGGAGAACGGCCGAGAGCCGCCGAGAATGGGCGAAAGCGGCCGAAAGCCACAGAGAACGGCGGAAAGCCACCGAGAACGTCCGAAACCCGCCGAGAGCCGCCAAAAGGCTCACAATCGGCAGGGGATCGGCGTATAACACGCACGCACAATTTCCCCCTGATTTTAAGGGGAAAAAAGTGCGTGTTATACGCCGATAAATACGGTAGTAATAATGTCTTCAGTAGACAGTGCCTGACAAATGTAAATCTCCTGAGGAAGCTACTAATGCAGTGGTGAAACATGTAGAGAATTTTGCACATTTTGATACTGTTTTTTATCATCTTTATGGATTATGCTTTATCGATTTTAACTCTGTGAAATAAACGTTATATTTTTTTGCTATACTCTTGTGTGTGTTTGCACCTTAAAAGTCCCGACCTTGCTTTATTTATTGCGATGCAAAACAATTGATAATTTTCCTCCCTGAGTTTGATTGATTCCAATATAAACAGTCTAAATAGATCGGAAAGGGAAGTGAAGGCTATTTAAATGGTTTCTGATTCGATCGCTTTGATTGACCAGATAAAAAAAAAAAAGTATATATGACCACCATTAGACCCTTTTCGCACGGGCTGTCCAATCAGGTCCGCCTGTCAGTTTTTCAGGCAGACCTGGTCGGATCCTCCAGTCTATTCTTTGAAGCGGCGGGTGTCACACGCTGCCATGCGATCCGATCCTGTCCGCTAAAAACAGACGGATGGTGGTCCTATTCCCCATCGGATGGAAACAGACCTCCAGTCTCGCCTCATACAGGAGAAATGGGACTGTGCCCGTGTCTGCTCTGCATAGCGGAGCGGACACGAACCTGGCATCTGCCCGCTCAGCGCGGATCAGCGGAGAGATCCCCCCGCTAACCAAGCGGATTGCACTTAGCGGAGGCGCCCGTTGGGAGAAAACCATAGCAATCAATGGAAAACAATTGAACAGGGTTGTATGCTAATCAGCGGCATACCTAGAGTATTTAACCCCCAGAGAAGGATCATTTTAAACATTCCCCCAACATTCACACACATTCTTGAAATTTATTTCATGGTCTGTGGTTATCCCAAGGACTGACGAAGGTACAAAATCCAGATTAGATCAGACAAAGCGTCTGCAAAGGACAATGGAGAACAAACTGTGCCTGTGTAAGTGTTTGATCAAAGTGTGGAGGACCAATGATAATGTAAAGCTTACAAGAGGCTCTTAAGGCAGGCATACGTGGATTGAAATCTGGCGGGTTCAGCAGCGATCAGTCAAATTTCGATCCATGTATGGGCAGGCTGGTTGTACCTAAGTCCATCTACTCATTGACTTCTGTACATTCAGTGGCAAACAAACCCCCCCCCCCCGCCAGGTCCGCACTTACCCCATCCAGATCGCAGCTTCTCCTCCCGGCTAATCCAGTCTGTCCTGATTGGCCAGGAGGAGAATCCGGAAGACAATAGCGAATATTGATTTGCTAATCTCCAAAAAGCCCAACCTTTTTGCAGCCAATTAGGGCCTCAGGCTCTAATCATATGCTCAACCGCATTAACCCCCGGAAGGATTTACCCCCCTTCTGACCAGGCCATTTTTTGCGATACGGCACTGCGCCGCTTTTAACTGACAATTGCGCAGTCGTGCGACACTGTACCCAAATAAAAGAGAAAGCTCTATTTTCCCCACAAATAGAGCTTTATTTTGGTGGTATTTGATTACCATTGCGGTTTTTATTTTTTGAGCTATAAACAAAAAAATACCGACAATTTTGAAAAAAAAAAAAAAACGATATTTAAAATTTTTGCTATAATTAATATTCCCCAAATTTTTTTCTTATAAAACAAATTTCTTTATCAGT
This sequence comes from Lithobates clamitans, assembly GCA_037952925.1. Taxonomy (NCBI): domain Eukaryota; kingdom Metazoa; phylum Chordata; class Amphibia; order Anura; family Ranidae; genus Lithobates; species Lithobates clamitans. Next base: position 11,514 of record JBBGZY010002135.1, on the reverse strand, counting down.
TTAGGCCGATATGTATTCTTCTACATATTTTTGGTTAACAAAAAAAAAAAAATCGCAAAAAGCGTATATTGATTGGTTTGCGCAAAAGTTATAGTGTCTACAAAATAGGGAATAGATTTATGGCATTATTATTATTATTATTATTTTTTTTTACTAGTAATGGTGGCAAAATATGGAATAGATTTATGGCATTATTATTATTATTTTTTTTTTACTAGTAATGGTGGCAATCAGCGATTTTTATCGGGAGTGCGACATTACAGCGGACAGACCGGACACTTTTTTGGGACCAGTGACATTTATACAGCGATCAGAGCTAAAAATAGCCACTGATTATTGTATAAATGTCACTGGCAGAGAAGGGGTTAACACTAGGGGGCGATCAAGGGGTTAAATGTGTTCCACAGGTGTGTTTCTAACGGTGAGGGTAGGGGACTAGAGGAGGAGCCAGATCGTTGTTCCTCCTTAGTAGGAACAATCTGTCTCTCCTTCCCTGTCAGAACTGAGATTTGTGTGTTTACGTACACAAATCCCCATTCTGGCTCTCGTGCCCGCGATCGCGGGTGGCCGGCAGCGGGTACGGCGGTTCGCCCAGCCGTGCCATTCTGCCGACGTATATGGGCGTGAGCCTGTCCGCAAGTGGTTAAAAAGAAAAAAAATGTATAGAAACCTATGAGTCCGGCGCCCCACATGGAGATTAGGGGGTGGTCCATGGAGATTAGGGGGGCAGCACCCCCGAACCCCTTATAGACTGGCCGCCGCTGCTGGCAACGCTGATCAGTGTGTTCTGACGGTGAGGAAAGCTCCCTACTGGCAGAATACAATACCACTGCAGGAAGATGTGGATGGGGGAATCGGCTTCTTTTTTTTTCGTTCGACCCGCTGGTTGAACAAAAAAAAAAAGAATCATATACAGCCAGCTTTAGAATAAATAACTCACCAAAAGATATGGATTAAAATGGAGCTCCACCCAAAAGGGGAGGCTCCGCTTATCTGCCTCCTCCCCTCCTCTGCTGCCACATTCGGCACCTTTTGGGGGGGATCGGGTACCTGGTTTTGACAGTTGGCCACTCCCACATCCGGCTCATTTCGCCACAGCAAGCTTAGCCATTCACAAAACACAGCGCGCTTCACGCATGCACAGAAGGGAACCGGCTTAAAAGTAGATCTTCAATGCCGGTTTCCCTTAGGCAAGATGACGGTGCCTGAAAAATTGGCTCGGGTGAGGACACCGCTGCATTCCAGGACAGGTAAGAGCCCTGATATTAAAAGTCAGCAGCTACAGTATTTGTAGCTGCTGTTAATTTTTTTTTTTTTAGGGGGGGGGGGGCTGGCGCTCCTCTTTAAGGTGGTCATGGGGGGGATGGAACATTGGGCTTCAAGTTGGCCATACTCTAGTAGAATTTTTTCCGCCATCTTGTCATCGCTTATCTCTATGGGAAGACACAACCGGTGCCGGCGCATAGTTCCGGGGCTTAGCGATTGGTAACGTCAGCCCGGGAACCACAGGGAGGCGGCGGGAGGGGGGGGAGGGCACCTCTACTGCCGCTTCTAAAAGTGATCCTGCAGAAAATCCACCACGGGGATCACTTTTATCTGAAAGAGAATCGCTTAGCTGCAGCCATAACCCCCGGTATTTAACGTCCAAGTAATGACGTATTTTCCCAGTTAGGCGTTCGGTTAAAAGCGAACAAAATTTTGAAGTACTTTTGAGAGACATTCATCAAATTTCGTATGAATTTTCGTTGGAATGTTCATATGAACTGTTGTTTAAAAATAAACTAGTATAGGAGCAGCTTTAAAAAATATGCTGCTTAACCACTTCCCGCCCAGCCTATAGCATAATGACGGCCGGGTGGTGGTTGCGTTATCCTGACTGGACATCATATGACCTCCATGGTACATGGTTCCCACCAGGCTGGTGCATGTCTCCATAGATTTTCCTTCACAATGTTTCCGTGGTTGCCTGGACACTGACTCCTTTTGGCATAGCTGGTGGACATGTCCAGTGGCCCAACACTTTTGGAGGCAGGTCTAACAACTTCTACACCTTCTTTTTCAACAAGCTTTTATGATGAACCCACCAGAAGTGCTACTCAACTGAAAACTCATGGAGATCTTCAAAACCCAATTCACTCCAATGACTCATGTTCTCAAGGCCTCTACACAAGTCATAGCAAAGGCTTGGCTAACACAATACATCCCCTTTTTGGAGGTTAAATCCTAAATTCATTGGACTACGATCAACAAAAAGCTGATGGCACGTCTCCAAAAATACTGTGCCTGTCTGCAGCAGTCAAAGTTTGTGGTGTATACTTTGCACTACCTCTATTTGAGACTAATGCCGCGTACACGCGGTCCGACTTTCCGACGGGAAATGTTCAATGTGAGCTTGTTGTCGGAAAGTCCGTCCGTGTGTATGCTCCATCGAACATTTGCTGTCGGAATTTCCGGCCACAAATGTTTGAGAGCAGGTTCTCAAATTTTCCGCCAACTTCACTTGGTTGTCGGAAATTTCCGATCGTGTGTACACAAGTCCGTCGCACAAAAGTTTACGCATGCTCGGAATCAAGCAGAAGGAGCCGCACTGGCTATCGAACTTCATTTTTCTCGGCTCGTCGTTGGTCTTGTACGTCACTGCGTTCTTACGTTCGGAATTTTGGGCCAACATTTGTGTGACCGTGTGTATGCAAGACGAGTTTGAGCCAACATCCTGCGGAAAAAAAGCCACGGTTTTGTTGGCGGAAAGTCCGATCGTGTGTACGCGGCATTAAAGTGTTCCTAAACCCAGGAGCCTGCATTCACTATATCTGGTCTCCCACAGTACACAGAACATGGAAATGCAATTATTTTAGTAAATATAAACGGCTAAATAACTTTTATCATCAGCAGTATACAGCAGTCTTGTGACTTCTATCAGTGTCTGGTTAAAGCTTGTAGGAGTGTTCATTCTCCTCTGACTGTCCTATGAGGCTGCAGGACCCCTGACCCTCTGTCTGGACAGTGCTGATTGGCCCTGTGCCAATCACGTGCACCATCCCAAGGAAAAAAAAAACTCTCTAGCAAATCTAGCAATACACACCAAACTGAGCATGTGCAGAGTGACTCCAAAGGCTCTGTCTTATCAGGAGATGGATTGGGGACAGTGGAAGAAGGGGAGGATCAGAGGAGACAGGATCAAACAGGCTTTTTACACAATGCAGAGTATTAACCCCTTACATTCCACAGTGACTATAACAAGCACGCTTTACTGCATATACTATACATATTGATTTTCCTGTTGTGGGTTTAGTAAAAAATAAAATTGTATTAAGTACTTACCGTAATTTTTCTTTTTTTTCCCCCAGTACCTATTGGGGAATTGGAAACGGACCGCCTGTCTCGCCTCATAGAGGAGAGAGGGACTGTGTCTGTGTCCGCTCTGCACAGCGGAGCGGACACGGACCTGCCATCCGCCAGCTCAACTGGGATCAGCGGAGAGACCCTCCGCTGAGCAAGTGGATTGCGCTTAGCGGAGGCGCCCGTTGGGAGAAATCCATAGCAATCAACTGAAAACGATTGAACAGGGTTGTATGCTAATCAGCGGCATACCTAGAGTATTTAACACAGGAGAAGGATCATTTCAAACATTCCCCCAACATTCACACACATTCTTCACATTTATTTCATGGTCTGTGGTTATCCCAAGGACTGACGAAGGTACAAAATCCAGATTAGATCAGACAAAGCGTCTGCAAAGGACAATGGAGAACAAACTGTGCCTGTGTAAGTGTTTGATCAAAGTGTGGAGGACCAACGATAATGTAAAGCTTACAAGAGGCTCTTAAAGGGCTTGTAAAGGTTCACGTTTTTTCACCTTAATGCATCCTATGCAAAAAAACGACAATGCCGGCCCCCCCAGCCCCCCCCCCCGTTTTACTTACCTGACCCCTCGAAAGTCCCGCGCTCGCTCCCGACATCCTCTTCGCCGCTCAGCCTGGCCGTTGATTGGCTAGGGTGGATGGTTGAAAGCAGCGCAGCCATCAACTTGCGCTGCTGTCAATCGCATCCAATGACGCGGCGCGCCGGGGGGGGGCGGGGCCGAGTGATACAGTCAGCCCCGGAGCGTGCCCGCAAGAACTAACCACCATGCGAGGGAGCTCACATGAAGGTGATTAGTTCTTGCGGGGAGGAGCTGAGACAGCCGCCGAGGGACCCCAGAAGACCAGGTTCGGGGCCACTCTGTGCAAAACGAGCTGCACAGTGGAGGTAAGTATAACATGTTTGTTATTAAAAAAAAAAAACAAAAGAAACCTTTACAACCCCTTTAAGGCAGGCATACGTGGATTGAAATCTGGTGGGCTCAGCAGGGATCAGTCAAATTTCGATCCATGTATGGGCAGGCTGGTTGTACCAAAGTCCATCTACTCATTGACTTCTGTACATTCATTGGCAAACAAACCCCCCACCAGGTCCGCACTTACCCCATCCAGATCGCGGCTTCTCCTCCCGGCTAATCCAGTCTTAAGATCCGCCTCCTTTCCCGATTGGCCAGGAGGAGAAGCCGGAAGACAATAGCGAATATTGATTTGCTAATGTCCAAAAAGCCCAACCTTTTTGCAGTCAATTAGAGCCTCAGGCTCTAATCATATGCTCAGCCCCGGAAGGATTCACCCCCCTTCCTGACCAGGCCATTTTTTGCGATTCGGCACTGTGTCACTTTTAACTGACAATTGCGCAGTCGTGCGACATTGTACCCAAATAAAATTGGCGTCCTTTTTTTTTTTCCCCCACAAATAGAGCTTTCTGTTGGTGGTATTTGATCACCTCTGCGGTTTTTATTTTTTGCGCTATAAACAAAAAAAAGAGCGACAATTTTAAAGAAAAAACCCTGATCTTTTAACTTTTTGCTATAATAAATATCCCCAAATTTTTTTTTATAAAACACATTTCTTCATCAGTTTAGGCCGATATGTATTCTTCTACATATTTTTGGTTAAAAAAAATTTAAAAAAGCGTATATTGATTGGTTTTAGTTTAGTTATAGCGTCTACAAAATAGGGGATAGATATATGGCATTTTTATTATTATAATTTTTTTATTAGTAATGGCGGCGATCTGGGATTTTCATTGTGACTGCGACATTATGGCGGACACATCGGACACTTTTGACATCATTTTGGGACCAGTGGCATTTATACAGCGATCAGTGCTATAAAAATGCACTGATTGCTGTGTAAATGCCACTGGCAGGGAAGGGGTTAAACACTAGGGGGCAATCAAGGGGTTAAGTGTGTCCTAGGGAGTGATTCTAACTGTGGGGGGGGAGGGGTTTCCACTGACATGACAGCGATCACTCCTCCCGATGACAGGGAGCAGTAGATCTCTGTCATGTCACTAGGCAGAACAGGGAAATGCCTTGTTTACAAGGGCATCTCCTGTTCTTCCGCTCCGTGACATGATGGCGGCCCCCCGGCAGACATTGAGTTCGCAGGACCCGCGGGCACGGTCACGGGTGCGTGCACCCACAATGCCGCAATTTAAAAGGGACATACCTGTACACCCATTTGCCAAGCCGTGCCATTGTGCCGACACACGTCTTCGTGCGCTGGTCGGCTAGTGGTTAATACATAAAATAACCCCATAGACAAGCCCTTAATCCCCCAACACCACACACTGAACCTGAAACTAAATCAACTAAATCCATCACGGGGTTCTGGAGCATCCCCCTAATGAGACACAGCACAAAAAAGAAAAAAGTTCTCATCAGGGGTTATTTATGTAAAACCTTTATGCCAAAATAAAAAAATTAAAAAAAAGCTGTTTGCTGTAACTGCTGAAAAAGACTTTAGCTTCAGTTTGTTAGTGTTATTAAATGTGCTAGTCCATCTAACACTCCCCTCCCCCCAGATTGGCAATGCTGCTGTCTAAAGGTGCCCCCCTGTGCTCCTTCATCCAGAGTGGAGGCACTCTAATATAGGAGGTGTGCCATTGGCCAGATCACCAGGTGAAAAAAAAAGAAAAAAAAAGCCTAAAAAAATAGAAAACAAATGAGGTCATCACATCTTATGATTGGTAAGCTGCAATACATTACATTTTTGGTTTTGGGTTAAATACCGCTTTAAGTTGTTAAACTGATTATTTTATATGTACATACTTACCAACTTTTTGAGATGGGAATGAGGGATACCTATCAGCAAAAGTAAGCAGGCATAGGACACACCCCCTACCACGCCTTCTTAAAGGAGATTTGTACAAAAAAAAAAAACAAGATTGCTTTTTTACCACTACTATTCCTTTATATTGGCTTTTGTAATTTATAACTGCAGCAATTTAGAAATCAGGTGAAAGGTTTAGCGCTGGGAAACTCTATTTGATGGATAAAAAGTGCATTTTATATACAACTAAATAGATCAGACCAAAATGAGGGACAAATGAGGAGGAATGAGGGACATTGCTCCAAATCAGGGACAGTCCGTCGAAATCAGGGACAGTTGGGAGCTATGTATGTATACAGTCTTAGTTTTACAAATAAACATGTAGTACACAGCAACAAGATTCTCAGAGCACTAGGGGTTATCTAAAAAGGCAGCTCAGCAGTAGCAGCCTGCTGTTTTCCCAGGATATGTCAGAAACCAAACACTGATGGGTAAATGGAAGGGAGGAATCACTGTTCAGGAGGGGGGGGGGGGGGTGTTGATCACTGACTAGTTGGTGTGCAAAATTCAGCTTGAGACATTTTTTTAAGAATGTTTCCATCAAAGGGGCTAAGAAGAGCCTGGTAAGCATTTGAAAACGCCTGGAGCTCCACCTGCTGGCTGAAAAATACAACATTTTAAAGAGGAGCTCCAAGCTCCTTCATAAAAAAAACACTGCAGCTACAAATACGGTAGCTGCTGACTTTTAATTATTAGGGCACTTACCTGTCCAGGAATGCAGCGGTGTCCTCACCCGAGCCGATTTTTTCATCTTAACCAAGGGAAACTGTCAGTGAAGCCTTGCGGCTTCAGAGCTGAGTCTTGTGCTGGGTCGGAACAAGGGGTGGGCAGGAGGGGAGGTTGCCCTGGGCACTGTGGTATCATGTGAGGTGGAGGGGGGGCGCCACAAGGAGATTGAAGAGAGGGGATTTGTGTTGGAAGGGGAATTTAGGGGGCGGCAGGGGGGTAAGAATTGATCTAGGAGGGGACTTTTCTTTTGGGGGGGGGGGAGTGCTAACAGTGGTGATTTAGGGGGATTTGTGTTGGGAGGGGGGATGGGGGGGGGGAGAATATTTGTGCTAGGAGGGGGGGATTTAGGGGGAATTTGTGCTGGAAGGGGGAAATTTGAAGTGTGGGAGAAGATGTGTACTAGGAGGGGACATTTTTTTTTTAGGGGGGGGGAGTGCTAACAGTGGTGATTTAGGGGGATTTGTGTTGGGAGGGGGGGAGAATATTTGTGCTAGAAGGGGAGGATTTAGGGGGAATTTGTGCTGGAAGGGGGAAATTTGAAGGGTGGGAGAAGATGTGTACTAGGAGGGGAGATTTGTGCTAGGAGAGGTGAATTTTTTTGGGGGTGGGGGGGGGGCATTTGAGCTGGGGGTATTTGAGGGATGGGGGGTGCAAAGATCTGTGCTGAGAGGGGGGATTTCATCAGGGGGACAGATTTGTACTGAGGGGGGGGATTTATGCATGCAGATTAGTGCTCAGTGTTTTTGTGGGGGAATTTTTGCTGACACATAATGCTCATACATCTTGGGGGCGGGGGGCGGGGGGCAGTTTGGCATGTTCGCCCTGGGCTCTAGATGACCTTGTCCCAGCACTGGCTTTGTGAATGGCGGGGGGGGGGGGATGGAGGGGGGGGGGGGGGCGAACTTCCGGACGTGGGGAACTGAGCCAGAAGTGGGAGTGGGTACATGTCAAAACCTGGTACCCGTTCCCCCCCCCCCCCAAAAGGCGCCAAATGGGGCAGCGGCGGGGGGATGAGGCAGACCCTTTTGGGTGGAGCTCCGCTTTGATATGAAATATTTTATATGTACCTTAAAAATCTCAACATCTCTGTCTCTCTTTCTTAATCATGCACAGCTCTGCGTATATGGCGAGATGATGTGCCTTCTGTGCCCATGCGTAGGAGTAATGTCATCACGGCCCAGCAAGCCATATGGCCAAAGGTTTGGAACCTGGAAGGAAGACCAGGAGCAGGTGGCTGCACCCGTGCCCGAGGGATGCGCTTACATCACAGCGCTGGAGGGGATCGTTTGCCAGGTGTGCCCGCCATAATGTGCTAATATGCTGCGTATACCGGTACATTATGGCTAACAGCTCCTTAGGGCTCATTACAAAAAAAAATGGCGGAGATTTAATTCCACTTTAACAGCACCAGATTCCGAGAGCTGAGAGCCAAGGGTTCATTCACACCATGCGCTGTGCTTTTCATGTCCCTTTAAATGTGACCTCAGTTTGCTACACCTTTATCTCTATTCTGTGTGTACAGTAAAACTGATTACCCATGCCCTGGGTGTCAGATTGCAAGCTCTGGATCTAGCTGAGCAAGCTAGCGAATTTCATGTAAAGACATGGGCGAGGCGTAATCAGCCTGTTGCAGACTCCTCTGCCCTGAGCAAGTCCTCCTCCAAACATCAGATAAATCTCTCATCTGTATGTACCAGATCCACGTCACCTTCTGTCTAAAGTCCTGCTGGCATGCTGGGAGTAACAGCTGATTGGTGTGTCAACATCAGCTGGAGGTTCCTGTCAATCAATACCATATCAATCAATACCAACAATGAGTGCGACAATGACTGCGCAAAGGAGCTTAAAGGGGCCCAGACTTTAGACGACACCTCCAACAAACACGACTGTTTTCAGTATCACGAAAAAAGGGGAAGGGGATAAGGGAAAGGACATGGACCTTTTGGCCAGAGTGTCAACTGGACAGGTCAATGGTAGGAGTTCCGACTCAACCAAAGTGAGGATGGAGTTCACCAATGAGGACCAATATGGGATTCAGAACGGGCAGAGGGTGAGATATGCTCAAAAAAAGGGAGTCCGTACCCTCAAGAAGAGAGGTGGGAACACACAGCGGAGTACTCCTAAGATAAGCTTTATTGAAAATTTGCACACAAACAATTTGTAAACATTCACAAAAGATGGCAAAAAAGTTTAAAACGACAACCTTGTCCTTCTAAGAGACATGTGAAGCAAGTTGGAGGAACGTTTTGAATATACAAGACTATCAAACTCTTCCGATCGTGGATCCTTTCCGATCGTGGATCCCAGATCGGGCCTCGGTTGGTGGCTGCTGATAGATGTTACGTAGTCACCAGGGCTGGTGCAAGGATTTATGACACCCTAGGCGAAACCTCATTTTGCCGCCTCCCCCCCTTGGCTCCACCCCTGACTCCACCCCCTTTGCACTGCCCATGTATACCCCACCTTTTTAATGAAGCACCCATTAAATGCTGCCTCACCAGCGCCCATCAATGCAGCCTACCAGCGCCCATCAATGAATGTTTGCTTGCTTCCATTCTTTCGGGAGTTGGGACACAGACACAGTCCTCCACCGTCGCTGCGCCTCTGACACTATGTGTGAATGGAGCGGCGGCTGCCTGCCGATGCTGACACTTAATTGCTTGCTGCAGAGAGAAGAGAGTAGGAACACCAGTGGTTGGGCGCCCTAGGCAGCAGTGCGCTCTAGGTGTCTGCCTAGTTTGCCTAGTGGTAGCACTGGCCCTGGTTGTCACCATATCTGAACAAAAATGTCCAAGTCTAAGGACTGGCATCTATTGTCTATTGTAGCGTAGCATGTTGGGTGGTGGGGATGGTAGAAGAATCACAGGGGAAACGCTGACTGAAGCAAGAAGAAATGCGATCAATCATGACATAGTTCTCCAAGGGGGTCCTTAACTACTTCCCGACCGCACTATAGCCAAAACCAAGACGGTTACAGTGTGGTTGTCCAGTTCTGGGATGGTGCCCATGGGCATCCTCCCAGAACCACCCCCCCGCGCGCGCGCGCGCGCCCCCCTGGGGCACGCATGGAGCAAGCTCTGTGATCACTGTGTCCTTTGAAAACAGCTGATCACAGGTCATGGCAAAGGCCCACGCACAGCGGCCCTTTACCATGTAATCAGCTGTGTCCAATCACAAGCGCTCACATGTAAACAAACTTGCTGGTTATTACTTTCCTTAAGCGCTGTCACAGCTTGAAGAGAAGAGAGCCGGTAAGCGACAATTCTGACACGGCACATTTACACTGATAATCACTGCAGTCCCATCACTGCAGCCTCATCAGTGTCCATCAGTGCCGCCTCATTAGTGTCCATCAGTGCAGCCTCATCAGTGTCCATCAGTGCAGTCTCATCAGTGTCCATCAGTGCAGCCTCATCAGTCCCATCAGTGCAGCCTCATCAGTCCCATTAGTGCAGCCTCATCAGTGTCCATCAGTGCAGTCTCATCAGTGTCCATCAGTGCAGCCTCATCAGTCCCATCAGTGCAGCCTCATCAGTGCACAAAAATATTTTTTATTTTTCAAATTTCCAGTCTTTTTTCGTTTGTTTAGCAAAAAATAAAAACCCCAGCGGTTAATAAATACCACAAAAAGAAAGCGCTATCTGCCTATAAAAAGTGATAAAAATTTCATATGGGCATAGTGTTGCATGACCGCGCAATTGTCATTCAAAGTGTGACACCGCTGAAAGCTGAAAATTGGCCTGGGCAGGGAGAGGGTGAAAATACCCGGTATTGATGTGGTTAAAAGGAGATTATTTCCGCTGCGGTATTCCCTCTCTGTGATTGGCGGATTTCTCTGGTCAAAAAAAAGCATGTTGGCGTATGTAGCATGACATGGCATAGTTCAAGTATAAGGACAGTCTAGGCTACTGCAGACTCCTGGAGAGTTGTAGCACTACTGTTCCCAGCATCTCCTCCACCATTCTCAGGAACAGCCACTGTGTCTGGTCCAGGCAATTCACTGTATTGTCCATGGAGCTCCTCACTGCAGACTCTTCCCCCAGAAGCTGACAGTTACTCTCACCAGTTTGATCTGAAGCTTTGTTTTCAGCAGGACCCCATTGTCGCCACTTTTTCTCAGCGCTGTATTTTCCTATGGACTTATACGTGAGTGTATTTCCTTAAAGTTTTATTAAATTTTTTATTCGGATTTACACTATGTGGCCTTTCTTTTCTTCCTTTAATATCCATACCCAATGAATGGTGGTTTGAGGGAACCACCCACGGAATACCTCTTCCCCTCTCCCCTGGGACCTACAGAACCATCCATATCCTTAGAACTCCATACACATTCCAGGACCCGGATACCAGTTGGAGGAATCCAGCAATCTGCGACACCACAGATATCCACAGCTTTCTACCACCCAAGCCTTATCTGACCCAATTTGGCGTATGCCCTGTCGGGTCCACCACATCTGGTAAGCCTTCATTTCTATCGGTGGTAGTGAGCTGATCTGCTGTTTTGGGATACTGGATCTATATAAATTGTTTATCTAAAGGACTACAACACTGTTTTTTATTGTTTGATCATAAGCACCTATAACGGGAC
>JBBGZY010002134.1:0-26717 GCA_037952925.1 Lithobates clamitans | reverse complement strand
CCAACCCATAATAGCTCTTCAATTGCTTTGCCAAAGCTAAAATGTATTGGTCCTGCCAAAAGATCTCATCAGAGAGAGAGAGACAGACTTATCACTTACCTTGATAACATCTCAGGACTCAGTCCTGTTATTTCCTCCCCATCCAACCCATAATAACTTCTCAATTGCTTTAGCGATGCTGAAATGTATTTGGTCCTTCCAATAAATTTAATTTAGTGAGATAGAGGAGAGAAAAGGGAGGTAATATACCTTCCGGTCAGGATCTAAATGTTTAGAAAATACAAACTCTTATACACAATGTGATTTTTGGACATTATGATCATACAGGTCCTATCCGCCTATAACGCCACTGCACACTTAGCTCCAACCCTTCTTACAAACAGCCCATACCATGTATTTGTGACTACCATTGGGTGGGAGGGGAGTGTAGACAAAAGTGACTCTGGGCAGCCCCAAGTAAAGAACCTATTCTGTAGGACTTTAGAAGTGTGGGGCCCACCATGGACCTCAGAGGTGGCGAGTCCACCTTGGACCACAGAGGTGGCGAGTCCACCGTGGACCACAGAGGTGGCGAGTCCACCGTGGACCACAGAGGTGGCGAGTCCACCGTGGACCACAGAGGTGGCGAGTCCACCGTGGACCACAGAGGTGGCGAGTCCACCGTGGACCACAGAGGTGGGGAGTCCACCGTGGACCACAGAGGTGGGGAGTCCACCGTGGACCACAGAGGTGGGGAGTCCACAGTGGACCACAGAGGTGGGGAGTCCACTGTGGACCACAGAGGTGGGGAGCCCACCATGGACCACAGAGGTGGGGAGCCCACCATGGACCTCAGGTGGTGTGGGATCCCTAATAGACCTTGTGTAAGGATCCCACCCAACGCCAGGTGCGTGTATTCTTGAAAGGTCTTATTGGATTGGTTGTCATTAGCATCTGCACTTTGAGCATCCTCATTGCCTTAAGGGTCACTCAATCTAAAATGGATATTTCATTTATAAGTTACTCACTGCCTTTGTGTACCTTGGAGTGCAGATGGTATGCTCCTTTATCCTCATCCCCTACCTTCCCTGAGAGTCTCACTTGTCTTGTTGCAACAGGGTATTGGGTTATTCCCACAGCTTGCCTGCAAAAAGAGCTGGATCCCTTTGGGCTCCTCACTGCCATACTGACCAACATTTCAGCCCTGGTCACCTTGACACGGTTAACCCCACCCACACTCCACCCAGACCCTGTCCACTGACTAGAGTTGCCTGCCCAAACCATGCCTCTAAATATGCATGCCTACCCAATTGCATGCACAGTAACTCAAATAAGGACAATGAGGAGATGATGAGATCCCAGGACATGGCCCAGGACACAGCATTGGCAAGACTGAGGTCCAAGATGCTGGTCTGTCCTGGAAAATCCGGGAAAGCTGGCATCTATGCACTGCAGTGGTGCAGAGCTGCAAAAACAAGCACAGAGACCTATTAGAGTTGCAGATAAATATAAGAGACTGTCTCCTCTAAATTCTGAAATATAAGGCTTGGGTGGAGTGACCCTTTAAACATGGCCGACATCCGTTCCCTTTTGGTTGCAGATATAAACTCCAATTCCAGCCATCTCCCAAATTGAGGTTGATAGGTAGAGTGTGCTGCTGGCTTCAGTGCCGGCCGATAACGGTATGGTTAATGGATGGCTTTCCTGCGGCTCTTGTCGGGTGCAGTGAGGTGTGAATGTGCTGACTCAATGTCTTCTCACATGACGATGAATGAGAGAAGAGCCGCAGCGAGGGTTCCCCGCTGACCCATCAAATCCCCAAAGTGCTACCCATCCATCTCCATCCTTCCGCATCGCCCCCCCCCCCCCTCCTCCGTATCATCACCCCGCTCCCCCCGCTTCACGTCCTGAAAATTCACTAAATAATTCCTGGATCTATTATTAGAATGCTCCACTGCGACTGACAAAAGCTGGGCAGTTCCAACAATGGAGCTCACGTTGAATAAAATGCACAAGCAGAGGTCAAGTTCAGTGAACACCGTTATCAGATTCACATACTTGCAAACTGTCCCGGATCTGCCGGGACGGTCAGGCTTTCTGGTTTGATGTCAAATGATGCCTTTGTCCCAGAATCAGAGAAGTGACACCTGTAGTTTCCATGTCCTAGCACCTACCCCAAAATGCTACAGTAGAAAACAGATCACATCATAGTTCCATTGCACCGCCCTTAACTGAATGACTTAGTTAGGGGTGGTCCGGAGGGAGTAAACACTTGCAAACTGTCCCGGATCCGTCGGGACAGTCACGCTTTTTGGTCTAATGTCCCCGTGAGGCCTCTGTCCCGGAATCTGTCCCAGAATCAGGGAACTGACACCTTCAGTTTCCATGTACTAGCACCTACCCCCCAAATGCTACAGTAGAAAATATGAATAAAAGAGTTACCAAAACCACCAACACAGGATGGAACCGCGGGAGCTTAAGGCAGCGCAGTGCCACGTCCGAAACGTCAATTGGTCAAATAAAGTGAAAAAGTTGACTTTCCAGGCACCAATCATAAGAAATAAACGATACATTTTTTATTAACTATTAATACATAAAGATAAAAAAACATATCAAAATACTGCAATGTTGCTACAGTAGCAGCTAGACCTCTCCAATACTGGTCATAGATGCCAGAAACGTGGCATGATAGACGTGTGTCACTAAACTCTATTGTAACAATCAATTAAGCTCTACATGTTTCGCTAAAATCGCTTCTTCAGGAGCTTTATATAAATTCTAAGGAGAGAAAGAAACAATCAATAATTGTAACAAAATAGAACTATATAGAACAAAATAGAACTAATAGAACTATATATATATATATATTATATATATATATATATAAAATAATAATAATGATAATGATAGCCATCCCACTACTGAGGGACGGCTCTGCGGCTTCGCACAGCCTAATTTTGGCTTTATCTTAGCACAGATAAGGCCAAAATTGATGATCCCAGTTATAAACCAAAGATAATATCTACAATTACTCATCGTTCATACCAAGGTAGGCTTAGGTAGTGTTGTGCATTAAAAAGCACAGTGTCCTATCTAGATTTGGGCGTGGTTGCCTCACTTATTTGTATAGCTTATTTTCCTTCTTTCTTTGTGCCTACATAGTTTAGGTATTGCACTCTTTTTCTTTGGTGCATCTATACAGATACATGTCCTATTTTTCTACTGGGCACGCCCCCACATATTGCCCGTTGCGCACTTTGCATGCTGTGTGTCCATCTGCTCCTGGGTGCAGTCTTGGTGCTCCTCGCATATCTTGAGACTATTTTCTTATCTATTATATTTTATAAAGTTCTATTTTGTTACAATTATTGATTTCTTTCTCTCCTTAGAATTTATATAAAGCTCCTGAAGAAGCGATTTTAGCGAAACATGTAGGAGCAGGGATATACAATTAGCGGACCTCCAGCTGTTGCAGAACTACAAGTCCCATGAGGCATAGCAAGACTCTGACAGCCACAAGCATGACACCCAGAGGCATGATGGGACTTCTAGTTTTGCAACAGCCGTAGGAGCCGTAGGAGCTTAATTGATTGTTACAATATAGTTTAGTCACACATGTCTATCATGACACGTGACATCTTTGACCAGTATTGGAGAGGTCTAGTTGCTACTGTAGCAACACTGCAGTATTTTAATGTTTTTTATCTTTATATATTAATTGTTAATAAAAAATGTATCGTTTATTTCTTATGATT
The DNA here is from genome assembly GCA_037952925.1 of Lithobates clamitans. NCBI lineage: Eukaryota > Metazoa > Chordata > Amphibia > Anura > Ranidae > Lithobates > Lithobates clamitans. The sequence goes on along the minus strand of JBBGZY010002134.1, from coordinate 22,983 downwards.
GGTGCCTGGAAAGTCAATTTTTTTACTTTATTTGTACAGTAGAAAATAGATTATATTATACTTCCACTGCCCCACCCTTAACTAAATGACTTAGTTGGGGATGGTCCAGAATGAGTAAACACTTGCAAACTGTCCCGGATCTGCCGGGACAGTCACACTTTCTGGTCTGATGTCCCGTGATGCCTCTGTCCCGGAATTTGTCCCAGAATCAGGGAACGGACACCTTCAGTTTCCAAGTACTAGCACCTACCCCCCAAATGCTACAGTAGAAAATAGATTCCTTTATGCCTACATAGTTTAGGTATTGCACTCTTTTGCTTTGGTGCATTATACTTCCACCGCCCCACATTACTTAGGGGTGGTGCGGAGGGTGTACACGCTTGCAAACTGTCCCGGATCTGCCGGGACAGTCACGCTTTCTGGTCTGATGTCCCGTGATGCCTCTGTCCCGGAATTTGTCCCAGAATCAGGGAACGGACACCTTCAGTTTCCAAGTACAAGCACCTACCCCCCAAATGCTACAGTAGAAAATAGATTCCTTTATGCCTACATAGTTTAGGTATTGCACTCTTTTGCTTTGGTGCATTATACTTCCACCGCCCCACATTACTTAGGGGTGGTGCGTAGGGTGTACACGCTTGCAAACTGTCCCGGATCTGCCGGGACAGTCACGCTTTCTGGTCTGATGTCCCGTGATGCCTTTGTCCCAGGATTCGTCCCAGAATCAGGACACCCATCTGTAGTTTCCCTGTACTAGCACCTACCCCGCAAATGCTACAGTAGAAAATAGATTACATTATACTTCCACTGCCCCACCCTTAACTAAATGACTTAGTTGAGGATGGTCCAGAATGAGTAAACAGTTGCAAACTGTCCCGGATCTGCCGGGACAGTCACGCTTTCTGGTCTGATGTCCCGTGATGCCTCTGTCCCGGAATTTGTCCCAGAAACAGGGAACGGACACCTTGAGTTTCCATGTACTAGCACCTACCCCCCAAATGCTACAGTAGAAAATAGATTCCTTTATGCCTACATAGTTTAGGTATTGCACTCTTTTTCTTTGGTGCATCTATATAGATACATGCTACAGTAGAAAGTAGATTACATTATACTTCCACCGCACCGCCCCTAACTAAGCAGTGGGAGTTCAGAGATACAAACAGCCAATGTTATATGCACTGGAAAAGTCAACCTTGGACTTGCAACCTTTTTGCTTCTTGAGGCTCCCTATCGGTCAAGGATTCCACCCATTGTGCTCATAGACCAGTAGGAAAAAGCTTAGGAGAAAGAATGAGATGGGGGCAAGCTTGGCTTCCGTGGTGATTCACACATAACTTTAGCTGAATATTTCCAGATCTACTGTATATTGTGCCCCGCGCAATCCACTGCCACCACTTTTTCAGCTTGCTGAGCAGTCACGCCCACTGAAAGCCTGATTCAGCTGGTGTGGGGCGGCTCATTATAAAAAGACAGACTTCTAGTCAATACACTGGCTGAGTTGAGTTAGTTGAGGGCCTTTGAAAAAAAAGACTAATCACTTATAATTGGAGTTAGTTTGGCTTGCAGGGTTCGCCATACAGGGTGACTGGGACCAGAAAGTTGACAGCAGCAAAGAGAGTTGAAGGACTTTGCTCTGGATCATATAAATATAAAAAGAGTGGCACAGCCATTAGACTCTCAGCAGGACGCTATAAGTAGATGAAACCCCTTCCTAATTTAATCAATTCTAGACTTTCAGCCAAGCCGAGAGGGAAAAAAACAACCCTTAAGAGCCTAAGAATGCTGTGATTAACTCTTTCCCTGCCTTCTGCTTACAGGCGCTATCACTTCTGTTATTTTACTTGTTTTTGTTTGTTTTTTTATGCCAAGATTTTTTTTTCTAGGATAATGGCTTGAAAAATGTTATCTTACATTGGTGTATCATTGTAACAGTACCTAAGGCCCCACCAAGATACCTGGATAGAACCGATTTATTGGTAATACTTTAGCAGCGATATTATAACAAGTGGTGATTGTGCGCAGTGCAGCTCGCAGCAACCTCAGAATAGAAGCAGTTCATAAGGGCTTTTACATTAAGCCATGCTCACACAACACCAGAGTCTAATAAAAATGTATGGTGGCATTTTATGTTAACATGTATGTATGTACGTACGTACGTATGTATGTGTGTAGCTTGCTAAAAAATAAACCTTCTAAAAGCAAGTACAGGTTCACTTCTTGTATTAATGCTACTAATTTGTTTTTGTAGAAGGTAAAAAGTTTGTTAACCATCCACAGTTCTTGCCCTGAAAAGATTCCTCAGAGGAGAGTCTGCCCCAAAATGGTCTACAAAGACCATAAATCTACACAGAAAGGCAATTAAACCCCAACAATATTAAAAAAAAAAAAAAAAGGTCTACCGAGACCCCTCATTTTCCCCACAAAGGGTTACAAACACTTTAAATCTACCCTAAAAGGCTAGAAAGACCTTAAATCTGCCCCAAAAGCCTGCAAAGATTTGACATATACTCCAAAAGACTGCCCACCATTTATCCCAAAAGACTCCAAAGACATGACACCTACTCTAATAACTACAAAGACCCTACATATACTCCAAAAGACTACCCAACATCTGTCCCAAAAGGCTACATAGACACAGCATCTATCTCAATAACTACAAAGACCAGATATCTACTCGAAAAGACTACCCAGTATCTATTACAAAAAAAAAAAGACTACAAGATCTACCCCAAAGGCTACAAACTCCCAACACCTATAACAAAAAGGCTACAACTCAACATCATCTATCCCAAAAGATCACAAAGACCCAACTACCCCCAAAGACTACAAAGACTGTAGCATCTACCCCAAAAGATGACAAAAAAAACGAGATCTACTCCAAAAGACTACTCAACCTTTTCCCAAAATACTATATAGACAATATTTATCCCAATAACTACAAAGATTCAACATCTACTCCAAAAGACTACCCAGTATCGATGCCAAAAGACTACAAGGATACATCTACCTCAAACCACTACATACCAATAACAACATCTTCCTCAAAAGACTACAAAGACTTTACCATCTACTCCAAAAGGCTACAAACCCCCAACACCTGTCTCAAAAGGCTACAAAGACTCAACATCTACCCCAAAAGACTACAAAACAACATCATCTATTCCAAAAGACCCAACAACTACCCCTAAAGACTACAAAAGGCTGTAAAATCTACCCCAAAAGACTACAAAGACATTTCTCCCAAAAGACTATATTGGCACAATATTTAGCCCGATAACTACAAAGATCTGACATCTACTCCAAAAGACTATCCAGTATCTATTCCAAAAGACTACAAAAACACATCTACCCCAAACCACTACATACCAACAACATCTATCCCAAAAGACTACAAAGACCTTACCATCTACTTCAAAAGACTGCTCAACATCTATCCCAAAAAGACTACAAAAATACATCTACCCCAAAGGCTACAAACCCCCAACATCTATCCCAAAATGCTACAAAAGACCCAACATCTACCCCAAAAGACTACTAAAGACCCTACATCTATCCCAAAAGGACTACAAAGACCCAACAACTACCCCCAAAGACTACAAAGACCCTATCATCTACCACAAAAGATTACAAAGACTCGACATCTACCCCAAAAGACTGCAAAGAACCAAAAACTACCCCAAAAGACTACAAAGACCCAACAACTACCCCCAAAGACCTGATTATCTACCCCAAAAGACTACAAAGACCAATGATCTACGCCAATAGACTACAGAGACCGTATTATCTACCTCCAAAGACTACAAAGTCCCTAAAACGACCCCCAAAGACTACAAAAGAACCTATCTACCCCAAAAGACTACAAGGACTCAACCTCTACCCCAAAAGACTACAAAAAACATACCATCTACCCCACAAGACTGCAAAGAACCAAAAACTACCCCAAAAGACTACAAAGACCTGATCATCTACCCCAAAAGACTACAAGGACTCAACCTCTACCCCAAAAGACTACAAAAAACATACCATCTACCCCACAAGACTGCAAAGAACCAAAAACTACCCCAAAAGACTACAAAGACCTGATCATCTACCCCAAAAGACTACAAAGACCAATCATGTACGCCAAAAGACTACAGAGACCGTATCTACCTCCAAAGACTACAAAGTCCCTAAAAGGACCCCCAAAGACAACAAAGAACCTACCATCTACCCCAAAAGACTACAAAGGCTCGACAGCTATCCCAAAAGACTACAAAGCCCCGACAACTACACCAAAAGACTACAAAGACCTGACAACTACCCCCAAAGACTACAAAGAACCTACCATCTAGCCAAAAAGACTACAAAGGCTTGACATCTATCCCAAAAGACTACAAAGACCTGACAACTACCCCCAAAGACTACAAAGAACCTACCATCTACCCCAAAAGATTACAAAGGCTCAACATCTATCCCAAAAGACTACAAAGACCTGACAACTACCCCCAAAGTCTACAAAGAACCTAGTATCTACCCCAAAAGACTACAAAGGCTCAACATCTATCCCAAAAGACTACAAAGCCCCAACTACACCAAAAGACTACAAAGCCCCGACAACTACACCAAAAGACTACAAAGACCTGACAACTATCCCCAAAGACTACAAAGAACCTACCATCTACCCCAAAAGACTACAAAGGCTCGACATCTATCCCAAAAGACTACAAAGCCCCGACAACTACACCAAAAGACTACAAAGACCTGACAACTACCCCCAAAGACTACAAAGAACCTACCATCTACCCCAAAAGACTACAATCTACCCCAAAAGACTACAAAGGCTCAACATCTATCACAAATGACTACAAAGACCTGACAAGTACCCCCAAAGTCTACAAAGAACCTAGCATCTACACCAAAAGACTACAAAGGCTCAACATTTATCCCAAAAGACTACAACGACCCGACAACGACCCCAAAAAAACTAGAAAGATTACTACAGAGAGAATTCTGCAAAAAAATGAAGGGTTGCAAAAACCTTAAACTCGGCACTGTAAAAAAGGTCTACAAAGGCTAAACAAAAGCAGAATGCACACCGGAAGCTGTTAGTAATGTTAGAGCAGAACCTCCGAACCCTGGCCAGAAACCTCTCTACAACTTGTGTAATTTCTGATCTCTTGGCTCCCATTATAGTATTACATTAACATTTTTTCCCTTTTCTTCCTTTTAGTTAACATATATGGAAAGGGAGACCCTTTTGTCTATGGTAAGTATACGGTCCTGCAAGTGCTTCTACAGTCCACCCATAACTAGCATCACATGGAATTGTATAGCCCACATTACCCTCTGGGTATAGACACACTTGGGGATGTGCACCGATGTTTAAGGGTTGCATAAGTCTGTACATGAGAAGAAAAAAAAAAAAAGAAAAAAAAAAAAAAGAGGGACAACTTTGAAGGTGAGAAGAATGGAGGGCTTTGGGTCCAAAAGAGGAACTGTCCTAAATCCCAAACCGGGACAACCGAGAGCTGTGTGAACAGTTAACACACTAATGAACTCACTTATTATCCGTTGGCTTTGTGTTTCCTTACAGATTATGACACAGTAAGGATGACGGGGCTGATCCTGGCCATTGTCATGTTTTTTCTGGGGATTATCATTGCTCTTAGTAAGTATCCTCATTCCTTTCAAAAATTTCTGGCAGGAGAAAAATGTAGAATTTGGTAAATAGGAAAATGTTCAAGCTATGACTCCATCTGCTGGCTATTAGGGATAATTGCACCCCAAACAATGTATATATAAAAAGTGTATCTAAAAGCTATATTTTTTTTTGCAGCTTTGAAGCAGTGGTGGAGGGGTTACAAGCCCTGTCAGGTTTTTATACCTGTCCTTGTCCCCACTGGGGAGCTTCACCCTGTTTGTCCGGGTGTTACCTGGACTGAAAAGTGCTGAAAATCCAAAAATTTTATGGTTGGCATCAAAACAAAAAGGAGGTTATTAAATCATCCAATAGGGAAACCAGTTCCAGTGATAACTGTCAAAAGGGAGGATTTCCCCTCGTTTTTGGACCGAAGTCCTCAGATTTCCTGTTCTGCCTGCATGGAAGTTTAAAAGGGACACAGAGAGTCCCATAAAAACTCCCTAGTCTATCCTGTCATGGATTTAGATGCACTTTAATTCCCTTTATATATAATCCAAGCTGTGGTTGAGGGCTCATTAAAAAAAAAAAAAAAAATTTGTTGAGATTTTACATTCAAGGAATTCAGTTTGTATTTAGGCCGATCGTGCCAAAATGTATTCCACTGATACGCATTAGAAAATAAGTGGCTTTTTTTGGTCCGTTGACCTATTTCTTCAGATTTAGGTCATTTCTCCGAGATCCTTCATAGCACAGCCAAAACACATACTTGAAGCATATATTTGTATTTATATAGCTCTGACATATACCGCAGCGCTGCACAGAGAACACTGAGCCAGTCACATCAGTCTCTGTACCAGAGGAGCTTACACTCAAATGTCCCCTCCCCCCCAGTCACACTCTATTATTATTATACATTTATATAGCTCTGACATATACCGCAGTGCTGTACAGAGAACACTGAGCCAGTCACATCAGTCTCTGTACCAGAGGAGCTTACACTCTAATGTCCCCTCCTCCCACAGTCACACGCTATTATTTTTAAATTATATTTATATAGCTTGACATTGGCTCAGTGTTCTCTGTACAGCACTGCGGTATATGTCAGAGCTATATATATGTATAATAGTTTATTACTATGGGGGGACATTAGATTGCCAGCTCCTCCTGGTGCAGAGACTGATGTGACTGGCTCAGTGTCCTCTGTACAGCACTGCGGCATATGTCAGAGCTATAGGAATGTATAATAATAATAGTGTGTGACTGTGTTGGGGACATTAGAGTGTAAGCTCCTTTGGTACAAAGACTGATGTGATTGGCTCAGTGTTCTCTGTACAGCACTGCGGTATATGTCACATCAGTCTCTGCACCAGAGGAGCTTACACTCTAATGTCCCCCCCCCCCTGTCACACACTATTATTATTATACATTTATATAGCTCTGACATATACCACAGTGCTGTACAGAAAATACTGATCTGTTCACGCTAGTCTCTATACCAGAGGAGCTTACACTCTAATGTCCCCCCACAGCAACACACTATTATTAATATTTTTACAAATATATTTATATAGCTCAGTGATCTCTGTACAGCGCTGCGGTATATGTCAGAGCTATATAAATGTATAATAATAATAGTGTGTGACTGTGGGGGAGGGGACATTAAAGTGTAAGCTCCTCTGGTACAGAGACTGATGTGACTGGCTCAGTGTTCTCTGTACAGCGCTGCGGTATATGTCAGAGCTATATAAATGTATAATAATAATAATAATAGTGTGTGACTGTGGGGGGGACATTAGAGTGTAAGCTCCTCTGGTGCGGAGACTGATGTGATTGGCACAGTGATCTCTGTACAGCGCTGCGGTATATGTCACATCAGTCTCTGCACCAGGAGGAGCTTACACTCTAATGTTCCCCCCACAGTCACACACTATTATTACTATTATACATGTATATAGCTCTGACATATACCGCAACGCTGTACAGAGAACACTGAGCCAGTCACATCAGTCTCTGTACCAAAGGAGCTTACACTCTAATGTCCCCCAACAGTCACACACTATTATTATACATGTATATAGCTCTGACATATACCGCAGCGCCGTACAGAGATCACTGAGCCAGTCACATCAGTCTCTGTACCAGAGGAGCTTACACTCTAATGTTCCACTACAGCCACGCACTATTATTATTATTATTATTATACACATCGATAGCTCTGACATATACCACAGCGCTGTAGAGAAAACATTTAGACCGTCACATAACTTGTTTTTTTTTTTTTTTCTCAACAGGTAACAAATTCAAATGCAAACAAAGGAATGCAAAGTAAGATCATTATATCATATTACTATAAAAAAAAAATATATTATAATATACAGTGTAACAGGGAAAAAAATTATATATACATATTTATATATTATAATATATAATATATAATTATATAATTATAATAATTATAATATATAATTATATATATAATAATTATAATATATATAATTAATATATAAAATAATATATAAATATTTATATTATAATATTGTATGTGTGTCTTTGTCTCTTCATCTCACATCCTCCTTTTTCAATATAAAAAAATAAATAATTCATACACGACGTTTTTTTCATATTTTTGAACTTCGGCCTAAGCCGGCCAAGACACCTGATGTGCGTCCCGCTGTGCGGAAGGAATAGAATTGAACGTTCTCTTTGTGATTTTATATGGAACCTTCACAACAATAGTCTGCCTGGATAATTGTAGCAGATCCCCTCCCCCCTCCCTCCAGTGGAGGGGTCCCCCAGCTCCCCCCCCCCCCATTGAGGGGGAGTCTTTATAATGAAATCTCTTCCTTTTCTTCTGGCAGACGTACCCCGGGGGAAGTGCGCAAATAGCAAGTTTATTTTTATGAGCAATTTATTATTCTTTTCAAGGCGGATCGCTGTGCGACACTCTAGGCGATTAATCACCATCTCTCTATATTCGGTGAGGCGCAGTCTTTCCGCGATCAGAGCCTGCGTCTTCTGGTTTTAGGCGTCGCGGCGGTACGAATGGCGGCGAGCCGAACGGGTGGCCACTTAGGCGGCAGCCGTGGGTTACTGCGCTTTGCGTGGCTCAGACGCTCGGCCCTGCGTGTTCCTGGACCGTGTGAAAAACGCAGAATGTGCTCACGGTACCAATTATTGTTAATGGCACCCCAAATGCGGTTAGGAAAGGCGCGGCAAAAGCTCGCAAACACCGAAAATAACTTCACCGCGTTTGTCGCGCATAGGGCAGCCCATTCAGATGAACGGGCCGCTGTTTGCTGTGGCAGAAAGAATAAATAGCAGATTAGCATGGTGTGCCGATGTAAATGGAATCTTAAATATTTTTAATATAAAAACTTTTATATTTTTATTTTGCTGCGTCGTATTGTCACGTTCGTGGCAGACACCCAACTGAATGTCCAGTTAAGATCTACAAAAGCAAGGACCCTTGCTCTCTGTGTGGAAGCAACGGTCTCTCTACAGAAATCTGACACGAGGACTGGGGAGGAGGCGGGCACAAGGACAGCGGGGGAGGCGGGCGCGAGGACAGCGGGGGAGGCGGGCGCGAGGACAGCGGGGGAGGCGGGCGCGAGGACAGCGGGGGAGGCGGGCGCGAGGACAGCTGGGGAGGCGGGCGCGAGGACAGCTGGGGAGGCGGGCGCGAGGACAGCGGGGGAGGCGGGCACGGGGACAGCGGGGCAGGCGGGCACGAGGACAGCGGGGGAGGCGGGCACGAGGACAGCGGGGCAGGCGGGCACGAGGACAGCGGGGGAGGTGGGCACGAGGGCAATGGAGGAGGCGGGCACGAGGACAGCGGGGGAGGCGGGCACGAGGACAGCGGGGGAGGCGGGCGCGAGGACAGCGGGGGAGGCGGGCGCGAGGACAGCGGGGGAGGCGGGCGCGAGGACAGCGGGGGAGGCGGGCGCGAGGACAGCGGGGGAGGCGGGCGCGAGGACAGCGGGGGAGGCGGGCGCGAGGACAGCGGGGGAGGCGGGAACGAGGGCAGCAGAGGAGGCAGGCACGAGGGCAGCGGGGGAGGCGGGAACGAGGACAGCGGGGCAGACGGGCACGAGGACAGCGGGGGAGGCGGGCACGAGGGCAATGGAGGAGGTGGGCACGAGGGCAGCGGAGGAGGCGGGCACGAGGACAGCGGAGGAGGCGGGCACGAGGACAGCGGGGGAGGCGGGCATGAGGACAGCGGGGGAGGCGGGCATGAGGACAGCGGGGGAGGCGGGCACGAGGACAGCGGTGGAGGCGGGCACGAGGACAGCGTGGGAGGCGGGCACAAGGGCAGTGGAGGAGGCGGGCACGAGGACAGCTGGGGAGGCGGGCACAAGGACAGCGGAGGAGGTGGGCACCATATCTCTGGACGTAGCTGCTGCTCCAGTGAGTCCACTCTCTGATCCCGTTGTAGTCACTCGCGCTGCCGTAGGCAAGATGAACGACACCCCACTGGGTGGAGGGGGGGTGTTAGTCTTGCCTAGGGCGCAAAATCGTCAAGCACCGACCCTGAGCGGGGGATGTGAAGGACCTCTGCTTCCCTACAGAAGGCAACCCTTCTCTTCAGTGTCCTGCCAAGGGACAGGCTTTTCTACTCAGGCTGTAGCAACTTTGTAAGAAGAACAAACTTTAAGAATTTTGATGAGCCTGTGATGTATTTAGCGGTTTAAAACTAAAAAACGTATCCGGGGTTTAAATAATTGGGAGAAGCTTTATCCAATCCGGTGTCACTCTGAACTCGCTATCATCATTTGTCTTCAGTCTTATAACAGTTTTCCTAATCTTTGTCACAGTGCATCCGATTCTGACGGGAGGCAGCCGCTACAGACCCAGAGTGAGTGTTCATCCATTGTTTATAGAGCGGATACATTGTTGAATTTTTAAAAAAATTTTTTAAGTAATTTTAATTTTTTCCCCTTAAAGTATATGTGAAGTCCGGAGTTCTCTATCATTTCCCTTTTGAAGTCTGTTTGAACTCTCCTTTTGTTTTCTTTATATTTTGCAGGTTTTATATAATTTGGCATTGGCTCTGTATTTTTTGAGTCATTTTCTTCTTTTTTTTTTTTTTTAAACTTACCTTAGTCTTATTGATTCCGTTTGCTGTCTGCTCCTACACCCTGTAAGCTAAAGCATCGCTGCAGACATCACTCCATGCAACAAGGATTGCCTTGTATGCAAACGTCACCTCCCAGGGTTCTTTGCAGCTGGGGCTGTAATGGGCGTTCCGCTTTGTAGTCAGCAGCGGTATGCCAAGGAGATAAACCTAGCAAGGCCCCATTACACAGAAGAGCGCAAGGATAAGTAGTAGGCAATATAGAGTTTTTAGGTCAGCAGTATGTAATCCAAAGTGCAGAGGTCAGGAGTATGCAGTGCAAGGTCAGAAGTATGTAAAACAGAATTCAAGGGGTCATTAGCATGTATTACAAAGCGCAGAGGTCAGTAGTATGTAAAGAAGAGCGCAGAGGTCAGTAGTATGTAATGAAGAGCGCAGTGGTCAGTAGTATGTAATGAAGAGCGCAGTGGTCAGTAGTATGTAATGAAGAGCGCAGTGGTCAGTAGTATGTAATGAAGAGCGCAGAGGTTGGTAGTATGTAATGAAGCGTGCAGAGGTCAGTAGTATGTAATGAAGAGCGCAGAGGTCAGTAGTATGTAATGAAGAGCGCAGAGGTTGGTAGTATGTAATGAAGAGCGCAGAGGTTGGTAGTATGTAATGAAGAGCGCAGAGGTCAGTAGTATGTAATGAAGAGCGCAGAGGTCAGTAGTATGTAATGAAGAGCGCAGAGGTCAGTAGTATGTATGTACACAACTGTATGTTCTTCTTTGAGTTGATGGCGATCGATCTTTCCCAATGATATGATAACACTGATATCTCCTCTCTCTCTCTCTCTCTTGCAGCTCCCGGTGGTAGCGTATAGTCCCTCAGTCTTGTGCGTTTCCTCATTTCTGCTCTTGGATCCAGTCTCTGCACCCCTCCCCAGGGGAAAGATGGAAGAGTCTGCTCCTATCACATCAGTGTCCCAGATAGCGTGTTCAATGCATGCGTGAATTCCCCTTATGCGTGACGTCCCCCCCCCCCCACCCTCTGCACACAGAGCTTCCATTATTCATACAAGAGGACCGATTTTGACACACCGTACCCCTACCTCCAGGATAGGATAATACAACAAAAAGCTGCAGGACCACACACAGGCAGACAGGGGGCGTTACAGCCCCACACTGATAAACTTGCACAGCACAAAGTACAAAAAAATACTCTTGTAGAACCTGCAACAGGGAAAAATAGCTGCCAAGAGAGAAAACAGACCTCTAGCCTAGTATTTGCGCGCACGCGCACACACACACACGCACACACGCACGCATACGCACACACACTACCTCCTTTTAAAAGATGTTAATAAATTATATTTTAAAAGTTTTTGACTATTATATAGGGCAGAGTAGAATCTGAACACTCGACATCCAGTGTTAATGAGGCTTCAGCAGTCATCACTGTCAAATATAGAACTCAACCGTAGCTACCGTTTTACTAAAATTGTATCTTGAAACTGGTGCAAGTTCACCCTTAAATGCTATCCGCACTATAACGTTGCCATAGTGCAGTGATGGCGAACCCTGGCACCAAAGATGTTTTGGAACTACATATCCCATGATGCTCAAGCACTCTGCAGTGTAGTTGAGCCTCATGGGAAATGTAGTTCCAAAACATCTGGAGTGCCGAGGTTCGCCATCACTGGCGTAGTGTAATCGGTTTCCGGTAAGGTTTGGCTGCCTCCGTTGCCTCTGGGCAGGGGCGTTGAACTACGACACAGCAAGGCCTGGTTAGCTGGAGGAAATTATTAAGGGTTGACTTTTAGCAGTTTTCAGAGGCAGCCCAACAAGAAGCTTAAAGGGCCAGATAACCCCCAAAGCTGATGTTACAGTTAGGAGGTCATCAGGATGAAACCCTACCAAGCTTTTCGGGTTTCTCTAGAGGAAAAAAACCCGAAAAAACTCTATACCTTAGGCTCAGCTTCCACAGGAAGAGTGAGACACTGGTGATGAAAGCCCTGGCAGATATAAGAAGCCAGTGGGGGGGGGGGGTGTATTTAGCCTGATGGCACTCATAACTGATACATCAGGTGGTGGCATTGACTAAGCCTAAGGGGAATGACTAAGCCCAAGTATCACAGCTCCTTTTGCCTTTGTGAAATCTGCCTAGCAACAGCTTATTGATGGCTACTTGATTACGCGCCCCCCCCCACCCCCCTGTACCACCACCCCCATTCCTTGACTCCGCCCGAAGGTCTCTCTTTCTCTCTCTCGCCAAACGAGTATAACGATGCGTGGACCCAAGAACATGACCCCCTTTTATTTATTTGTATATAGCATGTGACATAAATATATATCTAGATTAATATATTGCTGGAAGAAGAGTTATCTATATATAAAAGAGATATATGCGCATGGTGAGATATGCAAATCAGTTTTTTTTTTCTTTTTTTCTTTGTTTGATTTCTTTTTGCTCTCCCTCCCCGAGACGCCAGTAAAAAGAATATTTCTATATTTATTGGTGTTGTGTGTTTTATTGCGTTGGGGGGGGGGTGGGGGTTAGCTGCAAGCGACCATTGCGGCTCCAAAATCTGATGAGACTACTCCATATTAGACATGTGCAATTAGTTTAGTTCCGAATGCATTTTTTAAACGAATTTAGACAAATTCGTTAATTTTGAAGCTTTCTAATTTTTCAATTTCCGAAATTTTTGGAGATTCAAAATTTCGGAGATTCAAAAATTCTAATTCGGAAATTCGAAAATTTGAAATTTCATAAATCTGAAAATTCAAAAAATTTGGAAATTTGAAAATCCAAAAAAAAAAATGAAAATCTGAAAATTCAAGATGATAACTAATAATACATATTAAATTATAGGTACTGGAATCTCCTTTCAAATTTGGCTGTTAATGGACATAACCAATACGAATTTATCCGAAATTACGAATTATCTGAAGTAACGAATGCCGTATCTAAACGAATGGAACGCAACGATCAAATATTAATAAATAACAATATTATTATTATTAATAATAAAACCTTTTTATTATTATTTGCTCCATTTCATTTGTTTAGATGCGGCATTCGTTATTTCGGATAATTCGTAACTTCGGATAAATTCGTATTCGTTACATTCAGAAACAGCCAAAATTTGAAAGGAGATTCCAATACATATAATTTAATAGTTATTATTTCGAATTTTACTGATTTTCCTTTCAGATTTTTTCTAGTGTTTGATTTTCCGAATGTTCGAATTCCGAAAATCCGGAATTCTGAAATTCGGAAAAATTCGACATTCGGAAATTTGAAAATTTGGGAAAATCCAATTTCCGAAAAAAATTACAGCTTTTGATAGCAAAACTGGCCAGCTGGACCCAGGCTGGATGTTGAAGGTATATTAATGGCCACCAGTGCTGCTGATAAGAAAGTACAGCCAGCCCTCCTGTACGGGGCCCGGGCCCCATCAGTCCAAAAAGGGGGGCCCAGGCACCTGCTTAGCAGGAGGTCCAGCTGTACTGTCTTAAAGGGGTTGTAAAGGTAATTTTTTTTTTTTTTTAAATAACAAACATGTTATACTTACCTTCACTGTGCAGCTCGTTCTGCACAGAGTGGCCCCGAACCTGGTCTTCTGGGGTCCCTCGGCGGCTGTTTTAGCTCCTCCCCGCAAGCATTTACCACCTTAATGCGAGCTCCCTCGCATAGTGGTGAGTGCTTGCGGGCGCGCTCCCGTGATACAGCCGGCGGCTATAGCCGCTCGCTGTATCACTCGGCCCCGCCCCCCGGCGTGCCGCGTCATCGGATGTGATTGACAGCAGCGCAAGCCAATGGCTGCGCTGCTTTCAATCCATCCACTGCAGCCAATCAGCGACCAGGCTGAGCTGCAATGAAGATGACGAGGACGAGCAGCGAAGATTCGAGGCGTCAGGTAAGTAAAACGGGGGGGCTGGGGGCGGCGGTACTGTCAAAAGTTTTTTCACCTTAATGCATAGAATGCATTAAGGTGAAAAAATTTTTACCTTTACAACCCCTTTAAGGTGGACACTGATCCTCTTCTGCCTTCCCCCGCAGCACTGCCAGCTTCTCCTCTTTCCCCCTCCAGGTGCACTGCAAGGGGATTGGTTCTAGCACATGCATCCTTCCATCTGCTGTCTGGGCCCCCCTGTGTGCCCCTTTCCCCCCACAGCGCTGCTGGCTTCCCTCCTCTCCTCTGCTGGGGATGTTTCAAGATGGAGAGCAGTGGAAGGGGCCAGTAAATATGTCATTTACTGGCCCCTTCCTTTCCTGAATAAACACAGGGAGCAATCGGTACCAATCACTCCTGTGCCCATTCATCACTGAAGCATAGTAAACTGCGTTTACTATGTTTCGGTTTGTGAATGAGCAAGAAGCCTTTGAGCACTTCCTATTCATTCATCGGTGCAGCTGAGGCTAAAGAGAAAGGAACTGATAAAGCTGTGCCCTCATTCACTTTGGATGGTAGAAAGCGCCCCTGTCTGTATGAAACCCCATGATTTCTAACAGCAGCCCTGGTGGTCACACTAAGGGCTCCTCCTAGTCACACGTTGCGTTTGCTTCACTTCAACAATTATACCCCATGTCACTTTCTTGGTGCTTCAAAGCACCACAGAGAGTAACTGGAGCTAGTACCCGAACCATATTCTCACCGAACGGGCACGGTGGAAAAATCGGGAAATTTTAGGCGGTGATCAAGTCAGGGACGCAACCAGCGGAGGTGATGCTTGCAGAGCAGCCTTGTGTGTCAAGCCAGGGGCTGAGCTGGTCAGCAGGGGTGAAGCTTGAGAAGTATCTGGAGTGCCAAGCTAGGGACCCAGGTGGGTGACGCTTGAGAGAGATACCACCGCAAAGCTTGGAGGAGCTCAAGGGATTCAGAGTCAGTGAATCAGAGTCTAGTGAGAGACCGGGAGCTCAGTGTTGAAGAACTACAAGAGTCAGTTGTAGTGAAGCTGAAGGAACTGTTACGTTTGAGTTAGGAACTGTTAAGAACTGTTGCCATAGGAGACAGCATTCCTGCATGTGCAGATGTGGCTCCTTGCTGGGGCCTTTCCATGCATGTCCTCCTATGGAAGTCTCGGATTCTGCCAATTGAATCTACAACTTAAGGGTGTCTTGGCCCTAACCCTCTTTCCCCAAAAATACAAAAAGGACTGTTAAGAGAAATAAAACCTCTTTTACATCCAAGAAGTGTCTGGCGCCCAATGACTTTCACCACCCTTGCACCCACTATGCCTCATAACCCACTACATATTGAAGAATGTCAGCTATCTCTGGCTTGAAAAGTTCTCATTAGACTGGGCAAGGCCAGAGACCTTGCTACAGAAGTCTATGACAACGCTCACTTGCTGCACCTGCAGCTTTTGAGAGGCTTTTATTCAGGGTTAGCTTCGCTTTGTTTTGGAGGTGTTGAAGGTATGAGATATCCCAGGATGCACTGGGAAACCAACAAGCAAACCGGAAGGATTTCATCAGCAGTCACGTCATGTATATAAATTCTTGAAGTATCTAGTGCAGACATCACATCTGGTGTGCAGAGTGGAGCGGGAAGGCGAGTGGGGTCCTGAGAGGAGCAACTAGCAGATGGCACATGTGGTGTGCAACATGGGAAGGTGAGCAGGAACCGGAGAGAGAGGACTGAGCAGCAGAGGATCAGCAGAGCTAGGGGACCGGAGCAGAAGAACCTAGTAATGTTACACGGGGTGCACAGCATGGGAGCCTTGTAGTGTGAGCTAAGTGGGGACCAAGGAGAGGAGATGAGCAAACCAGAGGATCAGCAGAGCTAGAGGTTACTACTGAGCAGGGGAATCAGCAGAGCTGGGGGACCGGAGCAGGATAAACTAGCAGATGTCACACCTGGTGCGCAGTGTGGGAGCAACATGGAGGTGAGCGGAGACCTAAGACGGGGAGATGGTCAAACCAGAGGATCAGTAGAGCTGGAGGTTATTACTGAGCAGAGGATCAGCAGAGCTGGGGGATACTACTGAGCAGAAAATCAGCAGAGCCGGGGGACTGGAGCAGGAGAAACTAGCAGATGGCACACATAGTGAGCAGCATGGGAGCAATATTGCGGGTGGTGACCAGGGATCGAAGGAAGAGGAGATGTGCAAACCTGAGGATCAGCAGAGCTGGGGGTTACTACTGAGCAAGGGATCAGCAGAGCTGGGGGACTGGAGCAGGAGAAACTAGCAGAGGTCACACATGGTGAGCAGCATGGAAGCAATATAGCGGGAGGTGACCAGGGATCGAAGAGAGAGATGTGCAAACCTGAGGATCAGCAGAGCTGGGAGTTACTACTGAGTGGGAAATCAGCAGAGCTGGGGGCTACTACTGAGTGGGGGGGGGGATCAGCAGAGCTGGGGTACTGAAGCAGGAGAAACTAGCAGATGTCACACATGGTGCGCAGAATGGGAACATTATAGCGGGAGGTGAGCAGGGACCGAAGATCAACAGAGCTGGAGGTTATTACTGAGTGGGGCATTAGCAGAGCTGGGGGTACTACTGAGCAGGGGATCAGAAGAGCTGAAGGTTACTACTAAGAGGGACATCAGTAGAGCTGGGGGTACTACTGATTGGAGGATCAGCGCAGCTGGGGGTACTACTGAGAAGGGGATCTGCTGAACGAGGATACTATTAAGCTGAGGATCTGCTGAACGAGGGTACCAAAAAGCTGGGGATCTGCTGAACGAGGGTACCAATAAGTTGGGGATCTGCTGAACGAGGGTACCAATGCCAAATCCAACGCGTTTCAGGGGATAAAGGTGTTCCCACTTCATCAGGGTCTACTGAAATGGTTGATCTCTGTGGATATTCTCAATAACAAATTAAGAGATTATGCAATGTGAAAGAAAACATTTTCCCTATAGTTCGACACTAGGTTTGACCAGGTAAAGGGCTTACTAGCTAAAGGTAGAGCGCACATGTAAGTAAAAGGTAGCCCGGGCTCAGTGAGTGATAACATGAAAGCGCCTATTTTGCAGGAGGTGAAGCCTCTTATCTGGAGGTTGAGAAGAAGACCGAAGACATCCTAGAGGTAGACATATAGGAGAAATAAAAACGAAAAATCTGAAGTTCAGGACAAGAACTCATATCGAAAAGGCAAACCTACAAGGCCAGGGCCTCTTCCATACGGAGGTGGTCATACCCGTTTAGCAGTCTCCCGCGCTGCCTCTGCCCCATGCTGCTCCCTCTCTTTATTACTCGCTGTGTTGAGGAAGTTAAATTATTAAGCAGAACCGACTGATCAAATATTAAACAGGACTTTCTCTGTTCTGTGTACTACCTGCCGGTGACAAAGAAAGACCAGGATCCTATCAGGTCTATTAACCCTCTTTGGTCCAGGCCGGCATCCTACCAGGTTTAATAACCCTATGAGGTTCAGACCAGGAGGTCCAGATCTTGATTCTACCAGGTCTTTAAGCTCTCTGAGGTCCAGGCTGGGATCATGGCAGGTCTATTAACCCTCTGAGGTCCAGGCTGGGATCCTGCCAGGTCTATTAACTCTCTGAGGTTCAGGCTGGGATGCTACCACCAGGTCTATCAACCCTCTGAGATCCAGGCTGGAATCCTGCCATGTCTATTAACCCTCTGAGGTCCAGGCTGGGATCTTGCCAGGTTTTCTTAACCCAGGTCTATCAAACCTCTGAGGTCCAGGCTGGAATCCTGCCAAATCTATTAACCTTCTGAGGTGCAGGCCGGGATCCTACCAGGTATATTAACCCATGTCCGCTGGCTAGGCTGAGACCCGAACAAAGCCGGATTCGGCTCTGATCAGGTCTCCGATGTAAAATCCCCAAAGCTATGTAACTTCAGGTTTACTCGGTTGTCAATGGCTAACTAAAAAAAACTAAACTAAACTAAAAAAAAACAAAAAAAAACAAAAAAAAAAAAAAACAGTATTCAGAATCGCCGATTTTGAACCCCCAATTCTTTCATAAAGAGTACCTGTCACTGCCTATTACTGTCACGAGGGATGTTTACATTCCCTGTGACAGCAATAAAAGTGAACAGTTTTTTTTTTAAAGAGACAATGTAAAAAAAAAAAAATAAACAAAAAAACAAAAAACATTTAAAAGCGCCCCCCGTACCCGCGTGCTCGTGCAACAAAGAAAACACATACGTAAGTCGCGCCCGCAAATGTAAACAGTGTTTAAATCACACATGTGAGGTATCACCGCGAACGTCAGAACGAGAGCAATAATTCTAGCAAAAGACCTTCTCTGTAACTCCAACCTGGTAACCGTTACATTTTATTAAAGCGTCGCCTATGGAGATTTTTTAAGTGCCGTAGTTTCTCGCCATTCCACGAGTGTGCGCAATTATATATATATATATATTTTTTTTTGCTAGCAAAAAATACTGATTTTAACTTGTAAGCAACAAGTGTCAGAAATAGGCGTAGACATGAAAGGGTTAAGGTCGAAGACACTCCCCTGCTCTATCCAGAACTATACGCAAAACAAAAAAAAAAAAAAAAAGCGAAGAGGTTTTAAGGTTTTGGATGGAGTCCAACTGCATCACGAACGGAAAAAACACACACACTTATGACTCCTTCAAATATTTTCCTTTCTATTCTTCTCTATTAGAGGGCATCGGATTTTTGGGCGGGGTGAACTCAACACCAAATGTTCCAAGACACAAATATTGGGGGGAATCCATTAAATCCAGTTTTCTCTGGCTCGGCTTGACCTTCATAGAAGAGTTTTTGGTCCATCATGTCCCCCCCTTTTTTTATTTTATTTTTTTTAAACATTTGTTTTTTATTTATTTATTCGTTGTCCTCTCTAGCATATTTTATATACTAGAGAATATATATATTTATACTCAGGGGTTCTTTGCTTTTTTGTAACGCGTTAAGTGCTGCAACAAAAGAAAAAAAAAAGTGGTTCTAAAAGGCAGAAGTTTTTATTTATTTATTTTTTTACTTTAAATGACTCTTGCTGTTGTCAATCACAGCCAGCGAGGAGGGAGCAAGGGCGGACCGCACTGTGTGCGTCAATGGCAAGCGGCCTGCTGTGGGGGGGTGCTCAGGTGTGCCGGTGGGGGGACCCGACAAGACGAGGATCAGGGCTGCTCTGTGCATGACCATTGCACAGAGTAGATAAGTATACCATGATTGCCATTTAGAAAAAAAAAAAAAAAAAAAAAAAAAAGACGAAAAAAAATAATAATTACCTTTTACAATCACGTTAAATTGACAGCCAATGATATTTCCCTGCTGGCTGATTTTTTTTTTTTTTTGTTACAAAAAAAATACAGCAAACAGAGCCATCCAATGGTCTCCATTGCAGAGTCAACTGTGTATTTTGGCGGTCTTTTGGAGGTTTTCGTATGCTTTTCTTTTTTTTCTTTTTTTTTTTTTCTTCAAAGAAGCCAGCAGGGAAATATAATTTTCAAGCAATTTAAAACACTTTTTCCCTTTTCTGTTGCAGCACTTCTGTATGACATCACACGCGCCCCTTCACGGGCAGGACTAGGACACCCCAGGGGTGTTATTTAAAGAAAATATTTTGAATGTTTCAGTTTATGCATAAAAAAAAAAAAAAACACAACCACACAAACTGATCCTGGCTAACTTTAATTTTTATTTTGCCTTAAAAAAAAAATTATTGGATTCTGGATAAATCAATTTTTTTTAAGGTTTCATTTTATGTATTTAAAAAAAAAAAAAAGAAAAAAAAAAATCACTGATCTTGGCTGAACTGAATCTTTTATTTTTTAAAGGTTTCATTTTGTCCATTTAAAATTTATATATAAAATTTTAAATGGACAAAATGAAACCCTTAAAAAAAAACAAAAGATTCAGTTTAGCCAAGATCAAATTTTATAATATATATATATGTATATATATATATATATATATATAATATATATATATATATATATATATATATATATATATATAATCCTGGCTAAATAAACTTCATTTATTTATTTTTTTTAAAGGTTAATTTTATGCATTTAAAATAAATAAATAATAAAAAAAATAATAATAAAAAACAAATCACTGATCCTGACCAATTTTTTTTTTTTTTTTTTTTGCATTAGTACATGTTCGTTGGTGCAGTGGAACTCCACCCCACCATACTAATTTTTTTTTCACAACCCCTTGCTTATTAGCACAGAGAATTGGCCTGTTCAGCATTTTTATTTTATTTTTTTGAAGCTCACTGAACGCCACTTGTACCAAACCCAGAGTAGTTCAGCCTATCCCTCATGATAAATAAATAAACGCACACGATAATTCTGTTTGCTCTCCCCTCTAGCAGGTTGCCCCGTTTGCTTATTTTGCAGTCACCAGACGAGTTGCCTGAAGCAACGTCATAAAAAACAGGCAAGGGCTCCTGGAATGAATATTTCCAAATTTCATAAAGAGCCCTTTTGTCTTTGCGCCCTCGGGCAAGGGCTGACATGGCGGTGGCAGAAGCCGTGCGTGGTCGGAGCATTCTTCTCAGACGCATTGTGTTTGTTTGTCCCGATAAACAGCCGAGGTTTGGCTGCCATCACCTCCCTGCCAGGGGAGAAGAAAGGCGTTAGTCATTAAAGGATGTGGTACACGGAGGAAATTACACATCTAGGCACTTCCTCTTTAGGCAAACTGAGGTATTTCACGTGCTGGCCCTAAAAAACGGATCCGACTGCCCGCTCTCCCCCAGAAGATCCCCTTCACCACGGATCTCCGCGCTAAAAACAGTCCTCAGGTGCTGGAAGATCCCCACAACATGACCTCCTGCCAGCAGACGCTGTGTTCTGTTAAGGTAAGAGCCAGACGGACGCGCCGAGGCTGCAGCATGTGCTCCACAAATGTTGGAGGTACTCTGGAGATTTTATGCTCAAGCCATGAAAAAAATAAAATAATCTTTTTAATATATATATCGTGTGAGAGAGTGAGAGAGAGAGAGCGCGAGAGAGAAAGCATGAGAGAGAGAGCGAAAGAGAGAGAACGAGAGAGAGCGAGAGAGAGAGAACGAGAGAGAACGAGAGAGAGAGCGAGAGAGAACGAGAGAGAGAGCGAGAGAGAACGAGAGAGAGAGAGAGCGAGAACGAGAGCGAGAGAGCGAGCACGAGAGAGAGAGCGAGAGAACGAGAGCGAGAGAACGAGAGCGAGAGAACGAGAGCGAGAGAACGAGAGCGAGAGAACGAGAGCGAGAGAACGAGAGCGAGAGAGAGCACGAGAGAGAGAGCGAGAGAGAGAGCGAGAGAGCACAAGAGAGAGAGAGAGAAAGTGCGAGAGAGAGAGAGAGAGAGAGCGAGAGAGCACAAGAGAGCGAGAGAGCACAAGAGAGAGAGCACGAGAGAGAGAGAGCACGAGAGAGAGAGAGCACGAGAGAGAGAGAGCACGAGAGAGAGAGAGAGAACGAGAGAGAGAGAACAAGAGAGAGAGAACGAGAGAGAGAGAGAGAACGAGAGAGAGAGAGAGAACGAGAGAGAGAGAGAGAGAACGAGAGAGAGAGAGAGAGAACGAGAGAGAGAGAGAGAACGAGAGAGAGAGAGAGAGAACGAGAGAGAGAGAGAGAACGAGAGAGAGAGAACGAGAGAGAGAGAGAACGAGAGAGAGAGAGAACGAGAGAGAGAGAGAGAACGAGAGAGAGAGAGAGAGAGAGAGCGAGAGCACGCGCGAGAGAGTGGAAGCGCGAGAGAGTGGAAGCGCGAGAGAGTGGAAGCGCGAGAGAGTGGAAGCGCGAGAGAGAGCACGCGCGAGAGAGAGGAAGCGAGAGAGAGAGGAAGCGAGAGAGAGAGGAAGCGAGAGAGAGGGAAGCGAGAGAGAGAGGAAGCGCGAGAGAGAGGAAGCGCGAGAGAGAGGAAGCGCGAGAGAGAGGAAGCGCGAGAGAGAGAGAGAGCGCGCAAGTGAGAGAGTGCGCAAGAGAGAGCACTAGAGAGAGAGCGCGAGAGAGAGCGCGAGAGAGAGAGAGCGCGAGAGAGAGAGAGCGCGAGAGAGAGAGCGCGAGAGAGAGAGCGCGAGAGAGAGAGCGCGAGAGAGAGAGCGCAAGAGAGCGCGAGAGAGAGAGCGCGAGAGAGAGAGCGCGCGAGAGAACGACCACGAGACCGAGAGAGGGAGTGCGAGACCGAGAGAGGGAGTGCGAGACCGAGAGAGGGAGTGCGAGACCGAGAGAGGGAGTGCGAGACCGAGAGAGGGAGTGCGAGACCGAGAGAGGGAGTGCAAGACCGAGAGAGGGAGTGCGAGAGAGCGCGAGAGAACGAGCGCGAGACCGAGAGAGGGAGCACGAGACCGAGAGAGGGAGCACGAGACCGAGAGAGGAGTGCAAGAGAGAGAGAGCGAGAGAGAGCGAGAGAAAGCGCGAGA